>MQTX01000109.1:347216-426616 GCA_009735665.1 Angiostrongylus cantonensis | reverse complement strand
GAGGAATCCAGTCACTAACAGCCCTTGTCCATCGGTTATCATTCATACGCATTACGTGTCCGGCCCACCTTATCTTCGACTGTTTGGCGTAGAGAACGGCATCTTTGATTTTCAATCGTTGACGTAGGTCGGAGCTTCGGATCTCATCCCTTACTTGTGTGAAACGGGATACTTCTAGCATCGTCCTTTCGACTGCGCGTTCGATAACACTGAGTGATCCTTCATCCTGCTTACGTAGCGACCAGGTTTCTGACGCATACGTTAGGGCAGGAAGAACCGTTGAGTCGAAAAGGTGGGCACGGAGTCGGGTGTTCTTTGTTCACTTCACTACATCCTCGATGCTCTTAAAAGCTCCCCAAGCCGCTCGTTTCCTTCTGCTCAGCTCTGGAGCTAAGTCGTTCATCATATTGATTTCCCAACCTAGATAGACATAACTGGAGCATTCGGAGATATTCGTTCCGTTGAGCGTGAATGGGGCAAACGAAACCAATCCGTTCTTCATGAACATCGTTTTCTTGAGAATTAGTCGAAGACCAATCTTTCCACACGCTTTATCAAAGTCCGCAAGCATGCGTTCCGCTTGGCTAATGTCATTGTAATTAAGGTAAGAAAACAGCTTTCACAAGGTTTTTCTTTATTATACCCTCTTCCAAAGGGCGCGTGGGGCGCAGTGGTTGGAGGCGCCACTGCGACGAGCACGTGGAATGCACCCATGCCCCACCAAGCCTTCCATCCCTCCGGGGTCGGCAAATTCAATCCGTTCTTCATGAACATCGTTTTCTTGAGAATTAGTCGAAGAGCAGTCTTTCCATACGCTTTATCAAAGTCCGCAAGCATGCGTTCCGCTTGGCTAATGTCATTGTAATTAAGGTAAGAAAACAGCTTTCACAAGGTTTTTCTTTATTATACCCTCTTCCAAAGGGCGCGTGGGGCGCAGTGGTTGGAGGCGCCACTGCGACGAGCACGTGGAATGCACCCATGCCCCACCAAGCCTTCCATCCCTCCGGGGTCGGCAAATTGGTACCAGTCTCGTTTGGGAGGATAGCAGCACTGGCTCGATACATCGGCCGGCCAGCGTGAGTCATTGTAAAGGCCAGATATGCATTCAATTACCTCCACCGATACTTAATGAAGTCGAATGCATGGCGCATCCCTTAAGGATTGATCAACGCCAAGAGCTTTATCCTTTATCCTTTATAGCCTCTTCCACCAATCCTAGGTTTCGCTGCTACCTTAGAAGAATTCCACTTGCAAGATTGCTCCCATCCACGAGAATCGGATACTTCTGGTAATGAACACCTTGTAATAGCCCCCACGTCCGACTTTCTATTAACCTCGGCATTGATGAAATAATTCTTTTTACTTCTGTTCAGCAAACACGAGGTGTTATTTTATTTCTTTATTTACGTACAAGCTGTCGCTTCGGCGGCTTTCGCCTTCTTCAGAGCCTGGAAAGGTCACGTTGACTGCAATCTACATGACCAAACACCTCCATAACCAAACAGAGAAAATGCTAAACCAAAATTTCAATCACATTGAACACAGAGTCTTTGCATACTCACCGCTTTCTATGAGCCTTCCACTTAATATGTTATGTGGAGACCAAGATATGTTATGCGGTTGGTCAGCTCGAAACGTCACCTTGTACGTAAATAAAGAAATAAAATAACACCTTGTAATAGCTCAAGAATGCTATCACTGCAATCCAGAGAAAATCATACTCTGCTTTAAGATTTCGGTAAAGAGGGATATCAATAAATCTGCACAGTCGAACCCACGGAATAAGGCGATAACTTCTGTGGGTGACGATTGAAGGAAAAAATTAGTGCAAAAAGCACTTCGAACATCATTTCACTTGAGAGTGAGATATCAGAATATCCAAGTAGTTAACAGACTAGTTAATTTGATCTCTTATTATTAGTATGAGTGTGCTAAATTGTTTGCAAGTCTTCACTACAGGTAGGTACCATATCATGAACAGCTCTCACCAGACAAGTTAACAAATTTCCGACCCTACGAAAATGGGAGTAGCGGCTGTTCAACACTGGTGCCATAAAGGCGACTACGGTCGTGTTGCTCGACATTCCTAACCATTTCGGTTTTTTCGGTCTTAACTACTCCATAAAGAGTAAAAAAAATACTAATGATAGAAAATTTATTCAATCCTGTCAAAAACTTTTAAGATACAAATGGATGCGAAACATATTTATACCGCCCCGGTAGCTTCGAAAGTAGCTTGATGTCTTTTAGTGCAAGCGAAAGCTGTAAGACGCAATCGTAAAGGAATAATATGTTATGGGTTAAAAAACTGATATAGAGAAATAAAGACTCACTTTGTTTATTATAAGCAGTCAATAGAAATAAAACGAATTTCTGAAAGAAGCGAGTATTTAAAATTAGGTGACATCAAATCGTTGACCGGTCCTCTTGAAAAATGTTCCAGTGCCATCCCTATTAGTAACACTGCAAACTACCTCCTCCCGCCCCACCTTATATGTAGAGAAATGGTTGCTCTAAGTGCACTAAGAGCATAACACACTTTTTTCTATCGTTTTTATCAGCTAAAAGGTACCGAACGGTACTCTGTCGTGCTATAGGTTAACCCTTAGCTGTGACTTGTAGGTGGAATTGACGAAAACCTCACTGTATATTGTATTGGTAAATCAGTAACACTATGCAAGCAACACGAAAATGGTGCTTGTGAGCCAATGTGGAACACGTTGTGATTGATGAGGATGGTTTTTTCCCAAAGATTTTCTTCAACATATTGTTGACTAAATTGCTAAATGTTTTCACGATTTATTGGACATGAAATGGAAAAATGACGGTACCGTTCCTTTCCATTTGATTGTTTTGGCTGTCTAAGAAAACCAATGTCAGTTAAAACCGGTTTAGCTTTGTATTTGTGATGTTCAGCGGTTGTGGTTCATGTCGGATTGGAATAATAAGTAATGTCAGAACCAACGAAAATTCATTAGACGAACGGATAGCGTATAACTCTAATGAACGGCAAAGTGATCATTATCGGTTAACAATCTGCTAGGTTTAAGCAGAATGCTTTGCTATCGAAGATCCTGAGAGCTCCAATTTGGCTTGAAGGGAATGCCCGTTCTTAGACCGTGTTGACCGCATGCCATGCAGCAAGAGAGGACTTATTGAATAGAATACAGTAAAAAAAAACAGCGAATTAGACGTGGGTGTATAAAAGAACCTGTTTATTACGCAAATGCAGATTTATGTGCAAATTTGTATCTGCTGAGGGTATGATAGTGCTTGGATGAATAGATGTCATGCCACTTTGACTTTTCCAGGCTCTGAAGAAGGCGAAGCCGCCGAAACACCGAGTATTGTGTGCTAATCAATACTGTAATACCATCATGTTTTGCTCATTGAAAAAAAACAGTGATTTATTAATCAACGTCGAGGTTAATATTGTAAAAGGTTGGTTATGGGATTTACTTCCGCGAGAAAATGACCATGTTTTGCATATGAGAAATTATGTGAAATTACTGTAGCAAATATCGCAGAAAAAAATTTTTTTTGTTGCACTTGATCACCTTTACAAAAAACCACTGAATCAAAAAGAATAGCCTTAACCTGTTATTCTGCCTACTGGTATTTTTTATGGAAGAGCATTAAGCGAAATACAACCATAGGAATAGGAGCAAAACTTGACACCTTAGCTAGGCTTCGAGCCAACACCCACGTAAATGAGGAATTCACGTGCTTTCCACCACATAAAAGAGCCCTTGGTATGCCTTTTGCATTTACCCGAGCCAGTTTGTTAATTAGTTTTTTACTTTGTCTGTGCTATTAGAACTAGTTGAGGGAAAGGCAAGGCAAGGGCCTCGGTTGATGAGGTGGAAAGCACATTAGCCTCCAGTAAACAAATCGTTTGTCATGTAAAAAAGCGGCTCTGAAGAAGGCGATACTGCCGAAACGTCAGCTACTGTTGTATTGTATTGTGTGTTTTTCTATGGAAGCAAATGCATGCTGCATAACAACTTCGCGATTTCTGAACGAGAAAACAACAAATCGTTATTTTTTCAATGTAGTACACCTTCTAATATAGTTAAGGTATCTTGGCACTTCTTTTGACCATGCGCATTAATTTCAATATGCCCGCTGCTATGCGTTTCGGAGCGCATATCTTGTTTTCAATGCGCATTTCGATCTGCACTCCAATGACACGCTGTCCGAAGAGCCCGACACGCGAAGAAAATGGACGCGCTCGTGCAGAGGTTAATTTCTCTCATTCTCTTACATTGTTCTATTCTACAGCTTATTAATTTGCTAATAAGTTTAGGTGCTGATGCTTATTGAAGACTTTGTCTTCATCATGAATGTAGTTGAATAGTGCTCGTATTAAATTCCCGTAGAATTAATAACTTCGCTGGAATCTTCACAATTCTGAACCGCAAGCATTCGCTGATTGTTTTTTCCACTGGAAGGGAATTTTCTCAAACAAGCCTGTTGCTGCACCGCTAATCCTGGAGTGATGAAGTGCTCGTTTTGTTCGGATTAGAGTCTTACCGCTACTGGAATTCATGTCTAGTTACTGCGCATCAGCACTATTTTGAAAAAATACTTTCAAAATACATAAAATGATGGCTATCTATTGACTGCAGTTTTAAAATAGCACAATAAAATATAATAAAACGAAAAAGATGGAAAACTTGCAAAGTACTGGAAAAACTAATTGGGCAGGAAAAGATAGATGTGCGGACTTAACGGAGAAATAAAAGGCTGGATGAAAGTGCGTATAGATAAAATGCTTTAAAGCATCTTTACTTCGCTGAATTGCTTATTCCGTTGAAGGAAAATATCGTCTTTTCTTTTCAAGCACTAAGAAGTGAATGAAATTGAATAAAACAAAATCTGAGCTCACTGACTACAGTATCTAAGCTTTTTTTCTAGTGGAGTGGAATTGGATTTAGTGGTCATCGACGTAAGCCCAAGGATTTGGAAGCTAATAAAGGATGAAGGATAAAGGACAAAGCTTTCGGCGTTGCTCAATCCTTGAGGGATGCGTCATGCATTCGACTTTATTAAGCATCGTTGGATTGAATGCATATCTGGCCTTTACAATGACTCGCGGGTGGAGTACCGATGTATCGAGCCAGTGCTGCTATTCTCCCAGACAAGTCTGGTACCAATTTGCCGACCCCGGAGTAACGGAAGGCTTGGTGAGCCATAAGCACGCAGACCGATTCCACGTGTGTGTGTGTGTGTGTGTGTTGCAGGGCGCTCCCGACCATTGCGCCACACGCGCAGTTGGAGACTGATAACAAACACTAATCCACAGATCACTGAGAACAAACTTGTCTATCACTAACCGGATAAAGTGATTGCACATTTGTCTCTCTACTGGAGTGGAACCAGTATACTGCGCATCACACTAAGAATGAGCATTATTACAAAGATCAAGCTTTTACCGAACATCTTTTTTATAGAAGTGATTAAGAAAGCCACCAATATAACTCAATGCTATTGTGAATAAAAAAGTAAAAAAAGCAGCAGCTACTTCTAGGAGAATACAAACTAGAGAAGACATTGCTCACTACATTATTAAACGGCCGCACACTTCAGTAAACAAATATTTGATGGTGGGAAACGTAGTGGTTAAAGGTCATGTGTGTAATACATGCTACTGTCTAGTTCTGTCCCATTTTCCTAGGACACTAACTCATTATTTCTTGATAAATTGACGCTAAAATTGCTAACGAAAACCTCTCGGCGGTACACAAAGGCTGGGGACTGGCTGTGATAGAGATCTGAGGGCGTACCAACGGAGCTATCCGACGTTCCAGAAGGAAGTTACTTAAAAAGTATTCATCCACGAAAAAGAAAGAATCGAAAAGTTTTATTCGAGTGCACACGCTTTTCTTAACATCTTTGTGGACAATCAGTGCGAGTCAGCGATTGGGATGAAAGGAGTTCTGCGATCCCCTAAACGTGAAGATGGGTCATATTAGTAGAAGGAAACATATCACGTGTCGAGCTTGACTGCAGTAATGAATCGAATTGTCGTCTACCTTTGTTGTGGAAGAAACGGGAAGCTTCTTTAAAGCTTGAATAATGACAAAACACGTCCCATACGGAAATAATTAACTCCATCGGCACAGAAGCGACCGTTGGCGAGAAACTTGTTCGACGCCCATTAGCCGACCAGCTGGGAGCGAGGTGGGCGGCTGTCTGGTTGTGCTGTTGTCGTTTTTAGGTGGATCATTTTCCTTACGTGTAAACCGTAAGAAAAAGAAATTGATTGTTGCAAATGCACTAATGGTCTAGCGGGTATCTCACCGTATTCATATCCAAAATCTTCGTTAACGCTCCCTCAAAAAATTTCAGCTTTGCCCAGTTTTTTTTATGCAATCTAAGTGATTTTTTCGTATAGAAAATAGACTGGAAAGTATCCAGTGTTCATTAGTCGCTTAGGAATGTGTCATGTATTCAACTCCATTCATAGCTTCGTAGGTGTAATTGAGTGAACATTTTACCTATGTAGCGACTTACGGTGGTCTGCTGAAGTGCCCTAGTTTTTGTATTCAAAAGCACGTCTAGTACAAATATATGCATTTGGAACCACGGACTGCTTAGTTATTTCAAACCGTGGCATAAAAACCAACGACGACGTGCGTGGGAACGACTAACAGCTGCACTGTAAGAGCCTTATGTCTTGTATGCAATGAAGCGTGCAGCGTAAATTACTAAGCGGTTCAAGGTTTTCCCAAATTAACAGCAAAAGAGCATTGTTCTTTAAACTTCCTACTTTTTTAAATGTACAAAGCGTTCTTTTTTTTAAAACAAAGCATTTTTTTATAAAAGGTGATATCATTGGTGTGTGAGTGGTACAGTGCTGCGGAATAGTGGTGGCGAAGACGTAGTTCGATCTTGTTCGGTCCCATACACAGCCAACAAAATCACATTCTTTCGGAGTTAGGAGAGTGACATCAGAATTATCTAATGGTTAATTCGCTTTCACTAATTCACAAAATATAGTGCTTGCTTGTGAGGAATCCTGGAAATGCTCAAGCGTGGCTATGCCATGCGAGGGGCTCAAACAAAAGACAGAAATCCATAAGCGGTAGCAGGAGCCACACATAACTCTAAAGTCTTTCGTCGAAGACGGATGGGAAAAACGAATCGACTAAAGAAGTGTTGAGATCCTACAATGCACGTGATGAAAGGTCGTGTAAAATGAAAAATTGGGAATAAAATAACATTACTTCATCGACAAGCTACCACGACCTTGTTTCCAAACATTTAATTCGCCAACGTTCGACGTCTTCGCCTTGTTCAGAGCCTTTGATCCGACTCGATGGTCCACAGAAAGTTACGACATCGAGAAGACTAACGTGAACCATCGACTCGGATCATCGGCTCTGAGGAAGACGGAGACGTGGAAGCGTTAGCCCAGTAAATATTTGGTAACAACTTCGTGTTAGTTTATCAATGAAACAGTGTACATTGATCTTTTATTTCAAGGCAATATAAAGGCTGGATTACAACAAGAAATTAAAATTTTACAATGTCGTCCAGCATTAGCCATGATTTGTTCCGGGATGAGCAGAATGAACTTGTTATTTTGGTATAACATACTGCATCACTCCTAAGTTCTGTTAACGTTTCCGTTTCTGTATCGTAACCTTCGTTTAATCTTGATATGAAACATAGTGCGCTACGTTGTTGATGAGATCTCACATTAATGTTGCAAAATCCTGTGCAAAAGGTGCTGGTAGAACAGTGGGAGTGATGCCTATCATTACGAGCATGGTGCTAATTGGATTCCGCTCCGGCCCATCCAAAGCTCTAATCTCTGTGGTCAGGAAATTGGTACTGGACTTGTCTGGGAAAAAATTACTCTCTGCATTCAAATTGGAAACGTTCTAGCCTGGCTATCTCAGGGCTCCAAGGCGAATTGCTTGATCAGCGTTCTACGACATTTAGGATGAAATGGAAATCCTTAAGAAGCAACCGAAGCCACACGTAAAGTTGGAAGATCTTCGTGGACAATGGATGAGATGAAATGAAGTGAGAAGTTCAGGGATCCGCGTAGTAGATTTGAAGACGAGTCAAATAAGAAAATTAAAAGAAATTCTGTGTAAAAGATATTGTTGATGACGTTGTTTCATTCAAGCAATGCTCCACTCCGTCGGATTCGACTCGATACGACAACGAAGGCCCACATAAAAGGGAATGACGGCTGTAGACAGTCAACTCGAATCATTTCTTCTCTGAAGAAGGCGATGACGCAGAAAAGCTAGTGTAATAAAAATTCTCATAAGAACCTCTTATTTGGTCATCGATGAAGCGATATGTCGATGATGTTCCCAATTTAATATTTGCAAAACGCAGCTTCACAATACTGTAATGTGTTGTCCACAATACACAGGAGCCGAGAAACAGAAATCAGGAATACGCTTTGCAAGTTCTTTTTTTAAATTTTAGGCATTATAAGTAATAAAACCTTTTCGAGGCCGACATCAATTTTCACTCTTTTTCTTCATTTAGTTATTCTGGTTGGTAAAAAGGGATTGTTGGAAAGGATAAAGGAATTTGTACTTTACTGAGGATAATCGGCAGAAAATTTGAATGAGAAAACCTATGCTTAAATGCACTTATGAAAAGTTTCGTATCAAGTAAAATACAAGTAATTTTACCAATTCTAAAACCAAGTTTCCTTTAGCCTCGACAATGACCACTGTTTTGTTGATGAACACAAACGAGATAACTATGGAAGAAAACTAAGCTCTCTGCGTTGATCAATGCCTGAGTGATGCCCCATGCATTCGACTTCATTAGGGTTCGTCGGAGGTAACTGAATGCAAATATGGTCTTTACAATGACTCGTAGTGCCCTAGCGATTTATCGAGCCAGCGCTGCTATCCTCTCAGACAAGTCTGGTACCGATTTGCCGACCACGGAGGGTCGAACGCCTCCCCGAGCACTGCGTAATACGCGGCCTCGTTATATACTAGTATTTAATAGTGGCCGACGTTTTGGGAAATTTTTGTTTCATCATAACCTAGAAAATTACGTTAACTGTTGGTTAGTTAGTGAAATGTTTACAAGACCTTAGTAGGAAGATTGGGAAAGCTTATTCAATCGCGTTAAAACTAAAACATTTGTTTCCACCGGCGCCGTAGCCTGTGAGACCTTCACTGAGCCTTCGGCTTGGAGGAGAATAGACTGATGTTCACACACTGATTTTATAGAGTTCACACTGTTGGGAAATGTGCCTCTCTCACATAAAAATAACGGTCGGAGATGTTGCGAGAAATCATACGTGGTAACGAGGCACTCCACGCTGTAATCCTTGGATTCTTGGAATTTATTCAAAATACATCGAACTTTTACGCTCTAATACTTACTATACTTTTATCCTTTACATTTCTGTGCTAGTATTACCACTTTTGGTTCGAAATCTTCGTCTAATATCTCTGTGTCCCATTTGCGCTTAGTGGAGAATTTTATTTAACCTTTCGTTTACCGTCTAGCTGTTCTTAAAGCACAGGGTGGTCTATCTTTATTGCCGATATATTTGCCACAGCGAGCTCTTCCAGAGATAAGACCTGTACCCGAAGTCATGAAGTCACCGCCATTACCGTAGAACGTACAATTTTGAGTTGTATGTAGACGGTTTTCCAAACGGCTACAAACCACCTGGCGAAGTGTCTAGTGGTATTTCAAAGACTCCAACTATTTTTTTAAACTTGCGTTTTTAAGGAAACTTCAGTGGCTGTGCTTGTTTCGTTGGAGATGAAGGATAGGTTGAAAGAGACCTTGTTTTCATGAATACGTAGTTTTTAACTCCATCCATCATCAAATCAAAACCGCTTTACGTTATCGAATCGGTCATGTGTAGATCAGTATCTACATTTAAGAAACTGCTTTTTTAATCCAGGCGCTACTATATGAAATGTTGCGGCTTCCTCTGGTCCAGTATCTTCTGGAACAACTTCTGGTAAAACATGTCGCTCTACTCCGCGACCAACATCTCGTCGAACATCCGGGCCATCAGCTTCTTCTAAGCAACCAGCGACACCGATTACTCCTACAGCATCTCTTCCCAACCCTCGCTGTAGGGACGACAATGCGTACGTAGCAGTTATCATTCTTCATATTTTTGGAAAGCCTTAACTATTGTCTAGGTGTACTACATTAATGAAGTGGGACTTCTGCCGTTCTGCGAAGTACGAGGACAATCTAAGGAAACTAGTTTGCTCGAATAGTGTGGTTTCTGTTCTTAGCTAGTTCGTCTCTTTATAAAATAGAAATTTCCTCACATTCTCTCAAGCACAATTTTTCTGCTTAGTGAGGATACATGAAAAAAGATACAAGCCCACGCACACACGCAAATAACATACATGTATGGATACACAAATGCTTACATAATTCTGCCGTGCATCAAACTTTTCACGTTACGATTGATTTCGCGGAGGCTGAAAAAACAGCAGAAGTGTTCCACCATTTAAGCATGGAAGTGGTGGCTTTGTAGACGTTAAATTTTTATTGGTTACAGAACTTGTGGGGTTGAATGCTCCACAAAATCATAGAAGAGGCATTATTTTATGCATTTGTAAGTGTAATATGGATACCACGTGTTAAATTTTACCACATTTCATCATCGAAACCTGTTTATGTTAGCAGATGGGAATGCTTTAGAACTCATGTTCTCTCCCTTTGGGTACATCTTGTGCTGGACCATCCACTATAGATTCATCACTATTTGGAAATAAGAGGGTAACAAATTATTGGTCAAAAATTAGACTTTGTATAATATACATAAAAGACCGTGCCGAGTTTTTAGTAGAGAGATAATTTTCTATTACTGGAAGACTTACGAAACTGACAACTTGACATAGTAGCAGAAGAAACTTCGTTCTGTCGCTTTGCCGAAAACCAGCAACTTTTCTAAGGTGTGGTTTTTGTTTAATATTGAAATCTCGCTTTAACTGCAATTATGAGGGAAGGCAAAGGTTTCGGGATTTCGAGAAGTTTCATTTCGATTGATAAAGTTTATTACTTACTCACTTGGATACTTGGACGGTCCGCCTTCACGAGCTGCGCGGTTCGCAGCACATTTGCCATTCGTTCCTTTCTCTCGTAATCGCGGTCCATGTTGGTGGACTTGCTCGAGCATGGCAGCGCTTGCGAATCTCACACCGTGATTTGTAAAACAGCTGCAGTTGCGGATACAGCTGACTAACTTTGTTTCCGAACGCGTCCGCCCAACGTGTAGGTGGGGACGTTTGCATTCTCTTGGAGTTCACTCTAGTGTTCTTTTCGCCCATCTGTCGCCTGTTCTTCTAATTATGTGACCAGCCCATCTATGTTTCGCTGTCGATGTATATTCTCCTGGATCTCGAAGATGTGACAGATTTCGAAGATCTGAGCTTCGTATACCGGCCAGATATTGAGAGTGTCGGTTACGTCTTAGAAGACATCGCTGAATCGCTCTGTGAGTACTGCGAAGAATTCTTGACGTTGCTGAAGTATCAACTCACGTCTCTGAAATGAGAGAGCCATCCAATTCTGTTTTTCGCCTTGGCACCATGGGTTTGGGTTTTCTTTCGATTTATGCGATGTCCGATCTTTATCCTCGCTTTTTTGAGCTCGTTTATCATCATCTTTGCTTCTATAGCACTTCTTGAGAAGATGACAATGTCATCTTCAAAACGAAGATTTGTTAGGAATTTTCCATCAATATGTATGCCCTTCTCATCCCAATCGAGTGACTTCATTATTCACTGCAGTGCAGCACTGAACAGTTTTGGCGATATTGTGTCGCCCTGTCAAACTCCTTTTTCTATGGGTATGGTAAGAGGTTGATGGAAAGTTGTATTCACGTAGTGCAGTTCCGATAACAGTGGGACCAAGTTCTTATGTAGGGCGGGTCCACTCCTTGGTCGACGAGCGCTGATAGGCCTGCATTCGTTTCGACACTGACAAACGTTTTTTCATAGTCAACAAAGGTTAAGACTAGAGGCAAGTGGTATTCGCGACAGACTTCGATGACCCTAGATACGGTTTCGATGTGGTCCATGGAGCAAAATCCTTTTCGAAATCCTGCTTGTTCGACTGGTTTGCGCCTCATCCAATGTCCTTGATATGCGCAAGAGGATAGTCTTCGTGAAGAGCTTGTACAGTACACCTAACAAGCACATGGGACGATAGTTACCAAGTTCTCTTCGGTCTGCTTTCTTAGGCAGAATGACTGTGCGCGACGTCCTCCACTGGTCTGGGATTTTTTCCTTTTGAAGGCATGCTGTTATATGGTCTGCGAAAAGTACATGTAAATTGTGGCCTCCAGCTCTAAGAAAATTGGCGGTGACATTGTGTGGTCTTAGAGCTGCGCCTCTTTTCGTGCTTTCTATCGCAACTCGAACCTCCGACGGAAGAATTCCAAATGGTGGTTTTTCAGCGAGGATATTAGACCCCGGAACGGAAATTGTGGAACGAAAAGGGTTGGTGTAGAACGTTTCCGCTACTTGACGGTCCCATCTTTTAACAGTTCCCAGGTTTGACTTTCTACCAACGGCCCACGCACAGAAAGTGCACGCGTGTATGAAACATATTCAGAATGTCCGTCAGTATGTGCATAGGAAGGAAGGAAAAGCGAGAATCTCTGAATTTTCTGTGGCTAATAGACTTGGCAACCAAATTGCAGCTACCTCGGTTAAGTTTGGAAAAGGAACCATGGCCTCAAGCGAGAAGTCTAACGAAAACAAGGTCTTGTAACAGTTCCCAGGTTCGACTTTCTATTAACCTCGGCATTGGAATATGAATGCGTAGTTTTCTTGTTCAGCAATCGCGGGGTTGTTATGCAATGTTGAATACAGCGGCGAAGAAAGTTGATTTGCGCTCTAGCTAAGACAATCTTTTGTCTTAGCTTCCTTCACAAGTCGAAAATATTGTACAACAACCTCGCGATTGCTGAACAGGAAAACTACGCCTTCATATTCCGATGCCGAGGTTAATAGAAAGTCGAACCTGGGAACTGTTACAAGACCTTGTTTTCGTTAGACTTCTCGCTTGAAGCCATGGTTCCTTTTCCAAACTTAACCGAGCTAGCTGCAATTTGGTTGCCAAGTCTATTAGCCACAGAAATTTCAGAGATTCTCACTTTTCCTTCCTTCCTATGCACGTACTGACGGACATTCTGAATATGTTTCATACACGCGTGCACTTTCTGTGCCGTTTAGTAGCCGAAGTGTGAATTTGAACTTTTATGAGTAAAAAATCAGTTTCCTTTTGGTTTCTCTGGGTAAACTTTATGGACCCTGACTGCTCATTCAATAGCTCAAAAGATTTGTACATCTCCTCTTGTGTGGAGCGGATTACAAAACAATCACCTCATGTCCTTTCTGGGGAGTATTTTAGAAGTTATATTTCGCAACGTACTTTGCCATTAAAAAGAATAGACAATAAATAAAAAGGTTAAGATTGTGATTATAACTATAGCCTCAGCTTAACTGGGTTCATTGCCGATTTGAGCTCCCCAGATCAATCCCGCTGTTGGGTGATTGCTGATGGCAAAAGATCGATAGAACTAGCTGAGAGATAGGCGAAAAAAAGCATCTGCATGATGTGGTGGTGAATGCGTTACTCCCCGGAAAGAACAACAGGGCGTTCGTTTTCCACCATAGACACCTGTGGTCCAGAGCTTTGCAAATATCTCAGCAACATTGTGATTGTATTTCGCCTAGTACTCTGCTGTGAAAATTGTAGTAGGCAAAAAATAAAAAGTAAAACACAATCATTTATATATCTACAGTAAATAAATGCTGAAAATTGATTATTGGTACTTCTAGAAAAGCATAAATGCAATGCCAAGGCTTGGACCCATTCGTCGATCCGCTGCCAATTTTCTCATTAGTGGGAGGTACTTCTAGGACTATCTAAAAAATTGAGTAGTTTAGACGATTTTTTAAAAGCGGAATGATTTCTGAATTGAAAAACCATATATACATCTATTATGCTCCATAAGGAGTTCGAGGATCGCTTGAATTCCATGCTCATTCGACACGTTAGTTTTAAGGAAGATAAAGTCAAAGGACTTCAACACTTACGAGCTGTTAGAAGGAGCGTTAGGTGGACCACCAAGGAACGTTTGAGTAGAAGGGTAGAAGGTCGTTAGAAAGGGTAGAAAGTGTTTCAGCAACTGGGTAAATAGTAACCATGTTATTCTCTCTGTTGATCAGTGTACACAGCTGATGACGAGCTTGAATAATGAAAGATGGGTATAAGTAAGATCATTGCAGGATCGTGACTTATGTGTTTTCATAAGTACAAAGCGACACTTTTTTCGACTTACGTTTCGTTTCGATTTATTTCCTCTGTTTCAGTTTTGCAGGAAAATTAATTCAGGGAAAGAATTCAGGTGCGATAAGCACAGTAGTAGTGAGACCGTTTATGACGAGACCGGTGCTGGTTCGACCGCTTCCAGGGCTCACCAAGCCTTCCACTTCAGTTGGTCGAGAAACTGATGTCAAACATTTTTGGAATAGGCTTATTCTGTCCAATCTATGCAAGACTGCTGTTTTACTCTTATCCCAAGATTTCAGGGAGAATCGGTTGGACCAGCATTTGCTCACATTCGTAGCGAAGACGCAAATTTTCATGCAGCAGTCCATCGAAGAAGAAAAAAGTTTGGAAATGCTCGTGGATGATGGATGCGAGGAAGCGAATCGATTTGAGGAAGTGCTGAGATTTACACAGTAGATGTGAAGGCAGTCCATGAGATGTAAAAAAAGAAACTCAGCCTCGAAATTAAGAAACACTTAACGCTGCTTTATTCTCTCATCAAAGTCCTTATTTCCATAATGGATTAAATAATCGACAACTGGATAAGGGAGAAAGCATTCAGCGTTGGTCAATACTTTATGAATAAGTCATAAATTCCAATCTATCGTAAAGTGAATGAATGCACATTTGGCCTACATAGTGACTTCTAGAAGTCCATAGATATAACAAGTCAGCATTTTCACTCACGCAGACAAGTCTGGTACCTATTTGGTGTTACTACAGAGATGGAGGACAGTGTTAGCTTAGGGCGTAGAACGGAAACAATGAGTAATTGTGTATTACAGGTCACCTCTAACCATTGCATCTCATATACCTCTTAAGCATTAAACGAACATGACAGATCCCTTGTTTGCCATTCCACTTTATATGGTGAGGGTTTCTGTCGAGTTGTCATGTGCAGAGGTAGGGTATAAGGGTTTTATAAGGTAGAGAAACGGTGTTCCAACTTTAAGAGCGAACTAAAACCAGAATTCTTCCGTCTCATGGAGGAAACCTAGTTACTGGGTAGCAAACCTCTTATCGATCCTCAGGAGCGCACACTGTCCTTAGAGATGAATTGGAAGAGTTTTTTGCTAGCTTATTTGATAGGAGAGAAAACAAGTTTGCAATTGAGTAATACAACACTTCCTTAGAGAATGCGATACGATACCCGCATGATTACCAGCGATGGCTTGTCGTTTAGACAACAATGAAATTCTTGCTCACTTGGAATAATCACCCTTTAGTTTTCTGCTTTTATTACGAGTTAATTTTGATAATCTCTTCAACTCAACTACAGCGCAGGTATTGGAGTTCACCATCTATGCAGTCCGAACAAAGAAAGCTGTGGTGTATCCTTGTTCTTCAGTGAATTACTATAAGAACGACCATTTTTTGGTTAGGTATCGGTATGTTCTACAACTTTTTCAACAGACCAAGTATGAACAAGAACAAGGGCGGAAATGATGATGGCGAACCGGTTCTTATTACTTTATGATCATTGTCTAGTGGAGCAGAAATGACAGACTGTAACATCGGAACAGAGAGCGGAACAGAAAATATTCGCTTGTGATAATGCTAAAACACATTTAATGCCGAGATTCTTGTGGAAACACTGCATGACCCGTATTCGCCTGGCCACACAGTAGCACTGGCAGTGATGACGATCTTCGTGAGCATGATATTGGTTCGATCCCGCTACGAGCTGTCTAAGCCCATCATTTGTACGTGGTCGGGAAATGGGTGCCAGACTTGTCTGGAGAAAGTGTACTCTCTGCAGTCCTAATGAGAATGCTCTAGCCCATCTATTTGAGGACTCTATGGAGAATCGACTCGACCGGAGTTTTACGACACTCAGAATAAAACGAAAATACTCAAGCAGCAATCGAAGCCACACGTAAATAAAGTTGCAACACCTTCATGGTTGGTGGATGGAAGTGGAGCGAATAGAATCTGAGAAGTGCTGGGATCCGTACAGTATATGTTAAAGACGATCCGCGCAAAAAAATGAGTATTGAGATAATGAGGTTTTCATTCTTTTCTCATGACTTTACACGTTTACATTCTAATTACATCAACGTTTTTCATTCCACTGTTGAAAATACTTGTGGAACAGGTCAAATTTCCGACTGACATTTCCACCTATCTCTTGATTATGCGCTAAATAGCCACGTTCATCGAACAAGAAAGCCAAAAATCAATAGCTGTAGTTGTTTCCGCTGTTTATCTTTCATGAGCAACCCATGGCTTCGTAAAGTCACACATTACGTTTACTCATTTTAAGGAATTCACAGTTCTTTTAGAAACAGTAGTTAAGGTATGAAGTACGGAGATTTTTATGGAACTGGATTACGTTAAAGAAAACTATTATAATTATGGATTACGATGAAGGATGAACGGAATGCTGACTAACTAGAAGAATGATCATCAAAGAACAGCGAGAATCTAAAACTAGTGAAACCACCCAAAAAAGAGATGAAACAAAGCTCCACTTCGGTCTTTTTGTCAAATGAATAAAGCATGAGTAAGGAGTATTAAAAATGAAAAGAACTCTTGTTCTAAGCATATTTATGTCATATTGAAAACGCGAGAAGTACAATGGCTAAAGACGGCATGCAATCGTTAGTTGGATTCTGTTGAGTTAACTAGGCTCACTATCTTTTGGAGTCGGCAAAATAGTATCGGTCTCGTCAGAGAAGAACTTCATTCGATCTAAAAGGTAGGAAACTATCTGTACTAAGAACATCGGAACACTAGCAAACTATAGTAAGCTTTTTGATATCAAATTGTTCAGAAATAAATGAGCGTCTTAAAATATTTATTATTTTAATAACTCAAAAGATGGACTTTCTGTAAATCTAGGCATAATAGTCGATATATTTCTATATATGTTCTCACAGACTGCCATTTTTCAAGGCGATGCGAGCTTGGTATAGATGCTCTTATTGTTGTTGTTGCTGTCGTTGTTCAACAATGGCTGATGTTTCGGCTAGTTCGACTTCCTCAGAGCCTGGACGTACCACGTGTTACAGTATGCCTACAACAAGGTGAAATCCATAGTATGAATGAGGATCTAGCATATCAAAAGGAGGCAATTTCGAAAAGCCACCCACTTAGCAGTTGGACCAAGAGTTTTTCACGAGGGGTGGTGGGTGAGACCCACGCATGGGATGTGCATCGAAAAATCATCTCGAGTTAAGGTGACCTATGACGCGCGATAGTGATGAATTCGTCATTCTGGTTCATTTTTGGACTCTTGAAATTTATCCAAAACCCATAGAGTCCTGCGCGTTGTTGTTTTAGTTTCTCGCGCCAGAATCCGAACATTCACTTCAAAATCATCACCTTTTCTGCCCTATGTACGCTACGCTGAGAAGTGGTTTTTGGGATTTTAAATTTTCCATTTAGACGTTCTTCTATGGGGAAAGTGTTCTACCAGTTTCTCCTAAGTATTCGCTACTACATGTCTCACACGTGATCAAGTATATTACTCGCGCAATTCCCGTCCATTTTGTCAGGACAAATTACACAATTTTTTGAGCTGCACAAACGTTCATAGTTATCGAATGATCTATATATGGGTATGCAAGCCACCGAACTGCGGGGCTACTGTCACATATGATACGTCCAGGCTCCGAGGAAGGCGAAGTCGTCGAAAAGTCAGCCATTGTTTAACAGAAACAGCAACAACAATAAGAACATCTATACCAACCTCGTGCTGGCTTAAAAAAAGGACAATTTATGGAAACATATATGTATTATTTTAATGTTTTTGCATTTTCTAATATTATACGTCAATAGAAAGCTGATTTTGCGCTCTTTCTAATCATGCCTAGATATTTTTATCAAAGGTTAATCTTTCTTTTCCAATTTTGACCCTTACAATTTTGGATGTCAAAACGAATTTTCATCCAATTTTCTCTTAGGAGTTCAAACTCTGTCGTAGTTCAGCAGAGACGGCTCGAAACATTAACGAAGTTTGGGGTAAAAGTATTGTCGTTGACTCAACAGTGCGAATATGGTTTCGGAAATTCCGATTTGGTGATTTGGACTTTGAAGATAAGGAAGACCGTAGACGTCCCAAAGAACTTGACGGCGACAAATTGAAGGCACTAGTGGAAGCATTACACACAAGCAACTGCTTGAGAGCTTGTAGGACAGCTTGGCGTAAGCACAGAAACAATTTCCACTCACTTGAATCTCATAGGGATAAAAAGGATAAAAGATGAAGCTTTCGGCGTTGATCAATCCCTGAGGGGATGCGCCATGCATTCGACTTCATTAAGTATCGTTGGAGGTGATTGAATGCATATCTGGCTTTACAATGACTAGTGGTGGTCTGCCGATGTATCGAGCCTGTGCTGCTATCCTTCCAGACAAGTCGTACCAATTTGCCAACCCCGTGGGGATGGAAGGCTTGGTGGGCCTTGGGTGCAGGAACGATTCCACGTGCGCGTCGCAGTGGCGCCTCCAACCACTGCGCCACACGCGCCCATCTCATAGGCAAGACAAAAAAAATGATATTTCAAAAAATCGCCACTTTTAAGCGGTGTTTGTTTTCATTTTGCGCAGCAAAAACGACCTTTTTCCTGATCCAATTGTGACGTGCGATGAGAAGTGGATTCTGTACTACAACCAGAGTCGTTCAGCCTAGTGGCTGGATTGCGATCAGGCTCCACAGTATTTCACAAAGCAGAAATTGCACCGCAAAAAGGTTATGGTGACTTTTTAGTGGGCTTCAGCCAAACTGATTCATCACAGTTTTTTGAATCCGGGCGAAATGATAATGGCAGAGGAGTATTGCCAACCAATCGACGTTAACTCCGACAACTACGACTGGCATTAGTCAGAGGAAGAGAACCAGTCCCTTAACAGCCGGCCTCATGCTGCCGAACTAGAGCTGTGGAAGTAGAAGTAGTTGAGTTACAAAACGTTTCCTCATCCGCCGTATTCACCAGACTCTCGTATAGCGATTTTAACTTTTTCAAGCACCATGACACTTCCTGGGAGAGAAATGCTTCACCAACAGCGATGGCACAAAAAATGCCTTCAATGACTTCATCGCTTCCAGAACTCCGAATTTTATGCGACTGGAATAAATAAGCTTGTTTTTCGTCCAAAAATGTGCAAATTTAAATAATTTTTATTTTGGGAATTATGTTTTGTTTCAAGTAAGTTATGGTATTTTAAACAATATTGTTAAAAACGGATCTCTTCCATACAAGGGACCTCGAGCCAATTAGTCGCGAGGCCACGTGGCGCGTCCCCAGATGGCGATTAGGGGGTTAATCGCGGACCAAAAGCGACCTTTGCTTCCCTGAGACGCAGGTGGACTTCCTGTTTCTGCTGCGCCGATTTGGCACATACTTTCTGTATATGCTAGACGTATTCACGCGTGCATTTGTGAATGCGTTCTCGCTTTATGCGGATTGTATTCTACGAGTCAATTCGGCCAAAAGCCTGCAATCAAGTGACATGGAAGTATATGGAAGGCGGTTAGGAGTCGCCTCCAACAAATAAGCTCCACTCTGGGAAAGCCTAGCAAGCTAGCCGTGAATATACCCAGTCTCCACTTTCAGAGCCCAGCAAGCTATACGTGGATATCAAAATGCTAAACACAGTTAAAGAAAACAGGCCTTATTCCGCTGACCCCGAAAGGGCCCCAATTTCGCAGCGTAAGGTAGGGCGAGTACGTCTACAAACTTTTCACTCGAGTCATCTTAAACAGGATAGACAGAACACTGTACGAAGGACATCCGTGCGAGCAAGCAGGGTTTCGAAAAAGATTTAGTACGATGGACCACATTCACACGTTAGCAAGGCTCATTAATGTATCGCAAGAGTGCAAAGGACCGCTCTGTCTCGCTTTCATCAACTGAGAGAAGGCCTTTGATTCAATTGAGATAGAAGCAGTCATGGAAGCCCTTGGTAGTCACGGAATTCCTACTCAGTCAATAGAGGCCTCATGCTGCCGAACTAGAGCTGTGGAAGTAGAAGTAGTTGAGTTACAAAACGTTTCCTCATCCGCCGTATTCACCAGACTCTCGTATAGCGATTTTAACTTTTTCAAGCACCATGACACTTCCTGGGAGAGAAATGCTTCACCAACAGCGATGGCACAAAAAATGCCTTCAATGACTTCATCGCTTCCAGAACTCCGAATTTTATGCGACTGGAATAAATAAGCTTGTTTTTCGTCCAAAAATGTGCAAATTTAAATAATTTTTATTTTGGGAATTATGTTTTGTTTCAAGTAAGTTATGGTATTTTAAACAATATTGTTAAAAACGGATCTCTTCCATACAAGGGACCTCGAGCCAATTAGTCGCGAGGCCACGTGGCGCGTCCCCAGATGGCGATTAGGGGGTTAATCGCGGACCAAAAGCGACCTTTGCTTCCCTGAGACGCAGGTGGACTTCCTGTTTCTGCTGCGCCGATTTGGCACATACTTTCTGTATATGCTAGACGTATTCACGCGTGCATTTGTGAATGCGTTCTCGCTTTATGCGGATTGTATTCTACGAGTCAATTCGGCCAAAAGCCTGCAATCAAGTGACATGGAAGTATATGGAAGGCGGTTAGGAGTCGCCTCCAACAAATAAGCTCCACTCTGGGAAAGCCTAGCAAGCTAGCCGTGAATATACCCAGTCTCCACTTTCAGAGCCCAGCAAGCTATACGTGGATATCAAAATGCTAAACACAGTTAAAGAAAACAGGCCTTATTCCGCTGACCCCGAAAGGGCCCCAATTTCGCAGCGTAAGGTAGGGCGAGTACGTCTACAAACTTTTCACTCGAGTCATCTTAAACAGGATAGACAGAACACTGTACGAAGGACATCCGTGCGAGCAAGCAGGGTTTCGAAAAAGATTTAGTACGATGGACCACATTCACACGTTAGCAAGGCTCATTAATGTATCGCAAGAGTGCAAAGGACCGCTCTGTCTCGCTTTCATCAACTGAGAGAAGGCCTTTGATTCAATTGAGATAGAAGCAGTCATGGAAGCCCTTGGTAGTCACGGAATTCCTACTCAGTCAATAGAGAATTCTCGTGAGCTGTACAAAAATTTCACAACCAAGATTTCACCATTCTACAACGATATTAACGTTGACGTCAAAAGAGGAGTTAGGCAGGGCGGCACAATCTCGCCAAAATTATTTACAGCCACCCTTCAGAATGTCATGCGAACATTGGAATCGGGAGTGAAAACCGACGGTCGGCAGATACATCACCGTCGCTTTGCTGATGATATCGTTCTTATAACACCAGACATTAGCCAAGCGGAACGAATGCTTGCGGACTTTGATAAAGCGTGTGGAAAGACTGGTCTTCGACAAAATCTCAAGAAAACGATGTTCGTGAAGAACGGATTGGATTCGTTTGCATTCACGCTTAACAAAGCAAAGATTATCTACTGCTGCTGTAATTATTTTCTTCCTCGGGAAATCAATATGATAAACGACTTAGCTCCAGAGCTGAGCAAAAGGAAACGAGCGGCTTGGGGAGCTTTCAAGAGCATGGAGGATGGAGTGAAGAGAACAAAGAACACCCGACTCCGTGCCCACCTTTTCGACTCAACGGTTCTTCCTCCCCTAACGTATGCGTCAGAAACCTGGTCGCTACGTAAGCAGGATGAAAGATCTTCAGTGTTATCGAACGCGCAATCGAAAGGACGATGCTAGGAGTATCCCGTTTCACACAAGTAAGGGATGGGATCCGAGGCTCCGACCTACGTCAACGATCGAAAATTAAAGATCCGTTCTATACGTCAAACAGTCGAAGATAAGGTGGGCCGGACACGTAATGCGTATGAATCATAACCGATGGACAAGAGCTGTTAGTGACTGGTTTCCTCGGGATGTCAAACCTACTGCAGGAAGACCACCGACCCGATAGTCAGAGTTCTTCACGAAAAGCCTAGAAAAAAGATATGATGCTTGACGGGTCTCTAAAGCGAGCAGAACCCATTGGGCTACTCTTGCACGCGACAGTGAAAAGTGAAGGATTTATCGGCGGCCGCTCGAGTCAGTCGACCATAAATGGACTACAGGTGATACAGATGATAAAAACGCTCCTTTATTTCTGAGCAACCTATTAGAAACACTCTACAATAGTCGGTATTTAATCTCATGGCTAGAAAAAGACAGAATCTCCAAAAAGCAGTTGAGTTTTGGGTGAATTCCGATCACCTTCGTTTATGATGGGTCTTATGAAGGAGTCAACGAAATGTGTAGGATAGGATCATGTAAATACTACTAAGCATAAGGAGAGAAAGTCTACAAGTAGGCGTAGAAATTTTTGGGCGTAAATAGGCTTACTCACTTGGTGCGGTGGGTTATTGGGTGTTTAAACATCACGGAAAAAAATCTCTTGGGGTTTAGCTACTTATCCTCCACTAACTGTCAAGTCGTTGTAGATAGGATGCCGTCGATCTCAGTGGAATATTCGGGTTAGGTGCGGAATAAACCTTTTAATTAATTGTAGCATAAAAAATAAAAGTGGTGAGAAGGAAAAGAATGAAATTAGCATGAAACTGTACACGGTAATATGGGTAGTTTTCTAGTACACAACGGTAATACTGAGTAGCTTAAGAAGAAAGATCGTTTTCCTGACTGCGTACAACGAACTAAACCCTTTGCTCGACTTTACAGCTCTTTTTCCTACTGTACAACATCATAAACAACTAAATCCAGAACCGGTGCTTTTTTCTGGACTACGTAGCGCAAATAGCTTCAGTGTAGAAGACTATCACCATCAGCTTAGCCGTTGAAGTCTGATGAAATCGTAGGCACATGCGAAAAAATTCTTGTATCTTCAAAAATAATTGATTGTATCTAATGTTATTGATGTACGCTAATGGTAAGTGCTATTCTTTTATCAAGAGACCTAGTTAATGACTTACACTGTAGCTCATTTTATGAAGCTTTGGGCTCAACAGGGCGCGTGTGGCGCAGTGGTCGGAGGGGCCCTGCAACATCGACGTGCAATCGGTCCTCGCGCCTATGGCCCACCAAACCTTCCATCCTTTCGAGGTCGGAAAATTGATAAGGATAGAGCACTGGCTCGTTACATCGGTAGGCCACTGGGAGTCATTGTAAAGGCTAGATACGCATTCAATCATCTCGAAACGATGCTTAATGAAGTCGAATGCATGGCCTATCCCTAAAAGGCTGATCAACGGTGAGAGCTTTATCCTTTTAGCCCTGTGATCAACACGGTGCAATGTTGTCGAGTGATTAGAGCTGCGATGTGATGAATGTAGTAGTCGGCTCGACGCGGCACATCGGCTCCGCAAAACGATCCATACACGCGGATTGGGCAGATAGGCACTAGGCTGGACTGGGAATGTAAGTAACACTGACTTAATAGGACAACACAAGCAAAAGTGTTGATCGGATGCGTATTCAGTCATCTCTAGAATGAAGACGATCGCATGACTATTTCTCAATTGATCAAAGCCAAGCATCTGGCTCATGTCCTTTAATGGTCTTCTGAATTGAAGCAAATTTTTGAGAAAAATGAAAAAAACAGAAGTTGTTGCTTACGAGATTTAGATTAAGTCTTATTACTGGACAGAATGCTGCTTTAGCCAGTTTTTCTCATATTTCGATTTATTTCAACACTTGATTTTTAAAAATCCAAGAGAAGAATGATTTCTTCAGAGAAATATCCCTTAAAAAACAGAACTTTAAAATGAACTACATTCCAGTTCCCAAATGGGCCCTAGTGGGAAATTCAGCGTTCTTTTTCGACACAGCGAACAGCAACCAATGTGCGCACGGGAAAAGAAAAGAGAGAGGAGCCCAGAAATTTGGCACGGCAAATGACCATCTCTAATGGCTACGAAACTGTAGCTCGGGATAGGTGTAGGAGAAACGCTATGCCTTCAAACGAAAACTCTACCGATAAAAGGTCTCGTTTTTCCTACCCGTCATCTCAAATGATGTAAGCGCACCTATAAAATGCTGTTTAAAAAGGGCAGGTCTAGAGAACTCGGTAAATGTAGTTGAAATGCCACCGAGTAATCTGAGGCGCCAGCTAGTTCGTAACCGCCTACATGGCCGTCTATGTGCAGCGCAAAATTGCATAATTTGCCCTAATGGTAGATTAATGGTAGGGTGATTGCACGAGCTCGGGTAAAGTTTATCTGATCTCCTGTAAGGCGTGCGGAGACCAGTACATTAGCGATATGGACAGACCACTCTGCGTCCACATAAAAAAAACACCCAATCGGCAAACGTAAACCAAATACCCCACTAGGACCCAGGATAGGACCCAGAGACATAAGCGGGAGGACTTTGAAGTACGTATCATGATCTTCGTACAGGAGTCGAGAGCACAAGCGTACAAAACACTCGAGGCGTTCTGGATTAATACCAGAAATCCGAAAATGAACCGCAGTGAAGAATAAACCATTATCACACTTGATATTGGGCAGTATATAAACCTGTTATTCTGATGGGAGGAGCACATTACGCTTTCATGTGAATTATGTGCGGTTGGTCTCCACGCGACATACCCAGTGGAAGCCTCATTGAAAGCGGTGAGTGTGCAAAGCTGTGTTCATTGCGATTGGAATCTTAGTTTAAGCGTTTTCTCTGTTTGGTTATGGAGGTGTATGGCCGAATAGATTGCTGTCAACGCGACCTTTTCGCGCTCTGAGGAAGGCGAAATTCACCGAAACGTCAGCTTATTCGTGAATAAAGAATAGCATGATACCTCGCGTTTGCTCAACAAGAATACGAAGTCATTGTTTTTATTTGCTTCCAGACACGGCAGAAAAGCCGCTTACATACGAGATCGTCAACAATCAAGTGCGCTGAAAATGAAAAATTTGTGCTGGCGAAGGCGCCGAAACGTTAGCCGAAAATAAGTATAGTTATCAACCTCGTGTAAGCTTATCAAAGAAAGATTACATATTGATTAAGCAAAAAATGTAAAAATGAAGTTTCTGGAAAGGTGGAGATATTTTCTGGGAAAATTGAGTTACAAACTATATTGTAGTGAAGAATTTTTCGTGAAAGGCACAATAAAACAAGTTCATAAGACAGCTGTGAGTGTAGACGCTAGTGCTTGTAAAACATCTCATTGAGACTTCTGTCCGCGTAAAAAATCTCATCTATGAGGCAGGCGAGACCGCTTTTTACGACAGTTTCGTTCTTCGTCAAGGCAAACCTCGTTTGTGATCGCTTTCGGAAGTTCCCGAGGTGAAAAGTAGGATGACAACCACATCTTCATGATGTTATCATGACAACATGTAGACGCCTTATTTGCATTCTACGCCGTTTTATTCAACCATTTTAGGCTTTGCAGGGTGTTTTCATAATGAAGGAGTCCTGGAACAACTTATTTATGCACCTAATTGTATGACACATCTTCACATATATAGTGCGGATAACAGCACATTCTGCATTCGATTCGTTTTCTCGCAGTCCCAGCGCCCACGACAACCTTCAGGTTTTGCATGTGGGTTCGGATGCTATTTGACTTCACCATAGACACCTGCGGTCCAGAGTTTTGCAAATATCTCAGCTTCATTAAAGTTATATTTCGCAATATACCCTGCCATCAAAAAGAGTAGGCAGTAGACAAAAACGGTTAAAATTGACTTCATGATTGTCATTTAATATTGGTCGAGCTGTTTGTTAGTGGAATCCTGGGCCAGTATTGCGTCAGCAGGATGCTCCCAACAATCAAGTTGCTATGCTTCTTAAATGTCGAAGGTTGGTCTTTGCAGATAAAACTGACACAAAATTCCCCAACTTCGGAAGGGCGAGGCTTAATAGGGCCAAAGGAGGATCGAGCCATGCACTGTGCGCATATCGCAAAGCATCTTTATTCAGCGCGCTTTCTGCTTCTCTGTTGTTACAACAACCAACAGAAAGCTGTCGTTTATTCGTTATGTAGTAAGTATCATGTGGTGCTTTGTCTTCAAGAAAATGGAACATTACCCCAGTTCAGAAACATGTTTAGGTTCCGACACTCTTAGTGAAACAAATGTTGGCCATCTAATTCTCTTAATTTTCTTTCGTTTTTTTGTTCTGATGGAATTGGTATCGGTTCCAGTAATAATGTTATTAATCAATCTGTCGGTTCCAAACTGCCGAATGTTTCGTCAGTGTTTGCAACCGTTTTTAAAAGAGTAATGATTCTTTTTATAATAAACCATATCATTGCCCAAAACGAGATTTGTTCATAAATCAATGGAAAAAATGGTGAAATAATGATTCAGAGTGGTTACACTTTTGCTGATGGTTCTTCTTCATAGAAAACTGAACACAGTAAGCAAACCACAGCATTGAATATTAAGGCCACGATTCATGAAAATCGTGGTCCAATTTTAATGAATTTATAGTAGGATAACACGACAATATCTTTGAAAAGGCGATAATTCAAGCTTGTTTTAATTTTTATTGCACTAACGACGGACGAGTATTAGCCAGCAGGTGAAATCAATGGAAAAAATGGTGAAATAATGATTCAGAGTGGTTACACTTTTGCTGATGGTTCTTCTTCATAGAAAACTGAACACAGTAAGCAAACCACAGCATTGAATATTAAGGCCACGATTCATGAAAATCGTGGTCCAATTTTAATGAATTTATAGTAGGATAACACGACAATATCTTTGAAAAGGCGATAATTCAAGCTTGTTTTAATTTTTATTGCACTAACGACGAGTATTAGCCAGCAGGTGAATGATTCGTTGAATTGGCGTCTTCACTTCTTCACAAAGGGAAAACGAGAACGATAGAGAGAAAACGGAAAAGGAGACAGAGGTATCAGGAAGTGAAAAAAAAGCTCTCGGCGTTGATTTGGGGATGCGCAATGCATTCGACTTCACTAAGCATCGTTTGGAGGTGATTCAATGCACATCTGGCCTTTATATTAACTCGCGGTGGCCTACCGATGTATCGAGCCAGTGCTGCTATCCTCGCAGCCAAGTCTGGCACCAATTTGCCGACCCCGGAGGGATGGAAAGCTTGGTGGGCAAAGGGAGCAAGAATCGATCCCATGTGTAATGCGGAGCGCCTCGGACCACTGTGCCACTTGTGCCCCTCTCGTAAAGTATGTAGCTAAAAATTGCAGCATTTTATCAAATTATTTATGTGTTCGAAATCAACAAGGCGTTTTTGAGTCGTGCACAATGTTAGCAGTTCTTTTCCTTAAGCAATTTATTTTTTGTAATTTCTTATTGTCTCACTTTAGCACGAAAATTCCTGCTTTTCACTTTTTTTCATTCATTTATGCATGTCATTTCCCTATCGTCTTCGTTCTTTTCTTTGTAATCGCTCATTAGCATAATCCTTCCTTCTTTTTTCCAGATGTGTTGCAAATGTCGTTGAATAAAGCAATGATTTTTATCTTTTCTTTCAGTCGGTTTTAAGCATTACTATCTGAAATAATCCGTGAATGATTCAGCTGTAAACTCTTAACGTCCAAATCATCGAATTGATGATACTTGAATGGCTCGTCCTCACTGTTTGTGCTGGCCTCAGCATAATCACCATTTTTCGGTGATTTGCTGGTTAAGCCATCGTGGATCCCTGGAATCCCGAGGTCAGTCTGGCCAAAGTCTGCCCAATCATCGAATTACTCAAGCGTATATCTGCAAATTCCATTTATTTTCTTCGGATGTCATATTCGCTTGGGCGCATGTTGCGTAGTGGTCGGAGGCGCCCTGCAACATATACGTGGAATCCATCCCCGCGCCCATGGCCCACCAAGCCTTCCATCCCTTCGGGGCCGGCAAATTGGGACCAGACTTGCCTGGGAGCATAGCAGCACTGGCTCGATGCATCGATAGGCCACCGTGAGTCATTGTAAAGGCCAGATATGCATTCAATCACCTCCAGCGATACTTAATGAAGTCGAATGCATGGTGCATCCCTCACGGATTGATCAACGCCGAGACCTTCAGCCTTTTTTTTTACCATTTTTGCCAAAAACCACGACGCCTACATTTTTGGATTTGAAACTGTTCTAGGCAGAGACTAACCAATCCCTCACGGATTGATCAACGCCGAGACCTTCAGCCTTTTTTTTTTACCATTTTTGCCAAAAACCACGACGCCTACATTTTTGGATTTGAAACTGTTCTAGGCAGAGACTAACCACATTAGCCTCACTGGATTTTACCAATGTTTTCCTCTGCACTATTTCCGAAATGGAATACCCATCTCCTTATCAGTGCGGGGTGCCATAATATGGGATGAATCCTGCACTATACAACGTATTTCGACATTCCTGGTACACCTCCCGCTCCAGTGGTGATGAAGCGACAAACCATTTGAAGAGAAAAATGGTGTAGTCCTATAGAAGAACCTTAATGAAGCTTATTTAAAGTGTATTACAAGTGAACAAATGAGGTACGAAGTCAAACTGGTCTTTAAATATACAGGTTTTTCGAGAGCGATTTTTAAAAAAAAACCTTCTTCAAAGTTTTAGTGTACCAATTTCCCGATCACTGAAGATTAGTAGCACTAGTTCTACTAGTTGGGTTAGATTCGAATCAACGCCTTCCTATTTCTGACTAGTGTTCTGCACTACTGCAAAACCGTGGGAAGCAGTGTACGATTTTATGAAGAAAACTGTAATATTTCGAACAGTTATTTTCACGCTGTTTTCTTCCGAGGCATGCGATGTGCTTTTTTCTGTAGAACACTGGGGCAAAGCACCTTTTGCCGCATAGTTTTGTACAGTATATTTGAATTGTTTCTATTCTTAAAGTGAATACCTCAGTATGCAAAGCCATAACGCTGTTCATTGAACAGGGTCCAGTTTTATTTTTGTCGGCTTCATATTGCACATGGTATTCCTGTTTAGGCAAATATATATTTTACATATTACATTTTTCCTATATGTTTTTGTTCTATTATTTTGCCCAATAGTTGAGCACACAGCGAGAAAACCACTAACTCCACAAGCCCAACATCTTGAGGAAGACTCTCGAATTCGGCTTTTCCAAACGAACTTAATTCGCTAGTCTAGCCTGCAACAAGGAGAATAGGAGACTTTCCTTCTCACTAGGCGAATAATGGATTAGTAGATGATTGAAATCGTTCAAACCCTAAGAAACCCACCATGCACCACCTCCTTTAAGTATCGTAGCTGTTATTGGATGCACATTCGCCCTGTATAGTGAATTGCGATGGGGTTGCCATATATCAATTCGCTAATTTTATCGTCTAAGAAAAGTTTGTAATAAATTTGCCACTATTTCGGTAATAAAAAGCTTAGTTTAACCTGAGTGCCGGATCGAACCAAGGATTACTTATGGGTTACTTGTCACCTATAACACACATGTTTCATGTGGGAAGAGAGGATGAGACTTAGAGACAGCTATCTCTTAGTTCTGCACGAAACTGGGAATGATATGTTTGTAAAGGATGCTAGCTTTGTATGGAGTTAATGGTATCACAATGAATTAGAGCTAGCCATCAGATGACTGTAATGCTTGCATGTAATTTTCAGCTTTTCTTTTCTTTATTTCAATTAAAAATGACTCGTTTCATGTGCTATTTCAAAACACAACATTGGTGACATCCATACAAATGCGTATCTCAGGATCAATTAGATGAAGGTTGAAGTAATTGGTGTATATTAATCTTTAGCGACGTGCCAAGCGTTGGATTTCATTTATGACATCGCACGAATAATTGAGTGCATATCTGGCTGATAGATTGGTCCATGTGAGCTTAAACTCACAATTATTAGTGCCTTGAGTCCAGCATTAACCACTACGCTATTCCATAGTCTCTTGACAGTATTCTTCATTACGAGTTCGCTTCACTACACTTCTGCAAACATTGTGCAATGCTCTATCTGGGTAGCTGTTGATTGTGGGTTTCTCACGCCTTAGAGCTTCGCTTCGCTTTTCTCACTTTTTGTCTTCCAATTTTTTAAATATAAGCCATTCATTTATTTTGTGTTTATTCTAATTCACGCTGAACCGAAGGAGCTTTTCACAATGTAGGAGCGCTTTCTGCACCCCATTCTATAAGAGTATGAACGAAAATCGTGTTGGCTGAGAGAAAGGCAAAACAAGGCTTCGGTGATGCATCTGGTAACTGGTGACCATCGGAAAGGGAGATCGCGTATTAGAAGCTGGTACTGGGTTTGAATTTGGCAGATATTGTAGCACATAGTTGTTGTATTTCACGTAATTCTCTGCCCAAAAATATAGGCAGTAAACAAACGGTTAAATAGTATGAAAATCAAGTTTGTCGCAACAATTTGGTTTGCTCGTGAGTTGTCAACACTTTCCGTGGGCTGCATTGCCTGATACTCTTCGTGACTTCTGTGATTGTCGAACAAGGTCAAAAAATTTTTGTGTCTTCCGAAATCGCCCTCTCATCGAACATTGTTCTTCAGTAAGAGCTTCACAAGGTCTTAATTATTTACTAGGTCATTAAAGATTTCTTAAAGCAAATGAAAGTGCTCAAAAGTGATTGCTGATAACACGAATAGAGTAAAAAGTAGGGTGAGAGGAAGTAATGGTAAGGCCCGCGGTTGCTACGGGAATAGCAGGTGAGGCTCTGTAAGAGTAACGACCCTCTCGAAGCGCACCCAAGGTTCCGAGTTTATCCATATCTCAGCATTTTTCTCGCAAATTATGGTAAAACTCTGAGATTAGGAATATTAAATACTTCTTTACTAACAATTCCTAGTGCAAATCCTTTAATGAAATCTCAATAACGACTATCATTTTGCAATTTCCTGATGTTTACAATTCCAAAAATTCACGTATGGGTACATACCGACGGATAAAGCAGGTGTTTTTATCCTTTAATATCATTCTAGCGAAAGCGTGCTGAGGAAAATGGATGGAGTGCTCGGCCATTTAATGTTGCGAGAACCAGCCAACATCAGTGTGTATTGCAAGGCAACTCCAAGCACTTTGTTACACGCCCTCTTCAAACTAGATCATACGGCTGCAAACGTTCATCAATTGGACCTGATGTTCTCAAATATTGGAGAACCATATTATGCACATTACTGAAGTATGAAGTACAAGAAGTCTACTTCAATTTATACCACTTCGGAGGAAGTGCATTTTATTGGTTGTCTGCCAGTTCACATGTGCCAAGCACAACCACGATGATGTTGACATATTCGCAAAACTAGGAACCTTAAACGAGCCTTAAGCTCACGGTTACCCTTTCCAGGGGCTCACATTTTACCCACTGTACCACCGAAATCCTAGCCTTACCTTTCACACGGCCATCCTAACCCTAACGATGCTATCTACATTCACCCATCAACAGGAACGATTTGCGATGCATAAATCAGCATTAAACCCTGTGGTACAGTCGGTAGCACGCTAGCTCTCGAGAATGGTAATCATCGGTTGGAAACTAGCATTTTGCTTGAGTTTTGTAAATATCTCAACAAATATTGTTGTTTACGAACACATTGTTTTGTTCGAGGAATTCACCACTGTAAAAACAAACCGCAAATTTTGAGTAGACATGCTTCTTCAATCTGCTGTCTAACTAGGGAGATGTGCATTAAGGATGTGCACCAAAATAATGGTTTAAATATAACGGGTATATAAAGGATGGATTACACTAAACGCACACTGCGTGACTGGATAAATGAGTGACTCAAAAAAACACAAGTATTGCTTTAAGAAGTGCTGATTCGATAACGTAAAGCTTTTGAAATAATGAGTACTGATGCAAGAAATTATGCGAACGATGCTGTACGTAGAGATTAACTTCGTGCCAGTGCTGCTTGGAGAGCAGAATCTGAAAAAGTTCAGGCATTGATTTGTGAGGAGTGGTACGGTTGATTTGCCTTTCTTTCTCACCTGTAACCAGTGTGGCGTTCATCGCTTTCAGTTTTGATTTCCACTACCGCCAGATAACAGCCGTCAACAGTAACACCTCTCGACAAACGGGGAAGTACTTCCTCAATCTTGGATCCACTTGGTGCTTTAGAAACGTGTGCATTGATAAATGTTGATATTACTCCGGTTTCACTTAGGTTATCTTACCTGAATCTAGTAAGTGCACATTATAAAGTCATCGTTTTGTTTTTTTGCGCCCTTTGTACCCACTGTGTTCTTAAGAGTTTGAAAGGAGGCGGTTGCTCTTAGTATTTTACCGCAACCTTGTGACTATTAGGAGCGGTGTTTATACGAGTTTCAAAAGACCACTAGCATAAAATTTGAATTTTCACTCTTTCATTGCAAAGTCTTGTGCCATAACCCCTCGGACAAATGCACTTCGAACAACCTCCTGGATGAAGAAACCCGCCGTTCTCACAGTTAGCAGAGGATATTCCGTTGCATTTATCTAGGTCAATTTAGGGTTAAGTAGAAGTTCCGACATGCTTTAGAAAAAACCAATAGCATATGTAAGCACCTTACCAAGACATTTGTAGTGTATGTTCATCATGAGCTTATTGCAGAACGGAATGATGTCAGACGCGAGAGTTTGCAAGTATTTGATGTCGTGTGGTAGCATTAGAGGATGGTCGGTCTTCGACACACTACACTTAGAATTTGTACTATTTTAGCATGATGTTGCACTGAAACAATTAAAGTTTGGCAAGCATTGTTACTACACAATGCATTGAAATTTTATAGCCATAGGTCAGCTTGTAGCTGTAATTGGTGTTTTTCGTTTCTTTTATGAACTGAAACAAGTATCCATCCTGAAACCACATCTTTCTTAATGTCAACTTTTCAGACCTCAGGCCATTTCGAATTCACCAAGTTTTCAGTGTAAAGTGTGAAGAAATCGTCGCGATCATGTCTTGATTGAGTGTGGTAGAAACCAAGGCATGGCCGATCTCGTGCGCCGCGGTTCCAACCTGCATCAAATGTATGCGTCATCCCGTTAAGAATAGAATCTCAACCTCTCTCCTTTATCCTGTACTATAAAGAACTCTAAAAAATCGTAGAAAATGAGTGTTAAGAAGCTCTCACTAAACCATGCCGAACTCGCATCAGCTCCCAAGTGAAAAGCCTTCAACACCCACAAGTCTTTCAACGTGTGACCAACATCCATTCTCTTCGAAAACAATCCTATCCGATGCTTCAAATTTTTTCTATAATTTTTTCAGCCTAAAAAAATCGTTAGCAATATTGACTTCTAATTTTGTCAAACCTGTGCAGCTTTCCGAGAAATTAATGCAGTTTTCGATCTGCCAGGCTTCGGCAGCTTTAGTGAACACCCTTCTTGCCGCTTTCGCTAAAATTAGTTGTAAAATCAACTATGCCTGTGTTCTAACATACTTTTATTCAGGATTCGAACGTCCAAAAACAAACTTGCGCTTGAATAGAAAGAGTAATGCACGCCATTTGACCATAAGGTTTTGGGATTACTTTTGTCACGATATGCTATTGCCTCCTGATACGATTGCTTCCGTTGTCTTTTATACCTTTTACTATCTCTTCCCACGGATCTCTCTCATATAAGGGATCTCGAGCCGGTTAGTCGTGACGCTACGAGGCGCGTCCCCAAGTGGCGGATAGGGGGGATAATCGCGGACCAAAAGCGACCTTTACTTCCCTGAGACGCAGGTGGATGCAGGGGATGGACTCCCTGTTTCTGCTGCGTCGATTTGGCACACACTTTCTGTATTTGCTAGGCGTATTCATGTCTGCGTGTGTGAATGCGTTCTCGCTTTATGCGGATTGTAGTCTACTAGTCAATTCGGCCAAAAGCCTTCAATCAAGTGACAGGGGAGGGATATGGGAGGCGGTTAGGAGTCGCCCCAACAAATAAGCTTCATGTCCACTCTGCGAGAGCCTGGCAAGCTACCCGTGAGTATACCCAGCCTCCTCGTTCAGAGCCCAGTAAGCTATACGTGGGCTTCAAAATGTCAAACACTGTTAAAAAAACGGGCATCATTCCTATGACCCCGAAAGAGCCCCCAATTTCCAAGCGTTGGGTAGGACGAGTACGGAGAGGCTGCTAAAATCTCAGGGCCAATGGAATCTGCCTGGTACAGGAACTATGGTGACGATCTGTACCTAAAACGCACGTACACTTGCATCCGAGTCCTCGATAGAAAACTTGCTCATGCAAGCAAGAATGATAAGGTACGACGTCATCGGCCTGGCCGAGACGAGACCACGCCACCCATTCAAGGCCGTCTATGACACTGGAGAAGAACTGTTCCTCGGAACATGCGACAGTAGAGGCGTAGGTGGTGTCGGCGTTCTCGTCAACACGAGTTTGTCCATGAACATCGATTCATTCGAACAGCTTACGACCCGAATCGGACGTTTACGATTAAAAAGGTGTGGATCAACACCGGCTTTGACAATCTTCGTCGTTTACGCGCCAACATCAAACTATGACGAAGAAGAAATCGAAGCCACTTGGACTTGGAGAAGTTCTTCAGAGAAGACCATACATTCTTCAAGGTCATCATTGGAAATTTCAATGCCAAGATTGAACCAAGAAGAACGTCTGAGGAACGTCATATTGGGACCCACGGATTAGAATGGAACGAATAGGGTGAGCGGCTCTCTGAGTTTATCATGGCGACCAAGACTATCCATATTAACTCGCAATTCCAGAAGCCTCACCCTCAACGCTGGAAGTGGGAATCTCCCAATGGAGAGTACCATAACGAAATAGAGCACATCATAGTAATTACAAAGTTTTGCCTAACCTATATCGCTGTTGTCCCAAAATTCTGCACGGGATTAGACCACCGTCTCCTTCGTGCAAGATTTTATTTTTCGCGGAAAGAAGAAAAAGCCGCTAAATTCAAAAACCGAAGTCCCAGAACCATCACAAACTAGGACTTATTCAACATTAGTCGGCTCTTGGGAGGATGCCGCTGTCGACAATATCGACGAGGAATACAATCGGCTCATTCAACATCTTCACGCTAGCGCTATGAAAGCTGAGAATTCGAAAGTCACCAAGAGACGTCGGTCTCCAGAAACTCTCGAGCTAATACGCCAGCGTGGACTCGCACGAGCTGCAGGCAACCGCGAACAAACGTCCGAGCTTGCGAAACAATGCAGACAGGCGATAAAAGAAGATCTTAAAGAGAGAAGAGCAGCAGTAATGGTCGAAGCTGCAGAGACTGGGAAAAGCATTTGCAAAGCCTGCCGAAGGTTCGCCAGTTACAAGACCAAGGTGATTGTACTCCGGAGCCCGGACGGAACAATAACAGCGTCCAGAAAGGCATTGAAAGAAATCATCCACGAATACTATTCAGATCTCTTTGATAGCCACGTCCACTTCCTGTCATGTAAAATAAAAGAGGATGGATATGTTGTACCACCGGTTCTCCCTTCCGAAATCCGACATGCCATTTCGTCGGGGAAAAATCGAACAGCACCAGGTCCGGACAGGATAAGACCAAAACATCTGAAGAACCTTCCGCCAGTCCTCATAAACACACTGGATCGGCTCTTCACAGGTTACCTGTCTGAATGCAAAGTCCCGACTTTGTGAAAGACCAGCAAGACTCTATTGTTGTTCAAGAAGGGCGACCTACACGATATAGGCAGCTATCGCCCAATCTGTTTGCCGTCTGTCGTCTACAAACTTTTCACTCGAGTCATCTTAAACAGGACTAACAGAACACTGAACGACGGGCAGCCATGTGAGCAAATAGGGTTTCGAAAAGGATTTAGGAAGAAGGAGCACATCCACGCGATAACAAGGCTCATTGAAGTATTGCGAGAGTACAAAAGACCGCTCTGTCTCACTTTCATCGACTTACATAAGGCTTTTGATTCAATTGGTATAGAAGCAGTCATGGAGGCTCTTGGTAGTCAAGGGGTACCTACTCAGTACGTAAAGATTCTTCGTGAGCTGTACAAAAATTTCACAACCAAGATTCCACCATTCTACAACGGAGCATCGAGGATGGAGTGAAGAGAACAAAGAACACCCGACTCCGTGCCCACCTTTTCGACTCAACGGTTCTTTCTGCCCTAACGTATGCGTCAGAAACCTGGTCGCCACGTAAGCAGGATGAAAGATCACTCAGCGTTATCGAACGCGCAGTCGAAAGGACGATGCTAGGAGTATCCCGTTTCACACATCTAGGAGATGGGATCCGAAGCTCCGACCTGCGTTAACGATCAAAAATCAAAGATGCCGTTCTATACGCCAAACAGTCGAAGATAAGGTGGGTGGGCCCGACACGCAATGCGTATGAATGACAACCGATGGACAAGAGCCGTTAGTGACTGGATTCCTCGGGATGTCAAACATGCTGCAGGAGGACCACCGACTTGATGGTTAGACTTCTTCACGAAAAGCCTAGAAGAAAGATATGCTCAACGAGCCCTCAGAGCAAGCAGAACCCACTGGACTACTCTTGCACGCTACTGTGAAATATGGAAAATTTACTGGCTCCCGCTCTAGTCAGTCGACGAAAAGCGAGACTACATATGATGCAAGTGAACGCATTCACCATCACACGATGCGGATATTTCGTTTCGCCTGTCTCTCAGCCAGTTCTATCGATCTTTTGCCATCAGCAATAACCCGTTAGCGAGATTCATCTTGGAGGCCCACATCGGTAACGGATCCAGTTAAGCTGGGGCTGCAGTTATAATCACAATTCTACCTTATTATTCACTGCTTCCTGTTTTGGAGACAGCCGAAACGAAACACCCGCATGGTGTGCTGGTGAACGCGTTGCTCCCCGGCGAGGACAATAGTCCGTTCGTTCAACACCGCAGACACCTACGGTTCGGAGCTTTGCAAATATCTCAACATCATTGAAGTTATACTTCGTAATATACCCTGCCATTAAAATGAAAAGACAGTAAATAATAAGTCAAAATGAAGCAATCTTTGTTTCATTGGTAAGTTCATACTGTTTTGAACAGTTTAGTGCTATTTGAAATGGAAAACGATATGTTTGTAAAGAGTATTCTGTTTATCTGGGGCAAATGCCAACATAATGAATGACGTAGGTAGCCTTCCGCTATTTGTAACTCTTGTTTACGGTTTCAGCCTGCCTTTTCCTTTACTTGAGATAGAAATTTCTGGTTTGATTTGCTTATTCAAAAAACAATTTTGTTCATATCATGCGCTGTTTTACCACGTTATACGGTCGTCATAGCATCCACATGTGTATCTTAGTAGTAAAATAGGTAAAGGGTGAAGTGTTTGGGTTTCAGTAATGCTAAACAACATGTCATGTATTCGATACTCGACCACATTTGTAATATCACTAATTGAGCGCGTATTTTATTCACACAGTGACTAATGTAGACTCGAATCAGCAACATTGTGTCCAGAAGGTGGTTGTGGTCAGTATACCGACACGTGGTTTCTCGGTAGTATCCTTCACTACCAGTTTGATTTAGCGTAGTTCTTCAAGCATCTGAATGTGTTCTATTTGAGTATCTCTTAACTGAGAGCTGCGCTTTAGCTCTATGTTTCGCTTTTCTTATTGTTTCTCTCTTCATTTTTTGAATATCAGTGTAAGCATAAGCCATGTTTTACAGCGTGGAAACGCATTCTAAGTAATATCTTTTGACATTTCGGATAAAAATCACTTTCGTCTCTGCAGTTGGGAGCCCTTCTTGTTTAGTCATGAGGAGGTCAAGACGGGCCGTAAGCTGTAATGTCTGCGGATCATTATGTTTTTTGTCATCTGAATAACGTCCAAAAATTTAAATACTTTCCAAAATCGGTTTCCAGTTGGTCATTTGGCCGCAGCAAGGTCATGACAATCAGTGGCGAATAGAGGAAAGCGTTTCTCCGGTTGATAATGCCAACAGTACTTATCGAGTCGCTGTGGAGTTCTTGGTATTCCTTGCTACGGATTTGCAAGTATATTTTGTTTTGTTTTTTGTCTAACACGTTTTTATGTGCAGTTGGAAAAAAATTTTGTAAAAAGTTTCGAAGTGGAAAGATATGAGACTTCTTTATGAGAGCAATCATAGTTTTGGGTTTCATACCTTACTTTAATTTTAGAGAGTGGCGTAGTTGGTAGAGGTTTCGTGCGGTGCAGGTTTGATCATTGGCTTGATCCTGCACTGGGCCAATTTGACTAGAACCCTTTCATCCTCTTTAGAGGTTTACACAAAAGTGAGAGCAATTCTCGTTAGCAGCAGAATCGTTTGAGTAAAGCTCTTTCTGAACAGGGAATGGCAGCCTTTGTCTGCGCTGAACGGTAGAGAGCGCAATGTCACGTCTACACTTCTGCTTCGGAAAAGATTAATGGGCCAGCTTCAGGAATATATTCGCAAATCAGAAAACATTTGTGGAAAATAGATTTGAGCAAATTGGACGATTAAAGTAGTACTGTGGTCCATAAAACATGTAAAGATGGCCAATGTAAATCACATAAATAAAATATATTATTACAACCTGAAGGACCTTAAGATGTGAGTAAACTCAGAATCTCAGGTGAGCATCGAATCTGCAATTAGCCTTAATGGGAGCTTACACTTGTTGCTGGTAGCACCTATAGAGCAAAAACATGAGTGAGAAAAAGGTAAAGCAAGATCACCAGTTCAGTCGCTGGTTAGAAGCAGAGCAGAGGCTCCGAGTATTGCTTATATCTGAGCTTAGAGTCCTTAACGTCGTATTCTACATAACATTTTTCCACTCCTCTTGATCTGATCAGAAAATGACCTGATGTAGTGGATACAAAAACAATTTCTTCTTGCTTTTCCACGCAAACGAAACTCTAGGATTCTAGGTCCTAATAATTTATAAAGCAAATTGTTTATTGCTTAAACAATTTTTAAGAAGTCTGCTTCAACAATTTTTTGGTGACCATGTTTCCCTTACATCGGCAAAATCCATACCGTTAAGTCCCGAAGGCAATGAGGTGGAATGAGCGTTGAACGAAAAGTGATGGCCAATAGAGGTTTTTTGGCTTAAAGAGCTACTTGTGGAAGGATATCGATGTGAAAGTCGGTGTTGCTTTCATTATTCAATGCTAGTGTTTCAACAGCTCGCTGAGGCGAAAGTGATCGAGAGTTCGGTCATTTCATGTCGTGGGCACTAACCAAAAAAAACGTGTGTGTAGCAGCGCAGTCTAAGCACTGTGCTTACGTCTACTTCAAACCGGATCATGAGATTCTGAAATATTGGGAGCCCGTACTATGTGGACTACCGTGAAGTACAAAAGGTGTACTTCAATGTATGCCACTTTAGACCAAGCGCATGTTATCGACTACTTTCCGCCTTATACTGGCGAGAGAATTGCGCGCGGCCGAAGTGGTGACTAAACCACATTTTTTGAGGCCAAACGATGAGGTCGTAATTGCGAAGGCAAAAGCCACATAATGATTGACCATCGTTTAGGACAAAGAAATAGAAATGTCGGATGTACATAATTTTTTTTTGGAAAAATTCATTACTATGAACAGAAAAGGACAGATTTATTTCAATAGTTTGTTATCGCTCTAGGAAGAAGTGTATCGAAAAAACTTATTTGGAGGTTATAGCTATGCAAAGGTTACATAGCTAAAGCGTACACTGCAGTGGTTTGCAGTAGAAGTCCGAGATATCAGATTTCTCAAAATTGGAGAGAACTGCAAGGCCTTGTATAATTTAACTGGTTAAGGAAACGGTTCAAAAGTCGGCAAGCATTTATTTATTTAAGGTTTAAAGATTCGAAAACATAGAACGGCGCCGACAGTATGGGTTTTGCTGTAATGAATTACGGAAACGATACTAACTTCGCGCCAGCACTTCTTGGAGAACAGAATCTGAAAACGTTCAGGTAATGTTGTGAAAAGCTGTATGGTTCGTTTGCGTTTCTATTTCACCTGCAATCTGAGGCGTTTATCTCTTCCAGTTTTGATTTTCACGCCCGCCACATGGCAGCCGTCAACATAAACAACACTTGAGAAGCTGTCAAATATTATCAAAATCTTGGAACCATTCGGTGCCTTGGAAAACCCTTGTATTCATAAATGTTGGTATCAATCCTGTTTCACTCAACATATCTTACTTGAGGCCAGTAATTGCACGTTGTGTGGTTATCGAATTCTCCTGTAAGACCTTGTCTACCCACTGTGCCTTTTAAGAGTTCGGAAGGTGGAGGGTGCTAGTAGTATGTCACTGCAACTATATGGCCAAAGAGACAGGATTAACATTGATTTCAAAAGACCATAAGCATAAGACGTGAATTTATACTCTTAGAGTGCAACGCCTTCCGTCATAACAGCTCGGGCAAATACATACATCTAGAGCAACCTCTTGGATTAGAAAAACCGCTGTTTTCGCAGGCGGCAGTTGAGGAATTTCCAAAGCATTTATTTAGATCAATCTAAGGTTAAGCAAGAAGTTCGATAAACATTAGTGGAAATTACAGGCAAGTGCAAAATTCTTACTAGATATTTATATTTATATCTAATTTATTTATACACTATAGTGCAAGTTCATCATAAGTTTATCGTAGAACGAAATTGTCCCAGATTTGAGTGAGTGTGCGCATTTGTAGTCGTTCGGTACCAGGACCTCCTCGGGGTTATTTACCGCGCTGAAGTCAAAATTTTCACTTCGTTTAAAACATTTAAAATTTGGCTAACATTCCTGTTCTATAGTGCGTAACACTTCCATAGTCATAAGGTAGGTTGTAGTTGTAATTCTCTTCTTTTTTCCTTTACCAAGTTAGACCACGAATTCACCTCGAACCACATCTTTCTTAATATGCTCTACATACAACCAGGCCATTTCGGATTCACCAAGGATGGTATAAAGTAAACTGTGATGTAGGTGTCATGATCGTGTCTTGAGTGTGTGTGGAAGAAACTCAGAGCACGGCCGATCTCCTGAACAGCGCTTGCAACCTGCATAAAATATAAGTGTCATATTGTTGTGAATTGTTGTCAACCTTTCTGCTTCATTCTATACTACAAAGTGCTCTAAAAAGCATTGAAAATGAGTGCTAAAAGACACTCAGTAGATCATATCGATTGGCAACTGCTTTCAATTGAAGGGTCCAGAAGAACACCCTCAATTTTTAACCAAAGTATAACCAGCATTCACCGTCATTGAAGACAACAATCCTATCCGGTGCTTAAATTTTTTTCATTAATTTTTTCATCTTAAAAGAAGAAATTATCAACATTGTTCACTCCTGCTCTTATCGCACCTGTGTTATTTTCCGAGAAATTAATGCAGATTTCGCTCTGCCATTCTTTGAAAGCTTTAGTGAATACCTTTTTTGCCCTTTGAGCTAAAATTAGGTATAAAATTAATAATGCCTATGTTTTGACGTGATCTTATTTGAAATTCAAACATCAAAAAAACGAACATGCGTTATGGAAAGGGTAGTACACTCCATCTGACCACAATGTTTTGGGGTACTCATCGTCCTAATGTGCTCGTCGTCTACAATGATTGCTTTCGTTCTCTTTTGTGCCTTGTACTATCTTTTCGGCTTGTTTTCTGAATTCAGAATATGAATTGTGAATGCGAAAGTGCTGAGAAACTGTGCTATGGCTTCTAAATAGGTGTACTTGGTGAGGATCATGTCTCCTTGAAACAACGCCCTATTAGCCTTACTGTTCCGATTTACTTCTTCTATGGAATCGCTAGTTTGATCTCTCTTGATCTAGTCGTAATTCTAAACTTTGATATCAATCTGACCTAATCTAAGCGAAAATCCGTTTGGTCACCCGAATTTCATTTAATAATTCAGCACTGAGGCTAGAGAGGACTTGCCTTTAGTCCTAACCTTTCTCGACTATGAAAAAGCGTTTGACAGTGTCGAAACGAATGAAATCCTATCAGCGCTTGTCGACCAAGGAGTGGACCCGTACTACATAAGAACTCTGTCCGACTGTTATCGGAACTGCACTACATGAATACAACTTTCCATCGACCTCTTACCATACCCATAGGAAAAGAAGTTCGACAGTGCGACACAATATCGCCAAAGCTGTTCAGTGCCGCACTGTAGTGAATAATGAAGTCACTCGACTGGGATGAGAAGGGCATACATATTGATGGAAAATTCCTAACAAATCTTCGTTTTGCAGATGACATTGTCATTTTCTCAAAAAGTACTAGCGAAGCAGAGATGATGATCAACGAGCTCAACGAAGCAGGGATAAAGATCGGACTTCGCATAAATCGAAAGAAGACCCAGTTCATGAAAAACCCATGGTGCGAAGGCGAAAAATTGAATTGGATGGTTCCATCATTGCAGAGACCACCTCGTACGCATGCCTTGGGCGATCAATGAACATGGAAAATAACATGAAAGAGGAACTAGATAGAAGAAGGGGATCAGCTTGGGCCGCATTCGGACTTCTCAAAGAAGCCACCGACCACTGAAGGTCCCGAAAACCCGCGCTCATTTCCTCGATTCTACGGTTCTCCCAGCACTATATTATGTTGCAGAGATGTGGGTTGATACTTCAGCTACGTCAAGAACTCTTCGCACTACTGACAAAGCACTCGAGCGATGTCTTCTGAAATATAACCGGCACTCCACTCTTAGTATCTAGCCGGAATGCAAAGCTCTGACCTTCGAAATCCGTCACATCTTCGAGTTCTAGAAAAATATACATCGACAGCGAAACATAGATGGGCCGGTCACATAATTAGAAGAACAGGCGACAAATGGGCGAAAAGAACACTAGAGTGAATTTCAAGAGAAGGGAAACGTCCCCTTGAGCGACCACCTACACGTTGGGCGGACGTGTTCGTAAACATAGTTAATCAGCTGTATCCGCAACTGCAGTTGTTTTACAGATCACGGTGTGAGACTCGCAAGCGCTACAATGCTCGAGCAAGTCCACCACCATGGACCACGATTGCGAGAGAAAGGAACGAATGGCGAATGTGCTGGGATCCGCACAGCTCGTGAAGACGGACCGTCCAAGTATTCAAGCAAGTAAGTAATTCAGCATTCTATTCTTAAGGTAAAGTGAGTTCATGCGCTATTCCTTCTTTCATATCGTACAATTGTTGGAGAAGCTTCTTAGTGTCACCCATGTTTGGTTCCTACGAGAACAGACTGAGAACAAAGGTGAATTCTAGCCTTTTTGACATATCTAGAGTGGATCTACGCCTTTGTGTACCTGGTATCCTTCCTCTAGTTTTTCTTCAGTTGTCTGATTAAGGTGTACTTTAGAGCCTATGACGTGGACTCATTTTCGTTATTTCAGTCCTGCTTTGCTCAAATGCGGCATTTACCACGTCATTACTTTTTGAACGATCATGTTTGTTCAGCTCTAATATTGTGGTGAACTATCGTTCTTTGAAAGGCTTTTGATATCTACTGTTTCATCAGTGATGCCAAAACGGCATAAAGTTTTCCGTCTTGTGAAACTGATGGACACCACTTGCTTCATTGTTTGACTCTTTACTCTGTTAGATGCTTGGACAGCTCGCTTTCACTGGTTGTGCGGGCTCAAGCATAATCTTTTTTTCGGAATATTGCAGGTTTAGCCATTATGGTTTCCTGGAGTCTCGAGGAATGCTCGAGCAAGTCCACCACCATGGACCACGATTGCGAGAGAAAGGAACGAATGGCGAATGTGCTGGGATCCGCACAGCTCGTGAAGACGGACCGTCCAAGTATTCAAGCAAGTAAGTAATTCAGCATTCTATTCTTAAGGTAAAGTGAGTTCATGCGCTATTCCTTCTTTCATATCGTACAATTGTTGGAGAAGCTTCTTAGTGTCACCCATGTTTGGTTCCTACGAGAACAGACTGAGAACAAAGGTGAATTCTAGCCTTTTTGACATATCTAGAGTGGATCTACGCCTTTGTGTACCTGGTATCCTTCCTCTAGTTTTTCTTCAGTTGTCTGATTAAGGTGTACTTTAGAGCCTATGACGTGGACTCATTTTCGTTATTTCAGTCCTGCTTTGCTCAAATGCGGCATTTACCACGTCATTACTTTTTGAACGATCATGTTTGTTCAGCTCTAATATTGTGGTGAACTATCGTTCTTTGAAAGGCTTTTGATATCTACTGTTTCATCAGTGATGCCAAAACGGCATAAAGTTTTCCGTCTTGTGAAACTGATGGACACCACTTGCTTCATTGTTTGACTCTTTACTCTGTTAGATGCTTGGACAGCTCGCTTTCACTGGTTGTGCGGGCTCAAGCATAATCTTTTTTTCGGAATATTGCTGGTTTAGCCATTATGGTTTCCTGGAGTCTCGAGGTTAGCCTCACTAAAGTCTGGCCCTGATCGTGACCACCACAGACAGTCACCGTCATTGTGAATCATAGGGAGATTTGCCACAATGCAACTAATTTGATGCCAGATGGTAGTTATACATCGCAACCCTACACCTTGGAACAGGCTCCAGTCACGATAAGGCGTAATCCGTCGAGGGATTTTTGACTTTTACTGTTTGATAACCTTAATTTAAGAATCTACTCAAATCCATAGGTTTGTAAATAACTGCTGGCCTTCCGAGAACCAACAAAAAACCCTGTAAATAGCAAAGTACAGTTTCGCCAACGTTGGTGAAGATTCAAACGTGACATATTCCCTCTGTTTTTCCAGAGCTCGTATGAGTCTACCCACCTGTATCACCTGTCGCCAAATTGGTCGTCGATTAGTAAATTTTCTTCCATGTAAACTCTGTGCGGTTGGTCTTCACGTGACATATCTGATGGAGGACTTATAGAAAGTGGCTCTGAGGAAGGCGAAACCCACCGAAACGTCAGCTTGTGCGTAAATAAAAAAAATAACACCTCGCGTTTGCTGGACAAGAATATAAATGCCAGATGGTAGTTATACATCGCAACCCTACACCTTGGAACAGGCTCCAGTCACGATAAGGCGTAATCCGTCGAGGGATTTTTGACTTTTACTGTTTGATAACCTTAATTTAAGAATCTACTCAAATCCATAGGTTTGTAAATAACTGCTGGCCTTCCGAGAACCAACAAAAAACCCTGTAAATAGCAAAGTACAGTTTCGCCAACGTTGGTGAAGATTCAAACGTGACATATTCCCTCTGTTTTTCCAGAGCTCGTATGAGTCTACCCACCTGTATCACCTGTCGCCAAATTGGTCGTCGATTAGTAAATTTTCTTCCATGTAAACTCTGTGCGGTTGGTCTTCACGTGACATATCTGAGGACTCATAGAAAGTGGCTCTGAGGAAGGCGAAATCCACCGAAACGTCAGCTTGTGCGTAAATAAAAAAAATAACACCTCGCGTTTGCTGGACAAGAATATAAAGTAAATTTTGTATTTCTCTCTGTCACAGGCAAAAGTAGCTCAATGGGTTTTTTCGCTATAGGAACTCATTGAACATAATCGTTACAGGCTTCTTGTGAAAGAACTAAGAAGGCTTTTGTCCGCCTTCCTGCTTTGTGCCTGATATTTCGTGGAATTCAGCTGCTAACGGCTTTAATCCAACATGGCTGTTCACTGTTGACGAAAAAGCAGACGATTATGAGTAGACATGCTTATAACTTTAGGAGTTTTTAGCCGAACTGGACGATAGAAAAACTCAGTAAGTGGAAAACACATGAATATAGTGGAGATAGAACAGGCTGCGGTTGTAAAGTTGTAAACTACGTCTTTCCCTCTCATTGGAAGAAAAGCATACTAGGAGAATAAATAAATAAAATGCCAAAAAAGTGCTTAAGGAATTCATTCAAATCACCATTTTGAAGAGGTAACTAAGAGCTGAGTTTCAAACCTTTACGTCCTCGTTCTACTTCGCTTTCAAAGAATCATTCGACTAGTTGAAGGTGTGATGCACATTTAGGTTGCAGAAACCCTTTCCGCGGTCAGCAGCACTCCCAGTGCATTTTCGACAGCCATCGTTAATCTAAACCATGAAATTTTTTGTAGCCAAAACAAAAAGTTATAGCTCTTACGAACAATGCATGCATGAAAAACAGATAGTGGAAACTCGTACTTACAATCGCCATGTAGCGTTATTTAAATATTAAACCTTTTTTTTCTACGGAAAGCAGGCCTCTACATATTTCCATGAAAACATATTTTAAGTGTGTTTATATTTATGAACTCACACGAGGTTGATAAAGATGTTTATTCTGTTGACATTTCGGCGATCTCGTTTCAGATCGATGATCCGAGTCTATGGTCTACAGACATTCGTGCTCTCGAAGTGCCGTCTTCATCGGCATTGAGCCAGATCTTCCTCAGTGGAACATCTCTCTCTAATGAACCATACTCACCCCTTCGATGTTCTTTTATAAACAGTGGTTGTTGTTGATATTGTTTATGTCTGTTTTTATGTTTGTTTCTATCTCCATACCTGCATGAAAACATAAGGCTAGCCATATGGCATGTCTAGAGTGAAGAAAATAAGTGAAGTAAACTGAATAAGGAATAAAGCTGTCTTCGTTGATCAATCTCTGTGCTCATCGCTGTAGGTGATTGAATGTATATCTGGTCTTTACAATGATTCGCTTTGGCTCGTCGATGTGTCTATTCAGTGCTGCTACTATCCCAGACATGTCTCGTCCCAATTTGCCGACCCCGGAGGAATGAAAGGCTTTATGAGCCTGGCTAGCGGGATCGATGTCATGTGTACTGCAGGCTGCCTCTAACGACTGCGCTACATGCTGCCTCTATCTTTGGCAAAGTTATGAAAATGTTCGGTTGAGCAGATTGCATGTCATTGTGACCTAGCCAGGCTCTGAAGGTGCTCAACCGTCGACACATCGGCTACTGTTAATGAATAAGTGCTATGTTGTGAAATTCGATCTAACGCTTTTATTTATTAACCCTCCTAAGTGCATGCCATGTGCTATTGGCTGACGGTTGCATCCAGATGTTGAACGGAGATTATTCACGCAATATGATGTCTAAAGAAGAACAGAGATACGGCGCTTTTACCAGCACAACTAAAGGCAAACCTATAGCAAGTTTCAAGGACCTGCAAAGCGGCAAATCTTTCTTTTATGCAGAAACGCTAGCGACTGCCTGTGGTGGCGATGACATGAGGAATGCTCCAGTTAGGCTGACGTCGGAATTCCGAAGAACAAAAAATAAAGCAAAACGAGAAATGGGAAAACTCTAAAGGGTCAAAAATAAAACAAAACTAGAAACAGGCCAGGTACAGTGATCTAACCGCTCCCATTTAGGACATCGGGTGCTGAGATAAACGGCAACGGCCAGTATAGCTTCTACCGATGTAAATTTTCCTGCAAAGGACTTCTGCAGATGCCATTTATTGTCATTTATTTTAGTTTTGCTGCATTAGGACCAAACTCTAATTTCTTTTTCGAAAAATTCCCAGTGATAGTGCTGATGAGGATGCGATCTGAACCTCTCGTTTGTGTGCGCGATGTAGTTTTGGTTGATGGATTCGAAGATACAACGGGCACCGACGATCGATTGGAATGAACGCAGCTCTGAAGAGGATGAAGAAATCGAAACCTTCGCCCAATAAGTTTCTGTAATAACCTGGTGTTGGCTTCTCATTGATAAGAAATACCCTTGTTATCCAAACCGAGGCCAACGGAAAACCCGTTCTTAACAAAAATATTTATGCAAAAAAGTGTCTTTTAATATTACCTCGCAAAATAAACGACTTTAAAAACGATAAACGACAACGTAATACTTTATAGTTGCGACTATGCAATTGTTCAAGATATCCAGAGCTATTGTATGAACCAAAATTACTGCTGTATCTTGCACAAAAAATTCATTTATTGAGGTCTTCAGTAGTGCAGTGTGTAAAACGCAAGCACTAGAAAACGGTAGCCGCGATCTCGGATCTGAAATGGGGTTCAAGTTTTGCAAATATCTCACCATCATAGTAGTTTATTTTCCACTTATGCGTTCGTGTTTTGTATGAACTATAGCAAATTTTTTATTGTCGCACTACCGTCTTTTATGAATTCATTCTTACAAGCGTTTGGGAAAGGTTGCTGCTTGAAAATTGCTTTCCATATGGATATCGTGCAAGTTGGTTGAATTGACCCTCCTTAGAACCCATGTCTCTGTTACAGCCTTCTCGTGGCTTCATCGTAGGTAGTTGCTGACGTTTTAGATTGGAATACGGCTCTCTTAGATAAGTCCGGTAGCAATTTTCCGACTCTGGAAAAAGGCTAGCAAGCCTTACAATTGATCGAGCCAATGATAGAGTATATATGTTTTCACGGCACTCCTTTTCGTTCCGTTTCCAAGCTCTTAACCAACTACTTATTCGATGAAATGATTTTTGGAAGCGAAATCGCTTCCTGCGTCGTTTCGAATCACCGAACAAAAAGTATCATCAACAACAAAGAATCGTACTACTTTATAAATTCACCGGCAAAATGTCACAACGTCTAAATGAAATTACAGTGTAAAAACGTGCAAGCATTGCAACTTTCTTAAAAGAATTTCGACTTGTTCTACCCATTTTGCTTACGTCTAGTTCTAGATGATGTAAAATTCGTAATACACAATATTCATACAAAAGCATCACGTAGTATGGAAGTGAATAGTGAAGTAAATAAGACATTGCCAACTACGTTCAAGCACAGGCTCAGAATGAGGCTCGGATCAGCACGAACATGCAGTTTAACGGCCGGACTTTCTGAAAAAAAAACTTTGCTTGCCATGACCGACAAGAATGAAAAAATGGTTCATCACCAAAAACAACAGATTTCTAGCGGTCAGCAAAATGTCAACGGTGTAAACATTTCCGTTTGTCGTTCTCATTCTTCACGTTTTTTTCATTGTTTTCAAAACTTCATTTTGTAAATAATTGCACAATCGAAAGCTTCGAACGATTCGAGCAGCAACCAACGTCTGCACGGGAAAGGAACGAAGAGAGGAGTCTCGAAATTTGGCACGGCAAATAGCTATTTCTAATGGCTACGAAACTGTAGCTCGGGATAGGTATAGGGAAAACGCTAGGCCTCCGAATGACAACTCTAGCGATAAAGAGGTCCCGTTTTTCCTACCCTTCCTCTCAAATGATGTAAGCGCAGCTACAAAACGCTGTTTAAAAAGGGCAGGTCTAGAGAACTCGGTAAACGTAGTTGAAATGCCACCGAGTAATCTTAGGCGCCAGCTAGTTCGTAACCGCCTACATGGCCGTCTATGTGCAACGCAAAATTGCATAATTTGCTCTAATGGTAGAGACGGGATTACGTGAGCTCGGGTACAGTTTATCTGATCTCACGTAAGGCGTTTGGAGACGAATACATTGGCGAAACAGGCAGGCCCCTCTGTGTCCGCAAAAAAAGAACACCTAGCCGGCAAACGCAAACCAAATACACCACTAGGCACGCATAAGACCCAGAGACATAAGCGGGAATACTTTGAAGGACGTGTCAGGATCCTCGCACAGGTGTCGAAAACACAAGCGCGCAAAACTCTAGAGGCGTTCTGGATTAATTCCAGAAATTCGAAAATGAACCACAGGGAAGAATGCTTCATTATCACGGCTGATATTAGGCAGTACATAAGCCTGTTATTCTGATGGGATGGGCACATTACGCTTCCATGTGAATTCTGTGCGGTTGGTCTCCACGCGACATACCCAGTGGAAGCCTCATAGAAAGCGGTGAGGGTGCTAAGCTGTGTTTCATTGTGATTGAAATTTTGGTTCAGCGTTTTCTTTGTCTGGTTATGGAGGTGTTTGGCCGAATAGATTGCTGTCAACTCGACTTTTCCAGGATCTGAGAAAGGCGAAGTCCGCCGAAACGTCAGCTTACTGGTGAATAAAAAATAAGAATAAAAATAACACCTCGCGTTTGCTCAACAGGAATACGAAGAATTATTTGATCAATGCCGAGGTTACTAGAAAGTCAGTCTCGTGGGATTTACGAAAGCTTCGGTCGAGCGCGTCATTCTTACCCTTTTTAGTATTTCAAGGTGGTATAAGAATCTTGTGAATATTCTACGAAACTGAATACGAACTGGTATGTAAGACTAACACTGGACGAATTCGGGGAAGAAACAGTGAATACGACCAAGGCGTTAATGAACTGACCCATATGAACTCACCAATTTGTGGTCACTGAAAAAGGCAACCTCCGCACTTTTTGAGTCCTCTGTCACGTCTAGAATGGAGATGTTTTTAAATCCACATACGTTCATTCTCTAAAAATAAACATATACATTATTTAATCAGTGTCGTTAGAATGGATAAGAATAGTAATAAAAAGTATGTCTTCAAGGCCTGCCCTTCTGATGGATGGTTCATCAATACTGTCGACCGGCTCAAGAAGCACGAATTTAGCTTCTGGCTTCATAATAGTCTGAAATCTGCCGTTTCCAACAATAACATTTCCCACTAGGCAAACACAATAATCTCACCGTAATCCTCTTGATAGCTTCATCATCGTTCGTTGTTAACAGTTCGGTGCCAATAAAACAATCGAACGACGCATCGCGTTGACTCCAGTAATCGATGGACGATGTGAGTGACTCGTTCCAACCAAATCTGAAAAGATTCTATGTCGATATAACTGGATGAAGCTCGTATTCATTTTTAGCTTTCCGATTAGCCTTCATGGCTCAAATATGTATTGACTAAATCGTCACTACATGCCACTAGCATTCTGCTACGCTCGTCACCGTTTTCTACATATAACAAAATTTTAAAAATTTTCTGATTGAGCAGAGACGAAGTTGCATTCGAACGGTGCTCCTTCACTGGGCCGGTCTCGATAATCTTGGGACCATCATCTCGGATCAGCTCGGTTCTGAAGAAGGTGATAGCGCAGAAACGTTAGCTGAATAAAAGTTTCTGGACAACCTCGTGTCAGCTCTATTATATAGAGCACTACTGATTATTGTTACCGAGGTGTAATGAAAGTCAGTTTTTAAGAGACAACGAAATCTTTTTATCAATTTAAGCTAACACGAGGTTGATGCGAAAGTTTTATTCGTCTAGTGTTCTGGTTGTTTTGTCTTCTTTAGAGTTGGGCGGAGCCACCCGAGATGGTGGTCCACCACTGGTTGTCCCTGCGATGAGAGTCTTTGTTGCCACATCCAGCTGAATCCAGTGAACGGGGCACCGCTGGAATGGTGAACTTCACTGTGCGGTGACCTTTTATAGAGAGACAATGCTGGTCGTTTCCTGCTAACCAGCATGACCTACATTTTGGTAGGCATCCAGTAGCAGTCGGCCATGCATATGTAACATAAAGGATAAAGGATAAAAGATAAAGCTCTCGGCGTTAATCAATCCCTGAAGGATGCGCCATGCATTCGACTTCATTAAGTGTCGTTTGATGTGATTGGATGTATATCTTGCCTTTATAATGACTCCCGATAGCCTACCAATGTAGCTAGCGAGGGCTGCTATCCTCTCAAACAAGTCTGGTACCAATTTGCCGACCCCGGAGACTTGCTGGGCCATACGCACTGGGATCGATTCCACGTTTGCGTACCAGTGGCACCTCCAACCACTGCGTCACACGCGTCCTATGTGCATGTGTACATAGAGAATTAATATTTAATAATCCGAAATTTAATTAGTATCTGTATGATTAACCAACACTTTATAAGTCTATTGAGCTAATACGAGATTAGTGCAGAAGAAGGGCACCGCCGAATGCAGTTCTCCATTGGAACGGTACTCCTGCCACTAGATTTTACTCGATGCTACAACAAGCACCCAGATAGCGAGGGCGTACGACTGGGTCATCGACTCGGATCAAAATGCGGCCCTGAAGAAGAAGGAGCCGAGATGTTCGCTCGATAAATTCTTACTGCCGAAGATAAATGAAAGACCGTTTTTAAGAAAAAACAATGCGCTATTATCACGCTTGAAATCATTTCGAAACTTCAGACTTAATCACGTATGAAGTCCTCATCATGTCACTTTATCGGATCGTTCATATGCAACAAAAATTCACAATGATGTATGGGACCAAGGCGGCATTTACTCGCACTTACCGCACTCGATGATTTTTCTCACGATTCGCCTTTGTCAGTGATGTACGGTAGCAATACTCATTTGTTTCAACGTTCCACACATTGCACTTGAATTTCTGAAAAGATGGCAGGATGTCAAAAATTACAAAATGTTGAACGGCTCAATAACATTTCAATGAATCAATCTCTTTTAAAATTATTTCCTGATATATTGCGCCAAGACAGAGAAGGTGCATAGAAAATAAAAATGTAAACAATTGTATAAAAAATGAAACAAAGAAAAACCTCAGCTATTAGGTGCGAATTCACATGCAAATACGGAGATTTTTGCCTTGGTGTGAATACAAAAGCAGCCCCACTTTTCGGCGCCACTTCGTTCTTGACCACGGTTGAGAATATCTAAAGGTAACTTTTTTATAAATAGAAATTGCTTTCGTCCTCTTCAATATCCCAAGCGATAGTGCTCACATTAATAAATTTAAATCGGCCTCAAAAACGGAGTTCTCTAACGTGTTTTTTTCCCACAAATACAAACCATGCAGAACGTACACAGATTAACACGTTGCTCACAAATCACATATCTCAACAACTTCAGGGTATTCTTTCTTTCTTACTATGCTGCATTTTGACAAGACGAGATCCAAAAATACATGGGACTTGGGTGTAGAGGACAAATTTCCACAATAGAAAGAGGAAAAAAGAAAGAACTCAAGGAATGACGTCCTAATGGAAATATCAATATTAAACATACCTTATCAGTCCACACGTATTTCTCGATGTCCAGTTTTGAGTCCCATTTTACCTGTTCGGCTGGCCAGATACTGCTAAAAGTCTTTTACATGAGGATCTGTTTATCACTCACACATTCGCCTCGATGCTGATTCTTCGACAGCAAACGACAACTCGTGGAAGTCTACAGTGTCTCGGAATCCCAGAACATCATCGATTCATAGCAGATATTTTGCTCTACTGCATTCATTAAATATTATAGTCATACAGCATCCTTAAATTGCAAATTTACTTGGAAACGAATGAGCCCAGGTTGGAAGTAATAGTGCTGCAATGGAAAACGCAACTCCTTTCCGATGTACGGTATCTCGCTAGTTCGTTTGCTTTCTCTTTCGACAAACGAGCTTTAAAGCAATAACTTGGATCAAATTTATCTTGTGAGGTCCAAAAAACTACCACTTCACCAAAGATAAAAGATATCATTTTTTGGTTGAACATATGCAAATTTCAATGGTTTGATGGATTAATAAGTCTATATGCCAAGATATATGTATTTGAAGTTGGAAACAGCCTCACGGCCAAAGATGAGATAGAACTCGCGAATCTGTTAGCAGAACACGAAATGATATAACGCACACTGAAGTGTTTATCATTTATCACTACGTCTATCTAGGTCGACAAATCAACATGATGGATGATTTAACTCAAGAGTTGAGTAGAAAGAAACGAGCGGCTTGGGAAACTTTCCAGGGGGATCGAGGATGTAGTGCAAAGAATGAAGAACAACCAACTCCGTGCCCACCTTTTCGACTCAACCATACTTCCTGACTTAACGTATGCGTCAAAAACCTGGTTGCTGCGGAAAGCAAAATGAAAGATCACTCAGGGTTATCGAACACTTAGTCGAAAAACCGATGCTAGGAGTATCCCGTTTCACACAACTAAGGGAAACGATCCGAAACTCCGACCTGCGTCAACGATCAAAAATCAAAGATGCCGTTCTGTACGCCAAACAGTCGAAGATAAAGTGGGCGAACACAATGCTTATGAATGAAAACCGATGGGCAAGGGCTGTTAGTGACTGGATTCCTCGGGGTGTCAAACGCACTGCAGGAAGACTACTGACTTGATGGTCAGACTTCTTCACCAAAAGCCTAAAAGAAAAATGTCATGCTCAACGAATTCCTAGAGCAAGCAGAATTTACTGGGTTACTCTTGCACGCGACATGGAAAAATAGAAAGTTTACTGGCGCCCACTCGAGTCACTCGGCGAACAACGGGACTACAGATGAAACAGATGATCATTTATCGGATATGACACCAATACAAAAATAACTTAAAACTATGCAGCACACCAAACGTTTATAAATTCCATCGGGTTGCTTCCGTCGAGCAGGCCATGATGCCTCTGCACTATCGGTAAATTGGTTGAAGATTATCTACCAAGGATAGAAAACGCAGACTTACTACATTTGCTGCGGCTGCAACTATGAAGAATCAAATGCGGCGTTTTTGTTTGGAAGCTCAGCCAGCGCAGCCATAGAGAGGTACTCTACAATGCAACGTCTTTCAGAATATAACATATGCCACCATATCTAGTCAGAATGAAAACATCAAGTCTTTAACAGCTATCATACTTTTGAGCCCTGTTGGAATACATATCGAATGCAAATAATGGAAGGGTTGGTGATTCAATGATAATAGTAGACGACGGATCACTTGTGTCACCTTCAGTCCCGTTGATGTTAAGGTGACTCAAACCGATGGCGGAAAAACGTTCACTTCTCCATGTTGTCTGTCAAAGCAACTTAGTGGATGCTGTTGCTTCAAGAGGCTCGGTGACGATCACATCCTATTCTCAGGGTTTAAGCGAAGAACTCTGTCTTTAGAGGCAGTGCTCTTCCTGATATGCGTTTGAGATCCCGAGAAATGCGGTCGCTAATAGCTTATGTTCATGTGTTGTCACACTGATGCATTAAGTGACCGGTCCACTTAATCATCGGCAGTTCGGCGTGTAGAACGATGTCTTTGAGTTTTGATGATTAACATAGGTTGGAGCTTCGTGTCCTTTCCCTCACATGTATGACACGAGATACTCCTAGTATCGTTCATTCGATTGTGCGTTCAGTAACGCTCAGTGGTCTTTCGTCATGCTTACGTGGCAGACAGGCTTATGAAATATACATTAAGACAGAAAGAGTTGTAGAATCGGAAAGTTGGGCACGGTTCTGGGTGTTCTTTGTTCTCTTCACTACGCCCTCTGTGGTCTACAAAGCTCACCAAACCGCTTGCTTCTCTCTGATCGAGTGTTGAGATGAGTCGTTCATTATACTGATTTCACTACTTAGATAGTGGCAGCTGAGGCATTCGGAGATCAATTTTTCTCGTGCATGAATGGAACATACGAAACCATTCCGTTCGCCTGAAAATCTTTTTTTTTTTGAGATTTAGTCGAAGATCAATCTTTCTGTGAGCGTTACCAAAGTCTGCTGGGATTCGTTTCACATGGATAGATAATCTTTGCTGTTATAAGGACGATATCATCGGCAAAGCCAACATGGTGCTATTGTCGGCGGTCGAATTTCACTACCGTGTAGTCTCAATGCAATGTTGGCGCGATGTAATGGAGGATGGCGCTAAATAGATTTGGCGAGATGATACCGCCATGTCGAACTCCTTTCTTTACGTCGATTTTCGCATCCTTATAAAATGATCATATATAAATAGCCAAATGCTATAGATCATAAGTTTTCATATTCAGAGTTGGTACGCGCTGAATGTCGAGAGCTTCCTTAAGTGTTTTTGTCATAAATGAATTGAAAGTTTTATTAAACCGATGAAAGTGAAACAGAGAGGTGGCTTGTACCCTCACGAGACTATGAGGAAATATGTTATCTTGTGAACTTAGTTCACTATGCTGAATCCTTTTCAAAACTCTGCTTGTTCACATGGCTTTCCCCCTTCCAGTGTTTTGTCAATCCTGTTTAGGAAGACTCGAATGAAAGTTTTGTAGATAACAAACAGCAAGAAGATTGGGTGCTAGTTACTGATATCTCAGAAGTCACCCTTCTTGAACAATACAGTCTTTCTGGCCTTCAACTGAGTAGAAAAATTACATTCCGACAGAAAACGGGTGAAAAGGCGGGTCAGTGTGTTAATAAGGGCAAGCGTAAGGTTCTTCAGATGTTGAGATTTTATCCTCTCCGAACTACGTATTATTCTATTCTTAAGCGATGGATGTACCTGTCGGTTTTCGGAAGAGATAACCTGTTATAAGACATATCTGTACTCCTTTACTTTATAGGAGGATAGGAGGATGTGATCGCTTAAGAGATCCGAGTGGTTATCTTGAATTTTTCTCTTCATTACCATTCTGGAAACTGTAACTATTGCCTCTGGGCGTCTAAGTGCAATCATCTTGGCTTCGTAATAGGTGAAGCTTTTTTGGGCTTTGAAAATGTCTTTCCAGCCTTTGCAGCTTTGACCATAACTGCTGCTCTTCTCTTTTAAGACCTTCTTTTGTCGCCTTTTTGAATTCTTCTGCAAATTCGGGCTGAGTTTGAAAGTGCCTGTACCCTGTGCAATTCCACGCTGGAGTATCAACTCGCGCGTTTCTGCAAACATACGACTTTAGGAGATTTTCAAATTCCCAGTTTTCAAACTACAATTTTAAAGATGTTGAATATGGAAGTCGTATTCCTCATCAGTGTTGTAAATAATGAGATCTACCTATGGGCAACAAAAAAACTGAATGGATCTCAGTTTATAGTGGTTTTAGATCTTTTTTTTTGAATTTATCGGCTTTTTTTCAGTGAAAGGCAAGATGCTGCGCAAATGAGGTAATGGTCCGTGTAGAATGTTGCGACCACAGTTACAAGGGTTATGCAAGAGCTTAAATATACTACGATGTGGTCTATTTGGCTATGGTACATTTCACTGTAATACACCTGGTTCCAGCGTTGAGGGTGGTGCTTCTGAAATCGTGAGTTACCACGCATTGTCTTGCTCGCCATGATAAACTCATCCGCTCGCCTTTCTCGTTCGACACTAATCCCCGGTTCCCAATGTTAATCTTTTCGGACGTTCTTCATAATCCAATCTTAGCTTTAAAATCTTCAAAGAAAATCTTAAAGAATGGTCTTTCCTGTAGAACTTGTCCAAGTCCATATAGAACGCTTCGACTTCTTCTTCGTTACAGTTTGATGTTGGACGCGTAAACGATGAAGATTGTCAAAGCCGCTATTGATCCACATCTTTTTAATCGCAAATGCCCTATTTGTGTATTAGTTCTTTGAACGAATCGATGCTCATGGTCAAACTTTTGTTGATGAGAACCCGAATCCGACGCTACCTACTCCTCTATTGTTGCATGTTCCGAGGAACATTTGTTCACTGATGTCATAGATAGCGTTGAATGGGTGAAATTGCGGCATTTTCTCGCTCAGCCAATTCGATGATGTCACTCTTTATCCTTCCCACATGAACGACCAGGTCTTTATCAGACGACTCTGATGCAAGTGAACGTGTATCGTGGATGCCGTCGTCACCTTAGTCCTTCGCAATATAGGCAGGGTGAAATGGCCCCTAGATTTTAGCAGCTCTTGCGTCCTCGTTCTACCTTAAGCTGCCGAATCGGAGAATGTTTTGAGGTTAGTGGAATAAAACCCATTTGTCGTGCTCTGTTTAACACCATAAGCAGCTTAATAAGCTCTGAACTAGGGGGATATGTATGCTCATAGATAGGTTGTATTCTCCCTCTGAGTAGACGGGAGCATATCTGTTGGAGGCGACTTTTAACCGTCTCCCATATGCTTGATTGCAGAATTTTGACAAAATTGACACTTGATTGTACAATTTTGGCAAAATTAACCTATATGGTACAGTCTCAATAAACCAGAACACGCATGCATGCATGGATAAGAAAGGATGATGCTCTCGGCGTTGATCAATCCTTGAGGGATGCGCCATACATTCGACTTCATTAAGTATCGTTGGAGCTGATTGAATGCATATCTGGCCTTTACAGTGACTCGCGGTGGCATACCGATGTATCTAGCGAGTGCTGCTATCTTCCCAAACAAGTCTGGTACCAATTTTCCGATCCCAGAAGGATGGAAGGCTTGGTGGTTCATGCGGGCCAGGATCCATTCCATGTGTGTCGCAGTGGCGCCTCCAACCACTGTGCCACACGCACCATGCATGGATACGGGCTTGTAAACGCAGGTATCCGTAAAGTGCACGCAGCAGAGATAGGAAATGCATCCATTTGGCACAAGTGCGTCTCAGAAAAGACGACGGAGATGGATGGAAAGAATGGTGGAATGGATTTCAAGTGAATGCATGCGTCCCCTCAGGACTTACGGGATAGGTAGACTATCTGTTGCTTATGTCAAACAACTGTATCCGCAGCTGTAAAGACTTTATAGATCATGGAATGATGCCTGCACATGTTGTTGTCAAACTCAAAGCAAATAATCACCGTGGAAAGCGATCGCAATATGAAGAAGCAAAATAGAAAGTGCTGGGACTCCTACTACTTGTGATGACGGGCCTTTCAGTGTCCAAGTATATAAAGCCAAAGTTCATCAATGCATAAATTAATGACAGAAATCCAACATCTTTGAAGGTAAATACGTTTGCAATTTAGAAAATTTGATCACCGCTTGTGATCATAAAATGCGAAATTTCCTTTGTGGCTGTTTCTTAATTTCGGAGGAAAAGCGTGCATAATTTGAAAGATATCAGTAAGGAGAATTGATTACAAAGACAAAATGTTTTTCCAGTACACTGTGACAAGTAGCAATACCAAAAATTATGGGATTCCCATAAGGATAAAGGATAATCTGTCGGCGATGATCAATCCTCGAGAGATGCGCCATGCATTCGACATCACCAAGAATTGTTGGAGGTGATTGAATGAATATCTGGCTTTTGCAATAATTCTTGGTGGCTTACTGATGCACAGAGCCACTCGAAAACAAGTCTGGTACCAATTTGTCGACCCCGGAATAATGGAATGCTTGGTGAGCCTTCGATCCCATGTGAATTGCAGGGCGCCTCCGACCACGGCCATTTGGGATTTTCATACAGGTAGCAAACATATTTTAAGAAACTGACAACGACAAGCTTCTGACTTCGGTACGAACTAATATGCTTTTACAACATTTGTAGTGTTTCAAATTAAGAAGAAACGGCAAGGAAAGTTTTTGCGACTCTGGACACTCTCTTAAGTGTATTTTAATCTAATATCAATAGTCTATGTGAGCCATATGTGGTCTATACATCAGTAAATGTACTAACGAATTCTGGCTAAAAATAGGGAAAAGGCGTCAAAATACAAGATCAATACAATAGGTCATTAAATAGAGGTATTAAATGGACTTGCACATAAACCCAGTGAAAGTCGTCAGACCTGAACAAATTCAACAAATGGCTGACAGACGTCTCCAAATCGCCCTCGACAGGTAACTTTTTTGTCAACCAGTGTACTTGACGCCAGTTGTTGGACCGCTGTAAATTATCTATGAACAAGTATACTTTACTAATTTCTTCAAACCTTTCTACTGCTACTATGAACCGTCTCCTTTTAACTAATTTTTCTACACAAGTCGTAGTTAAACTTTTGTCGTCAATTTTTTCTCATTTCAGAGTTCTCTCAAAGTATTCCAATCAAGTGGCAATTGCAAAAAATCTGTGAAGAACCAGGAATTTGGCTTCATGAGGCAGCTCGCCAAAGAATCAGCGCAACACCGTTGCTGATTGATATCCCTGGGTTTTGAACTGTATTATTAAGCGGAATACCCATGATACGAATGTTATTTCCCAAGCTGAAAAGGAGTTCCGCTTTTCAATCCGGGAGCTTCCATCTAAAGGTGTCCTCTGTTAGAAATCAACGTCACCCTTGGCAGCATCCTACTTGTAAATCAGCAAATTTGCATCCGATTCACAATGTCCGTCGTTAGTTTTTGATGACACCTTATGAGAAATACAGCGTGACTATCTCAAAATTTTTGAGAACGAAAGCATGTTTAACTAAAAGTTGCAATTGAAGTCAGAATTATACTCGGAACAGCGCAATTTTTTACGAAGACGACCCCGGTCTCTCAGCTAGTTTTCTATCGAATTAACCAAGAACTACTGTAGCGAAGCGAAAGTCTAACTATTTCTGATATGGAAGCTAACAGATGAACATTTTTGTGGAACTTAAGTTGAATTCATCTCATCTTCACTTTACTATACTTTCATGAACACATATCGAAAATTTTCTGTCAAAATCTAATTAAATTTTTTTCGCATACACTTTTAAAAATCTTAAAAAAAACCTGTGGACCATTCGTTCTCATTTTACCTTAATGTAGGTTGGGACCGAACAACTCCACTGAAGGTCAAAACGCCACACTTTTCCGCAGCTATCACGATATCGTATGGCACGAAGAAGCTGTATAGCACATAATTTACACCTATTAGCTAGCGTAAGCGCATGTGAAATTGCGCAAAATAACCGAGATATTTAAGATGATAAACGATCGTCACCCGACAGTACCTTAATATAGCGTGACGAATAACGGTAATGGGTAGGATTGACATCAACAGATGAATGAAGTGTGGTACTTTTTGCAGATCCTAAAAATTTCCATATTGATGAAAAAACGAAATGCGACTGAAAACAACTGAAGTAATAGATCAAAAGACGAATTCGAGTTCACGTAGTCCTATGCTCACCCAGAAATCTTTTTTCTTCGAAAGCCCATCTGTGTTGAACTCAATGCGCATCTAAATTTACATGAACAACACCGATTGGCTCACAGCTGATTTATCTTTGATTGAAAAACATTACTCTGCTCCGATGAGTTCACGTCAGGAAGCAGTTAAAGTCGTTGTAATAAACTCCAGCTCGATCCTTCCATCTGAGCAAACTAAAACCTGCATCCCTCCCAGGTTGCAAACTGTTTCTACATCTTCAAACAAGAACGGAAATTCCGACTTGGTACATCGGTAGGAGAAAATACTATATGAGCCAATCATATATTTAGCCACCTTTACGAACCCAAGTGAAGTTGAACACTCAACGCTTTGTACTTTTCCATGGCACCATCTGTTTCACCTGTCCTTTTGTCGGTCGTCGATTGACTCAAACGCGCTCCAGTTAATATTCCACTTCCCTTTCTTGAAAAAAAAGTTAGCCTGTAGGCTCTGCTTTCTCAAGAAAATCGCTGAGCATCATATCTTTTCTGTAAGGTTTTTCTGAATAACTCTAACATTCAGATCGGTAGTCTTCTTTCCGCGCGTTTGACATTCCGAGGAATGCAGCCGCTAACTACACTTGTCCATTAATTGTCGTTTAGGAGCATCAGTGCCAGATCCATCGGATATCTGATACCTTGGCGCCGATAACAGCGTCTTTGAATATTCACCGTTGACGCAGGTCGAAATGCTGGATACTTCAATCAGTTAAGTGACACGGGATATTCTTAGCATCGTCATTTCCAGTTCAATAACGTTGAGTGACCATTTATCTCGCTTGTCTAGCAAATAAGTTTTCGGTGCTCACAGTAAGCCTCGAAGCTCCATGGAGTCGAAATGTGGGGGGGAGGGTCGGATGTTCGTGTTGCTCATCATTGCATCTGGAATACTTCTAAATGCCTCGAAGACGCTGGCTTCTTTCCTGTTTAACTTTGAGACTAAGTAGTTTATTATGCTGGCTTTTCGACCTAGACTGACGTATCTGGAGCACTCTGAGATATTCATTCCGTTGAGGCTTAGTGTGGCATAGGAAGCTAGTCCGCTCCTCATAAACATAATTTTTGTGAGATTTAGTCGAACACCAATCCTTCCACAAGTGTAATCAAAGTTGGCTTGGCAATCATTCATTTCAACAGAATAATGATTAGTTTTCTTGTTCAGCAATCGCGAGGTTGTTATACAGCATTTACTTCCATAGAAAAACACACAATACAATACAACACAACAGTAGCTGACGTTTCGGCAGTATCGCCTTCTTTAAAGCCTGGAAGGGTATACTGATATGCAATTTACTAGGCCAAACACTTCAATAACACTTACAGTAAGACGAAAAACTTCATGGAAATTACGTGATCAACAGCTTCTCGAAAAACTCACCGCTTTTTTACATGACTTCCAATGAGGAAGGTTAGAACAGCTGATTATAGTCGCATATGGTTGATGACTGCGCCACCCCCCATCAGAAATTGATTCAAAGATACGGAGCCAGGTCGCGTAACCTCTGGGCATTCCATAAATTGTATATCAATATACCCTTCCAGGCTCTGAAGAATGCGATACTGCCGAAACGTCAGCTACTGTTGTGTTGTACTGTATTGTGTGTTTTTCTATGGAAATAAATGTATGCTGTATAACAACCTCGTGATTGCTGAACAAGAAAACTACGTATTCATATTCCAGTGCCGAGGTTAATAGAAGGTCGAACCTGGGAACTGTTTCAACCAAATAGTGCTTTGTGTTAGAAAAATTGTGTCATTAGCAGAGCGAAGATGGTGTAATGCCGTCCCAGTTTTCGCATAACACTCTCGAGGGCAGCTGTAAATAAATTGACAGGATGGTGTGGACCTGTTGAACACCTCTCTTTAGTTCAACGTCAACGTCGTTTCATAATGGTAATACTTTGGTTGGAGAACTTTTGTACAGATCATTAAAGGTCATTGCGCACTGCATAGGGGTTGGTCCAGAACGTCCATAAGTGTATCAATTTTAAGTGACTCAAAGAACTTTAAGCAGATGAAAGTGAGACAATCTAATTGCCTATACTTTTCTGATACCTCAACGAGCATCGATATTGCTTGAATATGGCTCTTTGTAATTATATCCATTTTGAAACAATGTTTGCTCAAATAGCCGGCTTACTTCCAGTGCTCAACACCGTTGAAGATTACTTGAATTTAGTATCGCCGATGTCGTGAAGATCTTCCTTTCTATACAACAAAATAGTCTTCTTAAACCTATCTTGAATGGGAACGTGCATTAGCATTCTGACAGATCATGTGTGAAGAGCCAAGCCAGTATGTCGGTGTGGAGTTGTTGAAGGTTCTTCAGATGTCCGGGTCTTATTCTATCAGAACCGAGTAACGTACGAGATCGTACGTCAAACTTTTAAAAGAGAACCGATAGAATAACATGCTCATCCTTCTTAACATTAGATGCAGGTATGGGAAAGTAGTTGTTGACAACATCAAAACCATAGTGAATGGTTTCCTTTCTTGCTTTCCAGAAATCATATCTGCTCCGCGCTAGGCATAGGATTGAAATTGGCCAATTTTCAGAGACTTTTCGAATGCTCTACGCAATTCCTTCATCTTTAGCAAACCGTTCGTCTGTCTTTTCTTCTTAAGATACTCTTTTTAAGGTGTTTCGCACTCGTGTGTAGCAGTTATCTAAGGCTCGTACGATACCGCTTTGAAGTACTAACTCAATTTTCTTGTAATAGTACTCAGGATCGACTTTCTATTAACCTCAGCACTGGATTGTGAATTCGTCGTTTTCTCTCTCAGCAATCGCGAAATTCTTAAACAGCATACGTTTACTTTCATGCAATAACACACATACAACACAATCGTAGCTGACGTTTCGGCAGAATCGCCTTCTTCAGAACCTGGAAGGATACACTAATACGCAACTTACTAGGTCAAACACCTCAACAGCACGAACAGAAAGATGAAAATCTGAGCCATAATTACAAGATCTATGGCTTCTCGAAAAAACCCACAGCTTTTTTCACCAGTCTTCCACCGAGGAAGAACACCAGCTCAGAGTCCCATATGGCTGACAGCTGCACCACGCCGCCCCCCTCAACGATCGATACGAAGGTAAGGAGTGAGATCACGGGTGATCTCAGAGCATTCCTCCCTGCTATTCATATTTTTGTATCCTATGCGTCTCTAGTGAGGTACTTAGTCTCGCTTTTCGTTTGGCATCTAGGTGTTCTCTTATGCGGATGCATAAAGGTCTGCTCGTTTCGCCAATATATTCGTCTCCGCAAGTACCATAAGAGATCAGGTATATCGTACCTGAACTCATGCAGTCACCGTGCCTGCCATAAGGGCAGACTACGCAATTTTGTGTTTCACATAGACGTTCATATAGGCGGTTACGCGCTTACGAACTAACTGGCGACGAAGAGTACTAGGTGGTATTTCAACTATCGCTACCTATTCCTTTAGATCCGCCCTTCTTAAACATCGCTTCATCGCTGCACTTATTTCATCGCTAATGAGGAGCGAGATAAACGGGACTTTGTTTTGGCCAAACCGTTTCTTTTGGAGCGTCGCTCTTCCTCGAAATTTATCTCATAGGGTTACAATTTCGTAGCCATTGGAGATGGCTATTTGGCGAGCCAAGTCGAGCGATTCTTTCTTTAGTTCCCTACTTGTCCACACAGAGGTGGCTATTTGAAGCATGTTTCTCACAAGCGCCCTCTTTGTGTGTGAAGGGTGACAAGAAAGGGAGTGAACCAGGATGTTTTTGTTATTTGGTTTTTGGTACGACTTTGTCATGTGACCGCTATTTGACAAGTTGATTTGAACGTTAAGAAATGGAAGCAAGGTCTCTTTCGGTTTCTCCAGCGTAAACTTGGAGTACACAGACTGCTCATTCAATAACTCAAAGCATTTGTCCATCTCCTCCTGTGTAGAGAAGACGACAAAACAACCGTCTATATATCTGCAGTAAAGTAACGGCCGGAGACTGAGAACGGGGGCTTCCACTCTAGACATAAACGCAATGGCAAGGTTTGGTGCCAGTCGCTCTCCCATTGTCAACCTTCTCATTCGCGCGTTGTATTTCCCAGACCATCTGAAAATCGAGCAGTTTAGGCACTCCTTTAAGAGAGCCATAAGCTGCTGGATGGACGAAGAGTATTCGGTGTGATTTTAATTATCTCTACCGATTCCTCTAGATGTGCCATTCTTAAGAAAGGGCAAAGGGCAAGATAAACGGGACCTTGTTTTGGCCAATTGGCGTATTGATGTACCCTTCCAGGCTCTGACGAAGGCGATTCTGCCGAAACGTCAGCTACGATTGTGTTGTATGTGTGTTATTGTATGGAAGTAAACGTATGCTATTTAACAACCTCGCGATTTCTGAGAGAGAAAACGACGAATTCAATTTTCTTGGAGAAATGAGCCTCTCGATAGCTTTTGAACTTTCGGCATTCATAGCACTATCGTGAAGATGGTGAATAACCAAATTATTGATTATCGATGAACGGCACCTTCCAAAAAGCCTACAAATAGTCTGGATAGACTCCCAATTTACTATAATGCTGCCTATTTTATTAAGAAATTTTCCATTGGGATATTGCCATTCGGAACGATGATAGTGGGCTTTTGGAAATGCCAGTCATCATAAATGGTCTTGGTTATCATGATAAGCTCAGGCAGCGGCTCACTCTGCTCGTCTCATTCTATTCATCGGTCACAGTGTGAATTTCTTCAGACGTTCTTCTAGGCCCAATCTTAGCGTTACAGTCTCCAATCATGACCTTAAAGAGTGAAAGGTCTTTTCTTTAAGACTCCAAATCCGTGTAGTGCAATTCGACTGGGCCAAATCACAGCGTGATGTCGGTGTGTAAACGAAGCAGACTGTTTGAGGCAGTAGTGATCCACATATCTTTAACCGTAAGCGTCCGATCCCAGTTGTTAGTTGTGGAAACAAATCGATGTTCACGGGAAAACTTGTGTAGACGAGAATATCTAAGTCGCCATGAAGACTAACAGCCTATTTGTTGAAGAAGACGACTTCATACAAGCATTTTTTATATTTCACATGAACTTGATTGCACACTTTTTATAAAACTTATTTGTGAAATACACTCGGCACATACTCGAGCTTACGCGCGCATACGTGATTATGTCGGTATACGCTAAACATGTATCTGAGATTGAAATGCGGGAATAAGAAATCCAATCCTTGGACAAAACTGCGTCTCCTGCACAAGATCCCTCTTGGCTCGCGTTTAACACGCGCCAAATAGCATCGCTGTTAACCGGCGGGATATCCTTCAGATAGGGAGGCCCGTCGTTCTTTATAGTACCAAAAAATAAGTCATATAGAATCTAACCGGTGGTTGTGATCAAATCAAGCAGAATCTGACCAGTGCTTGATTCAGAACAGCTCTCTCTCAGATGCAGATAGCCGTCAGGTCGCAACCATCGCATTGCGTTCAAGAGAAATTCGACCACTTCGCGATCCGATAGGTACATCATCAACCAGTTGGTGAATACCAAATCCACACTAAAATACTGAATAGCCGTGAAAGAGATAGATAAAATTGGTAATGGTAGCAAGTATTCAATAATATGAACAATCCATAATTTTCGTATTTTAAAAGATAACTTAGTTAATATTGACCAGAAATGTAATGCAATACACGATCTGAGTAGATAAGCGGGCGAAAAAAAGCGTTTTCCTTTTCCATACAAACAGATACTTTACTATGAAGAGGTACGGTCTAGAGAGCTCAGAAAAATGTATGGTACATAACGGCCTGTTTTTTTGGTTCGATTAAAAGGCAAATGATAACGCGCTCGGCGTTGCTCCCTGCGAGACGTGTCAAACATTCAACTATCTTCGTGGTGACTGAATGCACATCAGGCTCGCATAATGGATTTGGCGGCCCTTAATGTATCAAGGTAGCGTTCTTTTCTGTCCTCATAGAGAACTCTATCACCAATTTGCCCATCCCAAAGCGCTGGAAAGCTTAGTGAGCCCTGGGTGTAATGTCGGACAAGAGACCCATCCAGTGTGGACCAAAGATCGCCTTTGAACACTGCCACACGCACAATCCACTTACACGTTACATAATCAAGGTCTACTATTAGGTGGCGGGATTTGAAATTATTGTTATTAACCCAAATGATCAACGATATGAGCTTTTTTTGAATGAATCGAGTAAGGTCAGTTTTATTTCTCAGAATACCGTAGCCGATATGAGCCGATAAACCGATATCTAGAAATTTCTAGAAATTCCCACCTATTTTCTTCCATTTGCAAATTTACAGCGTCACTGATTTGATAGCTAATATTTTTCAGATGAGCGTTTCGTTCCTTATTCTTTGCGATGAACGACTCAATGAAATCCGTTGAGTGCACCCACTTGGCGGATTCGGCAAGTACCGTAGTGAAACGCCTGAATGCTACCTTATTGCCTTTTTGTTTTTAAGAAAATTTTCCGACCTAGTAACATTGGTCAATATTCTACTATTTCGGCTGCATAAATTTTCAGTAGATGAATAAACTTATCTACACCAAAAATCCTACAGAGTACAGATATACAACAGTCACCAATAAAAAACAAAAGTTTACAGCCGCAGCGTAAAAAGAATTCTCGTGTAATAACTATTAGATACCATTACCTAACATTGCATTAAACATCGAGTAATTCGAGTAGGTGCCATGAAAGTTTGAAACTGTTCCAAGTCGTATCCAGAAGCTAGCTAATGGGCTCCGACCGCTTGTGGATTACAAAGAGCATTACGAGGTTTTGTATGACGTCTATTCCTTTATTTTTCCAGAGAACACAGTCATGAGTTGTCCACCGAGCTCTGCAGGGACGTAGAGTCCTAGGCTATTCTTTCTCATGGACATCTCACTCTCCGTCTTCCCATCAACTGCACAATGAGATGGAGTAAGACGAAGAGAGTGAAGTGTTAGAAACGTGAAAATTGGGGCACTTTGTAGGCTTATTTTCAAAATGATTGTAAAGGACACTGTTGCCCGATCACGAGTGTGACAGAGTTCTATAAAAAAATATGATCATTGGTCCAATTCGCTATCACGCGGAGAACTAGTACGTCATCCTTCACGGTTTGACAAATGATACTAGATTTGTCTGAGAGAGCAAAATCACTTTATCATCAGATCGTCGCAAAAAAATAACAGAGGTCAAATGTGCATACAATCCATTGCTCATCCTTAAAGGGTTGACCAGCCCCTAACGCGTTAATCTTTATCAGATAATTTGCATGCTGCTCGCCTTCTACAAGTTCCTTGAGCCATCCGTTACAGGATGACAGTACAACATGAAATACAGTCATGCAAGCGAGCACAGGTGCGATACGTGTTCAGCGGAGTAATTTATATCCACATAACAATGAAGAGCACTGAATTAAGAAGAGAATACAGAAGATGTGTTACTACGACTTAAAGAAATTCCTCGACTAAATGCAAGCAGAACGGTCATTAAACGTCTAGACCGGAAGGGTGCTGTTGATCAGCATTCATAATCTTCATAATTTATATCGTAACGGCATCACCAAAATTTCACTCTTCTACAGCAACTTAACCACCGGCATTGTATAAAGGAAGCAGAAGCTGGTCTCCAAGATATGAAAATTTGATTAGGACAACGTGAAAGTGAAATTCAATGGCAGAAAACTAAACCATCTTTCTATAATAGAGAAACATTAGTCTGAAGTAAACGCTTTTCATTGGCAACGGATTCGTTTTTGTTGTCTCCGTCATTTCCAATGGAATCAAAAACTTCGAATGCTCAGCCACGTGTTACTACTGATTAAGAAATCCAGCATGACTAACGACTTAGCTATGCAGATGGGAAAAAAAGAGAAAGCTTGTTGAGGTTGCCAGTGCAAGTAAGATATCAATTAAGAGATAAATAAGGGGCGACTGGCTTTGTGGCTCGCATTTTCCGCACACCTATTATGGTCATAACGCATGCTTTGGAAAGTACGACACTTCGAACATGGGTGAAAGATCACAACCCGTTATCAAACAGACGATCAGATAAGTAATGCGAAACGTCTCTGGTTCCACGTACGTGGGAGAGGAGACTCAAAGCTCTAATACACATCAACGGCTAAACATTAGTGATGTTGTCACATAGGTTAGGATGTCGAAAATTAGATCGGTGGGGTGATTGTATCCCACTGAAGGTCAAATTCGCAGCCGAAGTCCACTGATCTAGGAGTCAAATTTCTTCTCAACGATTTCGGAGGAAAAATATGACGTTCTTCGTAACCTCAAGCTAGTAAAGTGCGCTTGGAAACTCGGTACGCGACAGATGAGTAGAGAAAGAAGTAACGCTTGAGTCAGTTTAGCATCGTTGAGGGCAAAAGTGATTCAAGTGATTAGTTTATGCCTCGTCTATACTACTTTTTTACTTACTTATATATACAGCTGAAGAGAAAGATGAATAAACACTACAGACAATTTGGTGACACAATGATGGGCTATATAAAAATCTATAAAAAATAACAGAGAAAGACAGGTCAAAGTAAAGTACCCAATTCCTGCGCCAATCTCGAGAACGTTCTTGTTTGCGAGAAGTGGAAGACTGGAGAGGATATCTGCTCTGAAATATTTATGTCTTTATAGTTTGGAAAAAGCAGTAAAATTAATAAGCAGTGTATAAGCAGTCCTATAGCTGCTATCAGCAATCACCCGTCAACGGGATTGATCTAGGAAGCACAAATCGGCATTGGACCCAGTAAAGCTGAACCTGTGGTATAAAACACAATGTCGTCACTTTTTTACTTACTGGCTGCACTTTTTTAATGGCAGGGCATTATGTCAAATATAATCACAATGGTGCTGAGATATATGCAACTCGGACCGCTGGTGTCTGCAGTGGGTAGTGAACATGATATTACCCTTTCTGGGAGGTAATGCTTTCACCACCAGACTGTACGATTCCTTCACTTCGCCTTTACTGGTGTGGTGGTGAACGCATTAGCCCCGGAAAGGGTAGCAGTGTGTTCGGTCCACATCGTAATCACCAGTGGTGCGTAGTTTTGCAAATATCTCAGCATCACTATGGTTATATTTCACATAATATCCAGCCATTAAAATAGAGTAGGCAGTGAATAAAAAATGCCGACGTTGTGAATAAGTAGCGTGAATATTTTTTTCACGCCAGAAAGATAAGCAAGGCGAGGTAGTCCAAATATTTTAAGAAACATAACAATGCTTTGCCCTTCACAAAATCTTTCCGTTAGGACAGCTACGATTTTAGATACTGCTCTTAGCTAAGCCACCAGGAAGAATTGTGTACTGGTAGGTGAATTCCGTAGCGCAGTTCGACATTGAAGACAATTTTCAACAAACATGAGGCGTTAAACATTAGGCGAAGTTTTTTGGTATGGGAAATTGTCTTATATTTACAGTCTTATTGCTTTTTTAGACTAGGAAAGAAGTCATGCTCAAATCTTGCAGTAGTTCTCGAAATCAGTAGCTCTTGTACTTTTAACTACGTGTTTGATCTTGTCTTCTAATGTTTAAATTATAAAAGGTTGTGCCATAGAAGCCACTTATAGATCGAACTATCAGATACGTTTATTTTGTCTAACGATCATAGAGAATGATTTTCTGTTCTTTTTCTTCTGCTCAAATGTACGGTCACCAGTTCAACCGTAGCCAGTGTCAACTAGATTTCTCTCAGAGATACCGTATACCTGTCATTGGCGTCAATTTCGTCGGAGGTGTTATTAAGCATCATAGAGTTCGTGTCCGGTTTGTCAGAATATTTATCCCAGAACGTCTTGAAAGAATCACGTCGCACCTCTGCTGTCATTAGAGTGCTGTAAATGAGTAATACAAACGTAGATAATCAAAAAGTCGGCGATCAACTGTTCTAAAAGCGGTTTAGTATGGGATAAAAAGGAATATAGTAGGATGAAAAAGTCTGAAAAAATGAACCTGTTGTAAGGAATTTCTTCACTATTGTTACTAATGCACATAAAGCGGAACCATAATCGGAGCAGTTCATAGCGTTGCGTTAAAAAAAGGTAATAGTATATCAACAACATATTCATATAATTACTACTTTCCATCTTCGGCACGAACTTGAACAATTTTATGAAAAATCTTTGCTAAACACCACTCGCCAACGCGATCCAATGAAGGATAGTATATCAATCTTCGTCTAGCCAAGCTGCATGTAGCTTCCTGGATTGAAATGTTAAATTAATGGAGCCCATAAGAATCAACCTCGGCAGTATATCAAGTTTCCAGATAATCAGGTAAATACCAGTTCCAAACTAGGGAGGAAACTGCTGATAATTTTTGAGATTTGAATACACTATTCTATTTGTTTTCAGGTTCAAGAAGAACGAAGGATTATGGAATAAGAGAAAACATAACTAAAAGTAATACCTCGAATGAACTACACAATTTTTCGGAAAGCTTTTGCCAAGCAGATAACACTCTTAGTATTAATATATTATAAAAAATTGTATTGATAACTACAAGAAAATCGCTTCAGTGGTTTACTGCCTCATCAAGGTAGAATGGGTTTTTAAGTATCGAATAGTGATCTAAAACGGGAGGTTCATACTTTCACCATCGTCATCAAGCTAAAGACGTTTGACATTTCCACGGGGCAGTCAAGTAAAAGTAAACCATGGCAATGTAGGGCACGGCGAGCGGCATTTAATTTGACTGAAGTCAGGAGTACTGAAGAAAGCGGCATCGTATCAGGTGGTGTGATGCTCTTTTTGAAGGAGAAGGGTCCACTGAATAATTCGGAGGACCATGAAGTTAATAGATAAGAAAATCGATAAGGAATAAGAAAAAGTGAACAAAAACTACGACGTAATAACAATCAAGAGAGGAAAGAAGAGAATGAAAATGAAGAAATTGAGGAGAGACGAACAATAGAACTATACGAAACTTTCAGTCTAGTTAAAAACCGCTCAGAAAAAACCGGCTGGTGTGCCGTGTGACAGAAACATTTTCTTCTTTCGGCAGGAGATGGCAAATAACGGAAATCGCGCTGGACTACGGCGATAGCGTTGAATGGCGACGAAGCGAGCTGCCATGTGAAGTGCTATTGCTCTCGAATGCTCGAGTATTCGATCGAACAGTTGCAATTCTCACATATATCAACAGAGTCGTCGTGCACTTTCTGTCACCGAAATTCGAAATAAAGTCGTTAGTAGTCACTACCTATTTGCTGACTATCCTTTCTGATGGCAGGGTATGATGTGAAATATGGCTATAATGATCCTGAAATATTTGCAAAAATTCGGACCGCAGACGTCTCTAGTGGAGATCGAACACGATGCTACCCTTTCCAGGAGTTAGCGCGTTCACCACCACATTATGTGCGTCCTCCGCTCCGCCTTTCTCTCATCCACATTTTAACCTTTAACTGCTATCACCTGTCGTCTACTTTGTGACTTACACTACACCTACAACTTAGCTACGTTCAATGACGATTTGTGCTCCCATATCAATCCCATTGACAAGTGATTAATAGGTTCAAACATGGCTGAGAGAAATAAGAAACGATGTACCCGCATAGTGTGGTGGTGAACGCGTTAGCGCCCGCAAAAGCAAAAGGTAATAGCGTGCTCGATCCCACCACGAACTCCGGCGGTCCGGAGTTTTGCAAATATCTCGTTCTCGTTGTGGTTAAAATGATTGCTATTTGTTGGCATCTAGCAAAGTGGCCTGTTAGAACCAATTATTATTAACATCATCGTTGTTATCACTTTTACTACTATTACGGTTTCATTATGGTGGTGAATTGCGTAGTAGTTAGTATCGATCAGGAAGCAAATACTATAGCGATCACCTCCTCAACACTATTCTCAGTCCCACATGGGAACGCCTTAACTTGGTTATTTCCAATACTGCAAGAAAAATTGACTCAACTTGTATTCGCCGATATTCACTGAAAGGAAGACGAAATCCTTAAGTAGTAGCCGAAACAACACACGAAATCGAGACCACTGTGTACGATGAGTGCGAAGAAAACGAATCAAATGCTGGATGTGCGTCCTCCGCTCCGCCTTTCTCTCATCCACATTTTAACCTTTAACTGCTATCACCTGTCGTCTACTTTGTGACTTACACTACACCTACAACTTAGCTACGTTCAATGACGATTTGTGCTCCCATATCAATCCCATTGACAAGTGATTAATAGGTTCAAACATGGCTGAGAGAAATAAGAAACGATGTACCCGCATAGTGTGGTGGTGAACGCGTTAGCGCCCGCAAAAGCAAAAGGTAATAGCGTGCTCGATCCCACCACGAACTCCGGCGGTCCGGAGTTTTGCAAATATCTCGTTCTCGTTGTGGTTAAAATGATTGCTATTTGTTGGCATCTAGCAAAGTGGCCTGTTAGAACCAATTATTATTATCAACATCATCGTTGTTTTGACTTATCGTTGTTATCGCTTTTACTACCTTATCACTTTTACTACTATTACGGTTTCATTATGGTGGTGAATTGCGTAGTAGTTAGTATCGATCAGGAAGCAAATACTATAGCGATCACCTCCTCAACACTATTCTCAGTCCCACATGGGAACGCCTTAACTTGGTTATTTCCAATACTGCAAGAAAAATTGACTCAACTTGTATTCGCCGATATTCACTGAAAGGAAGACGAAATCCTTAAGTAGTAGCCGAAACAACACACGAAATCGAGACCACTGTGTACGATGAGTGCGAAGAAAACGAATCAAATGCTGCGAGTGCTGGGATCCGTCGACTCGGATCATCGGCTCTGATGAAGACGAAGACGTCGAAACGTTAGCCGATAATAAATATTGCTATCAACCTCGTGTAAGCTCATCAAAGAACGAATACATACTATTATTTTAATTATCATTATTATTGCCATGGGGCGCGTGTGGCGCAGTGGTTGGAGGCGCCACTGCGGCGCGCACGTGAAATGCGCCCATGGCCCACCAAGCCTTCCATCCCTCCGGGAGCGGCAAATTGGTACCAGACTTGTCTGGGAGGATAGCAGCACTGGCTCGATACATCGGCTGGTCACCGCGAGTCATTGTAAAGGCCAGATATGCATTCAATCACCTCCAACGATACTTAATGAAGTTGAATGCATGGCGCATACCTCAAGGATTGATCAACGCCGAGAGCTTTTTTTATCCTTTTATTATTGCTATTATCACTATGAATACCATTAAAAAAGGGCAAGGCATAAATCTCTAGGCATTGATCAATCCCTGAGGGATGCACCACGCATTCGACTTCACTAGGTTTCGTTGGAAGTGAATGAATGCATGTCTGGCCTTTAAAATTACTCGCAGTGGCCTACCGATGTATTGAGCCAGTGCCGCTACCCAGACATGTCTGGTATCAATTTTCTGACATCAGAGGGATGGATGGCTTCATGGGCGTCGGGTGCGGGGATCGACCCCATGTTTATTGCAAGGTACCCGCGACCACTGCGCCACGCGCACCCTATTATTATCATTATGATTGTTACCATGATTACCATTGTTGCACATATCTCAACATCACTGTGATTGCATGGTTGTATTTCACATCATGCCTTGCCGTAAAAAAATAACAGGCAGCAGGAAAAAGCTGTCATCATTCATATTGTTGTTATTATCATTATTGCTATGATTACCACCATTATTATTATTACCACCACTATTATTATTACCATTATTTTATCATTATTATTTTTTGTAATAGTACTCTTATTATTACTATTATTTTATTGTCCTCCCAACGGTTTACCGCCTCATCGTGGCTAGGAGGCGTTCCTGGGTGTCGGACTGCGATGTACAGCGGGGGATTCATCCTCTGGCAGGGTCTCCCAAGCTGAGAAAGAGTCCGTCGTTTTCATAAGGAAGCCTAGCTAACAGTAAACCAATACCAGGATCCGCCACAGTTCTGGGATCAAAGTCGTATGGTGGTAAATCTCCCTCTGTTCAACAAGGACTGCGACCGCCTGTGGTGGCGAAGACCTAGGGCAGACTTTGGCCAGACTGACCTTGGCACGCCAGGTAACAATAATGGCTAAACCATCAAATCTCCGAAAAATAAAGATTATGCTGGGGCCCGCACAGTCAGTGAGGACGGGCCGTTCAAGTGTCAAGTATCAAGTAAGTATCATTTCATTATTACTCATCATTATTTTCGCTTATTATTTTATAATTTTTTATTTATCTAGTATTTCAATATTTTTTATCACTATTGCTCCGCTACCATGCCAAAAAAGGAGTCGAATAAAAAGGAACATCAAGAAGTGGAGCCATTACAACCGTCTCCCTTTCCTCGGACGTTCTTTAGACAGCGGGGTTCTAACATAGAAGTGGATACAAAATTTCGCACATTTTCGGCCGCAACCTTACAGCAGCATGCGAGACATTAGAGAATTAGTGATTCCACAGACCCTTAAACTATCAGTTAGTGATAACGAGAAAGAGTTTTTAGTTAATCCTCTCCAGTTAAATGTCAAGATAACAAAGGAATATCTTAGTGATGCCACCCCATCATATGAAAAGGAATACAAAAGACAATGCCGAAAACTTAACAATGAATGGGTCATAGTGGTAAAGGCGGTGGGCTTAAACAATCAGTTATTTCGCATTATAAAGTGGATAGAACAGCATGTTCCGCTTTAATATTTTTTTATTAAAACTCATAACTTAGTATCAGCTGATGATCTTGCATCTACCAGTCCAACATCCTGCAAGGTTAGACCCATTATCGGCTGTGTAGACGGGCCAATGAGTAGAATAACATGGTTTCTAAGCCAAATACTAACCCAGTTGCTCAACAATATTCCAGATTATTTCATACGTGTCTCCTAATAATGCATACGTGATGTAGTCCTTCAACGTTTCGGCGCTTTACACCAACGTATCGAATAACTCCGCAATGCAAGCCATCCTCGTACTTCTTGTTGAACATGAAGCAGGAATAAATATGCATGGCACGTCCATTTAGCAGCTCATGGCTCACTTAAAAGAGTGTCTGAACTGCTCAATTTTCAGATCGTCAGAACAATACTAGGCCCAATTGAGAGAGCTGGCAATGGGACAGCGGTTGACGCCTAGTCTCACCATTGCGTTCATGTCTAAAATATTACAGAATTCTCCGTCGTCGATCTCCGTCCGCTACACTACTGCGGATGTACAATAATTATTTCATCATCTTTCCTATTCAAGAGGAGATACACAATGCTTTGAATTGTCGAATCAGAAGTCTGAGTATATTAGACTCACCTGAGAGAAACCGAAAGAGACCTGACTTCCAATTCATAATGTTCAAAGGAATTTATCAAGTAGTGCTTGAATGATAAACTGTTCGAAAACCAAGTAATAAGAACATCCTTTTCCGTTCCGTGTCTTCCTACCTTTCGCATACAAAGAGGGCGATTGTGAGAAAAATGTTTTGAACAACCACCTTTGTGGGCCCGAAAAGAGAGCTACAAAAGGAATCGTACAACTTCGCTCGGCAAACAGTTTTCTCCACAGACTACGAAATAGTAACCACACGAAATAAGTTTAGAAGGAGAACGACTCGCCAAAACGAAACACTTGGTCAAGGGAAAGTTTCGTTTATGTTGCTCTTTATTAGCGATGAAGTAAGTGTGGCTATAAAACGATGCTTAAAAAGGCCAGGTCTAAATGGATCGGTGGCAATAGCTGAAATACCAACGGTTACTCTACGGCGTCAGTAAGCTCGTAGTCGAGTGTACAACTGTCTATATAGCAACTATTGCCAGATTAGTTACTATTCTTTCACTTATCGTGTGTTCCTACAGTGACACATTCGCTGTTCCTCATATCGCTTTGTAATCTAGCAGCATCTAAATGTTTTAATTTCAATCTGAGAAACTTTGCTTGTCACAAACAGCCTTTGTTGTGCAAACCTCTTCGTGTTGTCGAAGCTTTTTGTGTGCTATTCTGCTCGAGGCTTTCAGGCTCACGGTAACACGAAGGGCATGAAATTGTCTGCGAAGCCGTTTTCTGTTATTTGATTTGGTCGTGAGGGTGGTGGAAACGGAAGTCAATGGATATTTTCAGTGCAAGTTTTGAACCTGTGCCAAAACATCGCCTCCTCTAGTAAACACCTAAATGGCTCCGTAAGCCACTATCCTGTTCGTCTCGTTAAGGTGTCTGCTCAACTTTTGCGTTATGCCACGAAGATAATCCAAGGTGTTAACTCTTGTTACTATTGTATATTAAATTTACTGTATTGTACCCTCAAACATTAACTCGATTGCACGGTCTTTTTAAGCTATAAGTTAATATACTCAAAAGTTTACACGTATCCCCTAATACGTTAATCTTATCGCAATATGCAGTTACATTGCAAGTTTACCTCTATCCTTTAATGAGTTAACGTCATAGCAATGTACTCACAAGTTTATATGAATCCCATAACACGTTAACCTCACCGCAATGCAATCACAAGCCTACACCTATTCCTTCTATCCCTTAACATTTTAATCTCATCAGAACGACATCACAAGTCAACATATAGTGTGTAATCCTATAGCACTGTTATTTGTGGGCCAGGTGTTACGGCCTCACATGAACCCTTTAATGTACCTACCATTTGTGACACCATTGATGTATTCCGTATGCACATAGTATTGTTTCACTAGGCTATAGCGAAGCTATTAATCAGGCTCGCTCTCACTTATTGATCACATGTTCATATGTAGTTATTCTTGCATGATTACTGTTGTAAACGGTTTAATTGTCCAAGTTTAAGATATTGCTCTAGGACAACTACGAAAAAGTTCTGCATGGAATCTTCCTACAAAATCGAGTATTCTACTCAAAGCTAATGAAAATTTGGTGCTCATAACCGCCTCGAACACCTAATCCCTCTAGCAACGACGATAGTCTATGTGAAACACAGAATTGTGTAACTTGCTTTTAAACCAGGGATCATGACTTTATGAGTTCAGGAAGGTTATTCCTGATCTCATGTAATACCCACGGAGATAAATATATTGGCAAAACAGGCAGACCACTATGCATCCGCAAAGGAGAAAACTCAGATGGCAAACGAAAAGCAGGACAAAGAACCCCACTAGGGATGCCTAAGATACCAAAGAATAGCTGATGCGATTTTGATATAAAAGTCGTAGTTAGTATTTCTATTATAAATAGCGTATTTACCACTGTAGAGTTTAATCGATAACCAGACTACTTGTGAAGGACTTAATGAATTGAGTAACCTTCAGCCTGTCGCTATAATGACATATTTTTATACACGATTTTTCCAGAATTTTAATATCCCTTTCCTTCACCAGGTTGATGTATGATATTTATTCGGCTAACGCCTCGACGTCTTCGTCTTAATCGGAGCCGACGATCCTAGTCGATAGACCAGGGTTCTTCTTCGTATCAATGTTGCGCTTTCTCCTTGTGGAGTTGCGTCTTCCTCAGCGGACCAAGCCTCGAATGAGACCCTCACTCGGTGATGCCCTGAGGCACAACTCAGCACGAACGCGAAGACGCCACATCGAGACGAAGAAGAACCGTGGACTAGCGAAACGGATCGCCAGCTCTGATGAAGATGAAGGCGCCGCAACGTTAGCCGAATAAATATCATATATTAACCCTGTGTACGATAGGGGCGCGTGTGGCGCAGTGGTTGGAGGTGCCACTGCGGCGCGCACGAGAAATGCGCCCATGGCCCACCAAGCCCTCCATCCCTCCGGGGTCGGCAAATTGGTACCAGACTTGTCTGGGAGGATAGCAGCACTGGCTCGATACATCGACAGACCACGGCGAGTCATTGTAAAGGCCGGATATGCATTCAATCACCTCCAACGATACTTAATGAAGTCGAACGCATGGCGCATCCCTCAGGGATTGATCAACGCCGAAAGCTTTACCCTTCATCCTTTAACCCCGTGTAAGATCAACAAAGAAATAACACTTTTTGATTGCTTGTATTGAGGTTAAAAGAAAGTTGGTTTTGAAATATCTCTTTCTTTCGTTTTTCAAACCGTCCATTTTCAATGCTCCTCTTAAGGACTAGAAACCTCAAAAACTTGCTTCGGTGCAGTTTATCATTGACGACAACTTCTTGATGATGGAGATAAAGATAGTTGTTTATCTCATAAAAAAGAGGTTATCGAAGTGAATAATGCATTTCAACCAAAAAAAAAGCTGGCTCCAATTATGAAATATAACGGAATGATGACGAGATGAATGATGAGCTGAATAAATGATGGGAGATTAAGAACACTATTGTAACAACAAACATTTTCTTGAAAAAAGTAATATGAAAGGAAACAAAGTCGTCAAAAAGCTTAACGCACTAAAAGACGAAATTTCAGAGATAACCAACAAGCGTCTTTTTCTGCAACTTAGAAAAACCTACCATGGCCTTTTATCATGATGTTGTGTCTAAGTGAAATGACAATGAGAATATCGGGGATAGATTGCAGAGGGCATAACAATTGAACAAAATAAAATAGGAAGTAAATGGAAAACGGCAGTTGCTCATAGATCAAATTCTTGCTAGGGATGTTTAGGAGATCCCTAAAACAAAGCATGGGAAGGTTTACTGTGGTCAGATTCGAGTGTTTTATGTTGAAGATCTCATTCTATTACGAACGCTGTTGATGGTTGCAAATAATGCCCTTTTTGAAAAAATTTCTAAGCAGCTCAAAAGACCGACATTCTATAAACCTCGGCATAGATAGTGGATATATTTATTCACATGATCTTTTAACGAATGCTAACGAACGACAACGAAGACCTATACCAACCTCGCTTCAGCTAAATAAGATCAGTTTATAAGATCATATAAATAAAGATTTCTAAGCAGTTCATGAAGGAAAACAAACAATGTCGAAATTTTTCAAAGCCGTTAGGGCTCTCACCATTTCGTAAAAAATGTATATATATATATATAAATA
>MQTX01000109.1:323472-346898 GCA_009735665.1 Angiostrongylus cantonensis | reverse complement strand
AAATCCTCCATTTTTCCCTATCGCGTGCAAGAGTAGCCCAGTGGGTTCTCCTCGGTTTAGAGACTCGTCGAGCATTATATCTTTTTTTTAGGCTCTTCGTGAAGAACTCTGACTATCGGGTCGGTAGTCTTCCTGCAGTACGTTTGACATCCCGAAGAATCCAGTCACTAACAGCCTTTGCCCATCGGTTATCATTCATAAGCATTACGTGTCCAGCCCACCTTATCTTCGACTCTTCGGCGTATAGAACGGCATCTTTGATTTTCGATCGTTGACGTAGGTCGGAGCTTCGGATCCCATCCCCTACTTGTGTGAAAAGGGATACTCCTAGCATCGTCCTTTCTACAGCGCGTTCGATAACGCTGAGTGATCTTTCATCCTGCTTACGTAGCGACCAGGTTTCTGACGCATACGTTAGGGCAGGAAGAACCGTTGAGTCGAAAAGGTGGGCACGGAGTCGGGTGCTCTTTGTTCTCTTCACTACATCCTCAATGCTCTTGAAAGCTTCCCAAGCCGCTCGTTTCCTTCTGCTCAGTTCTGGACCTAAGTCGTTCATAATCATGATTTCCCGACCTAGATAGACATAACTGTAGCATTCAGAGATATTCGTTCCGTTGAGCGTGAATGGGGCAAAGGAAACCAATCCGTTCTTTATGAACATCGTTTTCTTGAGATTTTGTCGAAGACCAATCTTTCCACACGCTTTATTAAAGTCCGCAAGCATACGTTCCGCATGGCTAATGTCTGGTGCTATAAGAACGATATCATCAGCAAAGCGAAGGTGATGTATCTGCCGGCCGTCGATTTTCACTCCCATATTATCTTATTCCAATGTCCGCATGACGTTCTGGAGGGTGGCTGTAGATAATTTTGGCGAGATTGTATCGCCCTGCCTAACTCCTCTCTTGACGTCAACGTTAATATCGTTGTAGAATGGTGAAATCTTGGTTGCGAAATTTTTATACAGCTCACGAAGAATCTCTATGTACTGAGTAGGGACTCCGTAACTACCAAGGGCTTCCATGTCTGCTTCTATCTCAATTGAATCAATGGCCTTCTCTAAGTCGATCAAAGTGAGACATAGCGGTCTTTTGTGCTCTCGCGATACCTCAATGAGCTTTGCTAGTGTATGAATGTGGTCCATCGTACTAAATCTTTTTCGAAACCCTGCTTCCTCGTACGGCTGTCTTTCTACAGTGTTCTGTCCATCCTGTTTAGACTCGAGTGAAAAGTTTGTAGACGACAGACACCAAGCAGATTGGGCGATAGTTGCCTACATCGTGTAGGTCGCCCTTCTTGAACAACAACACCGTCCTGCTGGTCTTCTACTGAGTAGGGACCTTGGATTCAGACAGGTAACGTATAAAGAGCAAAGCCAGTGTGCTTACGAGGCCTGGCGGAAGGTTCTTTAGATGTTCTGATCTTATCCTCTCCGGAGCTGGTGCTGTTCGATTTTTCACCGACGAAACGGCATGTCGGATTTCGGAAGGGAGAATCGGTGGAACAGCATATCCATCCTCCTTTAATTCATAAAACGAGAGATGGACGTGGCTATCTAAAAGATCTGAGTAGTAATCGTGGATGATTTTCTCCATTGCCTTTCTGGACGCTGTTATTGTTCCGTTTGGGCGTCGGAGTTCAATCATCTTGGTCTTGTAATTGGCGAAGCTTCGGCGGGCTATGCGAATGCTTTTTCCAGCCTCTGCAGCTTCGACCGTTACTGCTGCTCTTCTTTCTTTAAGATCCTCTTTTATCGCCTGTCTACATAAAAATATATGTAAATACATATATGTATATATATGCATATATAGCTTTGCTAGTGTATGAATGTGGTCCATCGTACTAAATCTTTTTCGAAACCCTGCTTCCTCGTACGGCTGTCTTTCTACAGTGTTCTGTCCATCCTGTTTAGACTCGAGTGAAAAGTTTGTAGACGACAGACACCAAGCAGATTGGGCGATAGTTGCCTACATCGTGTAGGTCGCCCTTCTTGAACAACAACACCGTCCTGCTGGTCTTCTACTGAGTAGGGACCTTGGATTCAGACAGGTAACGTATAAAGAGCAAAGCCAGTGTGCTTACGAGGCCTGGCGGAAGGTTCTTTAGATGTTCTGATCTTATCCTCTCCGGAGCTGGTGCTGTTCGATTTTTCACCGACGAAACGGCATGTCGGATTTCGGAAGGGAGAATCGGTGGAACAGCATATCCATCCTCCTTTAATTCATAAAACGAGAGATGGACGTGGCTATCTAAAAGATCTGAGTAGTAATCGTGGATGATTTTCTCCATTGCCTTTCTGGACGCTGTTATTGTTCCGTTTGGGCGTCGGAGTTCAATCATCTTGGTCTTGTAATTGGCGAAGCTTCGGCGGGCTATGCGAATGCTTTTTCCAGCCTCTGCAGCTTCGACCGTTACTGCTGCTCTTCTTTCTTTAAGATCCTCTTTTATCGCCTGTCTACATAAAAATATATGTAAATACATATATGTATATATATGCATATATATATACATGTATACACATGTACATACGTGTATACACATATATATATGTATAGGGTTTTCTAATTATTTTCCACACTCATGTATATGTATATATGTACAAATGCGTCGTTTTCTTTCTCAGGAGTCAGTCGCGAGAGTGTTACACAGCTTACATTTTCTTCGTTTCCTACATCGTGTAGGTCGCCCTTCTTGAACAACAACACCGTCCTGCTGGTCTTCTACTGAGTAGGGACCTTGGATTCAGACAGGTAACGTATAAAGAGCAAAGCCAGTGTGCTTACGAGGCCTGGCGGAAGGTTCTTTAGATGTTCTGATCTTATCCTCTCCGGAGCTGGTGCTGTTCGATTTTTCACCGACGAAACGGCATGTCGGATTTCGGAAGGGAGAATCGGTGGAACAGCATATCCATCCTCCTTTAATTCATAAAACGAGAGATGGACGTGGCTATCTAAAAGATCTGAGTAGTAATCGTGGATGATTTTCTCCATTGCCTTTCTGGACGCTGTTATTGTTCCGTTTGGGCGTCGGAGTTCAATCATCTTGGTCTTGTAATTGGCGAAGCTTCGGCGGGCTATGCGAATGCTTTTTCCAGCCTCTGCAGCTTCGACCGTTACTGCTGCTCTTCTTTCTTTAAGATCCTCTTTTATCGCCTGTCTACATAAAAATATATGTAAATACATATATGTATATATATGCATATATATATACATGTATACACATGTACATACGTGTATACACATATATATATGTATAGGGTTTTCTAATTATTTTCCACACTCATGTATATGTATATATGTACAAATGCGTCGTTTTCTTTCTCAGGAGTCAGTCGCGAGAGTGTTACACAGCTTACATTTTCTTCGTTTTACAATAACACACATACAACACAACCGCAGCTGATGTTTCGGCAGAATCGCCTTCTTCAGAGCCTGGAGGGACATAGTGACATGCAATTTACTACGTGAAACGCTTCAGTAACACATATAGAAAGATGAGAATCCAAATGGTAGTTACACGGTCAGCAGATTCTCGAAGAAAACCCACCGTTTTTCTACCTCCCTTCCACTGAGGAAGAGTCGCTGATCAACGTCGCATATGGTTGACGGCTGCATCACCCCACATCTACGATCGATACGAAGGCACGGGGCGAGATCACGTGTGATCTCGGGGCATTACTTCCTGCTGTTTATTTCAGGGTTTTTGGCGTTTATCCAAAAAGCTTCGAGGAGTGTTTGCGCGTTGGTGTTTTAGTATCTCGTGCGAGGATAGCGACTTTTACATCAAAATCGTCTCCGCTGTGCTGTTTTTGTGTCCTAGACGTCCCTAGTGGCGTGCCTTGTCTTGCTTTTCGTTTGCCATCTAGGTGTTCTTTTATGCGGATACATAAAGGTCTCCTCGTTTCGCCAATATATTCGTCTCCGCAAGTACCACAATCATAAGAAATCAGGTATATCGTACTTGACCTCACGCAATCGCCGTCCTTGCCAAAATGGCAAATTACGCAATTTTCTGTTACACATAGGCGGTCATACAGGCGGTTACGAACCAACTGACGGCGGAGAGTATCGAGTGGTATTTCTACTATCGCAACCGATTCTTCTAGACCTGCCTTTCTTAGGCACCGTTTTATAGCTATACTTACCTCATCGCTAATAAAGGGCAGCATAAACAGGTTTTTCTTTTAGCCAAGTGTTTGGTCTTGGCGCTTCACTCTCTTTTAACCATATCTCGGCGGGTTACCATTCCGTAACCACTGGAGATGGCTATTTGCCGAGTCAAGTCGCGCGATTCCTCCTTTAATTCCTTCTTCGTACACACGGACGTGGCTGATCGAAACATGTTTCTCACAATCGCACTCTTTGTGTGTTAAGCAGGAGAGGATGGAAATGAACGAGAACGTTTTTGTTACTTGGTTTTCGATACCATTTTGTCATTTAGCCGCTACTTGATAAGTTCACTTGAACGTTAAGAAATCGAAGCCAGTTCTCTTTCGGTTTCTCCCGCGTTAACTTGAAATACTCAAACTGCTCATTCAATAACTCCAAGCATTTGTCCATATCTTCTTGAGTAGAGAAAATGACAAAACAGTCATCTATATATCTGCAGTAGAGTAGCGGTCGCAGTTCGATAACGGGGGCATCTATTCTAGACATGAACGCGATGGCAAGACTTGGTGCCAACCATTGTCCCATTGCCAACCCTCTCATTTGCGCGTAATATTTCCCAGACCATCTGAAGATCGAGCACTTTAGACACTTCTTTAAGAAAGCCATAAGATGCTGGATGAACAAGCCATACATTTTTAGTCGTCCTTCATGTTCAACAAGAAGTTCGTGATGGCTTGTATTGCGGAGTCATTCCATGTGTTGGTGTGAAGCGCGGAAACGTCAAAACACTCCATCACGTACGCGTTATTAGGAGACGGGTTACGTAGACGTTCTAGGAATATTTGTGTGTTCGTGAGGTGAGCAGGGATGTTGTTAAGTGGCCCGTCAAAGCTGCTGATGTTGGGTCTAACCTTGAATGTTGGGTTATTTAACGTAAGATAACCACCGGATTCTAACTTATGTGTTTTAATAAGTATCAGACACGGCACGCTGGTCTATCTATTTTATAGTGCGAAATAACAGATAGTTTTAAGCCTGCTGCCTTTGCCACTTCGACCCATTGGCTTTTAAGCTTCGGTATTGCCCTTTGTATTCCTTTTCAGACGATGAAGGGTAGCATCACTGAGATGTACTTCTGTTATCTCAACATCTAACTGGCGAGGAATAACTGTAAACGCTCACCTTTCCTTATCACTAACTGATAGTCTAATGGTCTTTGAATTAATTAAATCTCTAATTTCTCGCAAGCTACATTTTTGTGCGGCTGTAAGGTTAGAAACAAAGTTTCTACAGCGATAATGATTCACGGTTTTGAGGACGTCGTCCGAAAACATAGGGAATTTCATATCAACTTCCACATTAGAGTCTTGCTGTTTAAAAAACGCTCTAGGAAAAGCAGACGGTGGGAGCTGCGCCACTTCTTGACTTTCTTTTTTATTCAATATTTTCTGCTTGGCCTGACAGCGTAGTCAATCTTGAAGCTCGTGCAAATTGCATGCGTTCCTACTACGCACTGTTACCTTGTTTTAGTGAAACCGCTTCCTTCACAAGTCGACAGTATCATGCTGGTACATCTCGTAACAGTTCCCATAATCAACTTTCTGTTAATCTCGGCATTGGATTATAAATGAGTCGTTTTCTCTCTCTACAATCGCAGGTTGTTAAACAGCATCAATCGTCAACAAAACGTAAACAGTGGTTGTTGACCTCTCTGATGGTAGTCACGTCAAATTTTAGTACCTATGGGATTGACTGTTGATTAGCACTGTTAATTAGTGCTGAGCCTTTGAGCATGCATTGTGAAAGAGAACTTCCAGAATCGTTCGTTCACATGACTTATTGGCTGATGAACACATTAAACATGTAAGTGGCATAATCGATTCGCACCATTATCAATGAAGGCGACGAAGTTTGCACTTTTATGTTACGAAAGAGTCGAAATAACAACAAGAAAAAACGAACTTGTTTTTCGGAGACCATACGTTGAACGAAACGAACGCCTCACTCTTAAGAAGGAATACGTTGATAACAGCTGGGAAGGTGAAATCAACCCGGCACAACAAGCAAAGTGATATGCGAACGACTTTTACTGGCAAACTCTATGGAAGGGAATTGGCAAAAAAAAGAATGGTGACATGAATTCGTCGTTTTCTCTCTCAGCAAGCGCGAGGTTGTTAAACAGCATACGTTTACTTCCATACAATAACACACATACACCAAGTAACAAAAACATCCTGGTTCATTAACTTTCTTCCCACCCTTCACACACAAAGTGGGCGCTTGTAAGAAACATGCTTCAAACAGCCACCTCTGTGTGCACAATTAGGGAACTAAGGGAAGAATAGCGCGACTTGGCTCGACAAATAGCCATCTCCAATGGCTATGAAATTGTAACCTTACGAGATAAGTTTCGAGGAAGGGCGACGCTCCAAAAGGAACAGTTTGGCCATAACAAAATTCCGTTTATCTTGCCCTTCATTAACGATGAAATAAGTGCAGCGACGAGGCTATGCTTAAGAAGGGTACATGTAGATGAATCGGGTAGCGATAGTTGAAATACCACCGAATACTCTTCGTCGTTATTTAGTTCGCAACCGCCTGTATGACCGTCTATGTGAAACACAAAATTGCGTAATTTGCCCTTATGGCAGGGACGGTGACTGCATGAGTTCAGGCACGATATATCTGATCTCTTGTGGTACTTGCGGAGACGAATATATTGGCGAAACGGGCAGACCTTTATGTATCCGCATAAAAGAACACCTAGATGGCAAACGAAAAGCAAGACAAGGCACGCCACTAGGGACGCATAGGATACAAAGGCATAACGGAGACGATTTTGATATAAAAGTCGCTATCGTCGCACGGAATACTAAAACACCAACGCACAAACTCCTCGAGGCTTTATGGATAAATGCCAAAAATCCTACAATGAATAGCAGGGAGGAATGCTCTGAGATCACCCGTGATCTCACTCCTTACCTTCGTATCGATCGTTGAGGGGGGCGGCGTAGTGCAGCTGTCAGCCATATGGGACTCTGAGCTGGTGTTCTTCCTCGGTGGAAGACAGGTGAAAAAAGCGGTGGGTTTTTTCGAGAAGCCATAGATCTTGTAATTATGGCTCAGATTTTCATCTTTCTGTTCGTGCTGTTGAAGTGTTTGACCTAGTAAGTTGCGTATTAGTGTATCCTTCCAGGATCTGAAGAAGGCGATTCTGCCGAAACGTCAGCTACGATTGTGTTGTATGTGTGTTATTGCATGAAAGTAAACGTATGCTGTTCAACAACCTCGCGATTGCTGAGAGAGAAAACGACAAATTCGTAATTCAATGCAGAGGTTAATAGAAAGTCTATTCTGGTACTATTACAAAATGGCGACATGATGGTGAAAAAATTTAATTAGAAGATACTCTTCGAGACCAACCTTGGCCTGCAATCGAAAATGATATGCTGTTAAGTAAGCTGAGTTTAGTCTTTCATTCTGTTTTTTCTCTATTCTCTAGCGTTATCATAAAATTCCATTCTCGGTTTAATCAACATCCAAGAAATTCTTCCGGCGGGTGAAAGGCACCGATGTGATTTAAAAGTGCAATCCTAATTCCTTTCCGACAAGTAAAGAGACCGGACCTTGATAATTAGTAGCATCTACTATAGCTTTAATTTACTTTACTTTGCTACAGCGTCTAAAGTGCAAACAAGGAATGTCAAAGCTGAGTTTCGGAAGATATCCGTAATGTTGATTACAAATCCCCATCGTCCAGACAATCGGTCATCTAGAGAGTGTCGTAATGTACAATCTACGATGCTGAGTCATTGTTTGCCAGTAGTTCAGTTATTGCTTACCAGAAAAGCGACTGTGGAAGAATAAAATAACAAGTGTACTTCCCAGTCAAAGAACATACGGAAATCAGACATTTCGAAGATGATAAGATTAACGGTCATGACTTTATCATTCACCTGTATCACTTATAGTCCCGTTGATCATCGAGTGACTCGTGCAGGCGCCAGTAAATCTTCCACTTTTGCACATCGCGTTCAAGAAAAGCCCAGTGGGTTCTCGTCGCTCTAGGGACTCGTTGAACATGATATTTTTTTTAGGCTTTTCGTGAAGAACTCTGACCATCGGTTCGGTGGTCTTCCTGCAGCATGTTTGACATCCCGAGGAATCCAGTCACTAACGGCTCTTGTCCATCGGTTGTCATTCACACGCATTACATGTCTGGGCCCACCTTATCTTCGACTGTTTGGCACACAGCACGGCATCTTTGATTTTTGATCGTCGACGGCCGGAGATTCAAATCAAATTTCTTACTTGTGTGAAACGGGTTGCTAGTAGCATCGTCAACTGCGCGTTCAATAATGCTAAGTGATCCTTCATTGTGCTTTCCGCAGCGACCAGGTTTCTGACGCATACGTTAAGGCAGGAAGTATGGTTGAGTCGAAAATTTGGGCACGGAACCAGGTGTTATTTGTTTTTTTCACTACGTCCTCGATGCTCTCAAAAGCTCTCCAAGCCGCTCGTTTCCTGCTCAGCTCTGAAGCTAAGTCGTTCATCATATTGATTTCCCGACCTAGATAGCCATAAGTGGAGCATACTAAATCTTTTTCAAAACCCTGCTTGCTCATATGGCTGTCCATTGACCAGTGTTCTATCAATCCTGTTTTGGATGACTAGAATGAAAAGTTTGTAGACGACAGACAGCAGACAGATTGGGCGACAGTTGTCTATATCGTATAGGTCTCCCTTCTTGAAGAACAACACGGTCTTGCTGGTCTTCTACTGAGCAGGGATCTTGCATTCAGACAGGTAACGTGTTAAGAACCGAGCCAGTATGTTTACGATGACTGGCGGAGGGTTCTTCAGATGTTCTGCTCTTGTCTGTCCGGACCTGGTGCTGTTCGGTTTTTCACCGAGGAAATGGTATGCCGGATTTCAGAAGGGAGAAACGGTGGTACAGCACATCCATCTTCTTTTATTTCATATGACGGGAGGTGCGAGAGTTTCTGGAGACTGACTTCTCTTGGTAACTTTCGAGATTTGAGCTTTCATAGCGCCAAAGTGAAGATGTTTAATTAGACGATCGTATTCCTAGTCGATGTCATGGAGAACAGCATCTTCCCAACATCCGACTACTTAATTGAATACGTCCCGATTTATGGTAGTTTTGGGACTTCGTTTTTTGAGTTTAGCGGCGTCTTCTCCTCTCTTTGAGAAATGGACTCTTGCAAAAGACGATGGTCTCCTCCCGTATAGTATTTTGGGAGACCAGCAGCATTGGCAAAGTAGAATCTTCGATTTACTATAGTGTGATCTATTTCCTTGTGGTACTCTCCACTGGAGAGTCACACATTTAGCACTGAGGGTGCGGCTTCAGGAATTGCGGGTTACCATTGATGGTCTTGGTGGTCATAAGAAATTCAGGAAGCCGCTGACCCTGTTGGTCCGTGGGTGCCAATGTGGAGTTCTCAGCCGTTTTTCTTGGTCCAATCTTAGAGTTGTAATCTCCAATGATGACTTTGGAGAATTCATGCTCTTCTCTGTAAAAGTTCTCTAAGCCCATGTTGAAAGATTTGCCTTCGTCTTTCTAAAAGCTGTATTCAGTGCTTAGACGATAAAGATTGTCAAAGCCGGTGTTGATCCACATCTTTTTATTCGTAAACGTCCGATTCGGGTTGCAAGCTGTTCGAATGAATCGATGTTCATGGACAAACTCGTATTGACGAGAACGCCGACACCGCCTACGCCTCTACTGTCGCATGTTCCGAGGAACAGTTCTTCTCCAGTGTCATAGACAGCGTTGAACAGGTGGCGTCGTCTTCTCTCAGCCAGGACGATGACGTCGTACGTTATAATTCTTGTTTGCATGAGCAAGTCATCAATCGAGGACTCGGATGCAAGTGCACGTGCATTGTAGGTATAGACCGTCGCCATAGATCTCGATCCAGGCAGCTTCCATTGGCTATGAGATTTTAGCAGCCTCTCCGTACTCGCCCCAGCCAACGCTACCGAATCGGAACTCTTTCGGGGTTAGGGGAACGAGGCCCATTTCTTTTACCGTGTTTAGCTTTTTGACGCCTGCTTATAGCTTGCTGGGCTCTGAACGTGGGGACTGGTTATGCTCACGAGTAGCTTGCCAGGCTCTCCTAGAGTGGACATGGAGCTTATTTGCTGGAGGCGTCTCCTAACCGCCTCCCATATACTTCTCTGTCACTTGATTGCAGGCTTTTAGCCGAATTGACTCGTAGAATACAATCCGTATAAAGCAAGAACGCACTTATACACGCATGCATTAATACGCCTAGCAAATACAGAAAATATGTGCCAAAATCAAGGGTGCGTGTGGCGCAGTGGTTGGAGGCGCCACTGCGGCGCGCACGTGAAAATGCGCCCATGGCCCACCAAGCCTTCCATCCCTCCGGGGTCGGCAAATTGGTACCAGACTTGTCTGGGAGGATAGCAGCACTGGCTCGATACATCGGCCGGCCACCGCGAGTCTTTGTAAAGGCCAGATATGCATTCAATCACCTCCAACGATGCTTAATGAAGTCGAATGCATGGCGCATCCCTCAGGGATTGATCAACGCCGAGAGCTTTATCCTTTATCCTTTATGTGTCAAAATTGGCGCAGCAGAAACAGCGAGCCCATCCCCTGTATCCACCTGCTTCTCAGGTCGCTTTTGGTTCGCGATTAACCCCCTATCCGCCACCTGGGGACGCACCACGTAGCCTCGCGACTAACCGGCTCGAGATCCCTCATATGTGGGAGATCCGTGGAACCACATCATAGTAAATAGCAAGTTTTGCCTAACCTATTTCGCTGTTCTTCCCAAATTCTTCACAGGATCCAACAACCGTCTCCTTCGTGCTAGATTCTATTTCTGCAAAAAGGAGAAGAAGCCGCTTAATTCATGAACCGAAGATGCGTCAGCTACAGAGGCTGGGAGAAGCATTAGCAAAGCCCACCGAAGCTTCGCCAATTACAAGGCCCAGTTGATTGCACTCCGACGCCCAGTTGGAACCGCTACAGCGTACAGAAAGCCAATGGAGAGAATCATACACGAACACTACTCAGATCCCTTCGATAGCTCCGTCCACCTTCCGTCATAAGAAATAAAAGAAGATGGATGTGCTGTACCACCGTTTCTCCCTTCTAAAATCCGACATGCCGTTTCGTCGGTGAAATATCGAACAGCACCAGGTTCGGATAGGGTACGATCAGAGCATCTGAAGAACCCTCCGCCAGTCCTCGTAAGCACATTGGCTCGACTCTTCACCCGCTACCTTTCTGAGTACAAGGTCCCTATTCAGTGGAAGACCAGCAGAACCGTATTATTGTTCAAGAATAGTGACCTACACGGTATCGGCAACAATCGCCCAATCTCCTTGCTGCCTGTCGTTTACCAACTTTCACTCGAATCATCCTAAACAGGATTGACAGAACACTGGTCGACGGATAGCCATGTGAGCAAGTATGGTTTCGAAAAAATTTTAGTACGATGGACCAGATGCACACGATAACAAAGGCTCACTGACATATCGTAAGAGTACAAAAAGCCGCTCTGTCTTGCTTTCATCGACTTAGAGAGAGAAGGCCTTTGATTCAACTGAGATAGAAGCAGTCATGATAGCCCTTGGTAGTCAAGGAGACCCCACTCAGTACATAAAGATTCTTCGTGAGCTGTACAAAAATTTCACAACCAAGATTTCACCATTCTACAACGATATTAACGTTGACGTCAAGAGAGGAGTTAGGCAAGGCGATACAATCTCGCCAAAATTATTTACTGGCCACCCTCCAGAACGTCATGCGAACATTGGAATAGGATAATATGGGAGTGAAAATCGACGTTCGGCAGATACATCACCTTCGCTTTGCTGATGATATCGTTCTTATAACACCAGAAATTTGCCAAGCGGAACGTGTGCTTGCGGACTTTGATAAAGCGTGTGGAACGATTGGTCTTCGACTAAATCTCAATAAAACGATGTTCATGAAGAACGGATTGGTTTCTTTTGCCCCATTCACGCTCAATGGAACGAATATCTCCGAATGCTCCAGTTATGTCTATCTAGGTCGGAAAATCAATGTGATGAGACACTTAGCTCCAGAGCTGAGCAGAAGGAAACGAGCGGCTTGGGGAGCTTTCAAGAGCATCGAGGATGTAGTGAGGAGAGCAAAGAACACCCGACTCCGTGCTCACCTTTTCGACTCAACGGTTCTTCCTCCCCTAACGTATGCGTCAGAAACCTGGTCGCTACGTAAGCAGGATGAAAGATCACTCAGCGTTGTTGAACGCGCGGTCGAAAGGACGATACTAGGGGTATCCCGTTTCACACAAGTAAGGGATGGAATGCGAAGCTCGGACCTGCATTGACCATCACAGATCAAAAATGCCGTTCCGTTCTGTACGCCAAACAGTCGAAAATAAGGTAAGCTGGATACGTAATGCGCATAAACGATAACCGAGAGCATTTAGTGGCTGGACTCCTCGGGATGTCAAACGCACTGCATGAAGACTACCGACTCGATAGTCAGAGTTTCTCACGAAGAGTTTAGAAGAAGGATATGGTGCTCGACGAGTCTCTATAGCGACCAGAATCCACTGGGCTAATCTTACACCACTCGACGATCAACGGTACTACCGGTGATACAGGTGATATAGCCATTGTGGCTTCTTGGAGTCCCGAGGTTAACGTAGCCATTATCTGTCTCAGGTTGTCACCACGAGAAGCATTCGCAACCCTCACGGACGGAACTTTGATACCAGCACGGTTGTGGATCCTGGTATAGGTTTATTCTTAGTTGGGTTTCATAATGGAAAATGTCAGTCTCCTTAGTTTGGCAGACCCTGCCAGGAAGATGAATCCCCCTGCTCTATACCGCATCCAGACACCCATGAACGCCTTCCAACCACGGCGAGCCGGTAGCCCGTTGGAAGGATCGCCAACACTACCACCCGTTAATTTCTATTTACGACGGTCATTGCCAACACATTTTTTTGCTTGGAATGTTACTTGCTAGTACCACTTTTTCACTGTTTATTGAGTATGTGAGCGATAAGAGTTATTCCTTACGCTTTCGGGATTTTTCAGGCCGGCTTTCGTCTCAAGTGCTTTTCGTTGTCATCAAATTTTCGTGCTTTTTCGGAGTTAAATTCACCTTGCATTTCGTCGAAATTGACGATGGCTAGAGAAATGAGCTTTTCAGTTCCTGTAGCTATGATTTTTATCCGCAGCGGTCACTCAGCGCTCAGCTCGATCAGCTCAGTCGGTGAACAAAAGTACGATTTTGATCCATCTCTAAATGCTTCGTCGGATTTGGCAAGAGTCTCAGTACTGGGTGTTTTGATCTAAGACTTACCAGTGCTTAAACCAGTTTTTCGCACAAGAAATTAGGGGGTTTGCTGCACAGGACTTGTGTCTTATCTAGCATACACTTGGTCGATAGATTAATCTATTGCCCTAATTACAACGTAGCACTTTTTCTCTGCAAGGTTATCAGAATACCACCAGAGTTATTTACGGAAAACCGTCTGAAGCGGAAAACTATGTTCATTTTCTTTTGTGCAACGAATGCCGTTGATAATATTTCTCAAGGTGTCAACGCTTTCACACATAAGAGTTTATCGCTTTTAGTAGTTTCCTTGGAAACAATGGTTACTAGTGATTTAAAAGTTGTTTTCTCTTTGCAGATCTCGTCAATGTTCTTCCTGCCTGCATCCGCAACGAGGAACCTTTTTCAACATCCACTCTCCACATGAACACAAGTGAAGTGCTGGAACTGTTTCCTATTTATCTTAGAAATATTATTCTACTGTTTGCGTAAGAGTTACTCCAGCAAACAGCAATACCACCAGCTCTCATCGGTGGGGACGAGAACACATCGTTCAGTTCTGCGTCCAAACCTTCGCTTGGCACAACGTGGTACCCACTGCGAGAAAGCTCACTGCTGACGGTGATTGTCTTCGAATTATATGATGCGTAATGCAATTTAATATTACTTTCGGTGTCCTAAACCTGTGCGTACATAGAAACTGAGAGACCATTTTTCCATTTGTTTCAAACAAATAGCCATAAGCATCATTTTCTTCGTGGAATCTTAAGCAACGCTATCGGTGAATTTAGTCCTTCTACGTGCGTATTTTCATGGCCACCTGCAGTGTCATTATCAGTAGGATTGGCAGAGTAATGGATTAAGGAAAGCTATGCTACTATTTAGGGTCTTAAAAGGAATTCAGAGCAATAGATATTATTGAAAACGCGTTAGACACAACGAAAAATGACAAGGTTTTCTTTCACTATTATCAGCTTGAAAGATGACCTCTAGAAATGAGAGGGCTGGCAATGGGACAGCGGTTGGCACCAAATCTCGCCATTGCGTTCATGTCTAGAATAGAAGCCTCGGTTATCGACCTCCGGCCACTACTCTACTGCGGGTATATAGATGATTGTTTTGTCATCTTCTCTACTCAGGAGGAGATGGACAAATGCTTTGAAATATTGAATGAGCAGTCTTAGTATATTAGATTCACCCGGGAAAAACCGAAAGAGACCTGGCTTCCATTTCTTAACGTTCAAGTCAACTTGTCAAATAGCGGTTACATGACAAAGTGTTACCGAAAAACCAAGTAACAAAAACATCCTGGTTCATTTCCTTTCTTCCCATCCATCACACACAAAGAGGGCGCTCGTGAGAAATATGTTTCGAACAGCTACCTCTGTATGCGCAACCAGGGAACAAAAGAAAGAATCACGCGACTTGGCTCGGCAAATAGCCATCTCCAATGGCTACAAAATAGTTAGCGCACGAGACAAGACCGGAAAGAGAATGAAGCCGAAACGAAACATTTGACCAAAAAAAGATCCCGTTTATGTTGCCCTTTATTAATGATGAAGTAAACATAGCTATAAAACGATGCCTAAAAAAGGGCAGATCTAGAGAAATCGGTAGGGATAATCGAAATACCACCGAATACTCTTCGTCGTCAATTAGTTCGTAACCGCTTGTATGACCGTTTTAACCGGTCCCCACGTTCAGAGCCCAGCAAGCTATAAGCAGGCGTCAAAAAGCTAAACACGGTAAAAGAAATGGGCCTCGTTCCCCTAACCCCGAAAGAGTTCCGATTCGGTAGCGTTGGCTGGGGCGAGTACGGAGAGGCTGCTAAAATCTCATAGCCAATGGAAGCTGCCTGGATCGAGATCTATGGCGACGGTCTATACCTACAATGCACGTGCACTTGCATCCGAGTCCTCGATTGATGACTTGCTCATGCAAACAAGAATTATAACGTACGACGTCATCGTCCTGGCTGAGAGAAGACGACGCCACCTGTTCAACGCTGTCTATGACACTGGAGAAGAACTGTTCCTCGGAACATGCGACAGTAGAGGCGTAGGCGGTGTCGGCGTTCTCGTCAATACGAGTTTGTCCATGAACATCGATTCATTCGAACAGCTTGCAACCCGAATCGGACGTTTACGATTAAAGAGATTTGGATTAATACCGGCTTAGACAACCTTCGTCGCTTATGCGCCAACATCAGACTATGACGAAGAAGAAGTCGAAGCGTTCTACATGGACTTGGGGATGTTCTACGGAAAAGACCATACATCTTCAAGGTCATCTTTGGAGATTTCAATGCCAAGATCGGACCAAGAAAAAGGTCTGAGGAACTTCACATTGGGACACACGGATTACAATGGAAAGAATAGGGAGAGCGGCTCTCTGAGTTTATCATGGCGACCGAAACCATTCATGGTAACTCGCAATTCCAGAAGCCTCACCGTCAACGGTGGACGTGGGAATCTCCCAATGGAGAGTACCATAACGAAATAGACCACATCGTAGTAAACAGAAAATTTTGCCTAACCTATGTCGCTGTTGTCCCAAAATTTTACACGGGATCAGGCCACCGTCTCCTTAGTGCAAGAATTTATTTTTCGCGTGAAGGAGAAAGAGCTGCTAAATTCAAAAACCAAAGTCCCAGAACCACCACAAACTTGGACTTATTCAACTCATTAGTCGGCTGTTAGGAAGATGCCGTTGTCGACAACATCAACAAGGAATATGATCGGCTCATCTTCACGTCAGCGCCCCATGAAAGCTGAGAGCTCGAAGGTCACCAAAAGACATCTGTCTCAAGAAATTCTTGAGCTAATACGCCAGCGTGAAATCGCTCGAGCTGCAGGCAACTTTGAACTAACGTCCGAGCTTGCGAAACAATGCAGACAGGCGATAAAAGAAGGTCTTAAGGAAATGAAAGGAGCAGTAACGGTCGAAGCTGAAAAGCTGGGAAAAGCATTCGCAAAGCCCGTTGAAGCTCCGCCAATTACAAGAACAAGATGATTGCACTCCGACGCCGAGACGGAACAATAACAGCGTCCAGAAAGGCAATGGAGAAAATCATCCACTATTACTACTCAGACCTCTTCGATGGCCACGTTCATCTTCCGTCTTATGAAATAAAAGAGGATGGATATGCTGTTCCACCGGTTATCCCTTCCGAAATCCGACATGCCGTTTCGTCGGTGAAAAATCGAACAGCACCAGGTCCGGACAGGATAAGATCAGAACATCTGAAGAACCTTCTGCCTGTCCTCGTAAGCACACTGTCTCGGCTCTTCTCACGTTACCTGTCTGAATGCAAGATCCCTAGCCAGTGGAAGACCAGCACGACCGTGTTGTTGTTCAAGAAGTGGGACCTACACTGTATAGGCAACTATCGCCCAATCTGCTAGCTCTCTGTGGTCTATAAACTTTTCACTCGAGTCATCCTAAACAAGATTGACAGAACACTGGACGAAGGAGAGCCGTGCGAGCAAGTAGGGTTTCGAAAAAGATTTAGTGCGATGGACCACATTCACACGTTAGCAAGGCTCATTGAAGTATCGCAAGAGTGCAAAAGACCGCTCTGTCTCGCATTCATCAACTTAGAGAAGGCCTTTGATTCAATTGAGATAGAAGCAGTCATGGAAGCCCTTGGTAGTCAAGGAGACCCTGCTCAGCACATAAAGATTCTTCGTGAGCTGTACAAAAATTTCACAACCAAAATTTCACCATTCTACAACGATATAAACGTTGACGTCAAAAGAGGAGTTAGGCAGAGCGATGCAATCTCGCCAAAATTATTTACAGCCACCCTCCAGAACGTCATGCGAACATCGAAATGGGACAACATGGGAGTGGAAATCGATGGTCGGCGGTTACATCACCTTCGCTTTGCTGATGATATCATCCTTATAACACCAGACATTAGCTAAGAGGAACCAATGCTTGCGGACTTTGATAAAGCGTGTGGAAAGATTGGTCTTTGACTAAATCTCAAGAAAACGATGTTCATGATGAACGGATTGGTTTTGTTGAATTGACTGATTCCTCGGGATATCAAACGTACTGCAGGAAGACCACCGACCCGATGGTCAGAGTTCTTCACGAAGAACCTAGAAGAAAGATGTGGTGCTCGACGAGTCCCTAAAGCGAGCAGAACCCACTGGGCTACTTTTGCACGTGACAGGGAAAAATGGAGGATTTACTGGCGCCGGCTCGAGTCGACTATCATCGGGACTACAGGTGATACAGGTTAGTATTGTCGTCTTCTACGCACCGGCCTTGAGCAATGAAGAGCAGGAAGTCTGAGTCTTGCAGCAGTTTTACAGAGAAGACCACACGTTTCTTAAAATTATCGATATAGATCTTAACGTCAAGACAGGATCAAGAAGAATGTCTGAGAACTTCGTCTTGGGACCCACCGACTGCAATGAAGCGAGCAGAGTGAGATTCCTCTTGAGTTTATTGCTACGGAGAAGGCTGACGATAAGTGACAATGCTAGGAGGAGCCACAAACTCAACGCTGGGCGTGACTATTTATTCTTCTTTGCACTCCTCATTAGCCCTTCATAAAAAGACAGTGCTATCGGTTGTAGCTCCAATTACTGTGCGATATTTAATTTTCACTGTTTCCTCGTTTAGGGCGCGTGTGGCGCAGTGTTTGGAGGCGCCATTGCGACACACATGCGTGGAGTCGATCTCGGCGTCCACAGCCCACCAAACCTTCCATCCCACCTGGGTCGGCAAACTGATACCAAACTTGTCTGAGAGGATAACTGCACTGGCTCGATATATCGGTAGGCCACCGCGAGCCATTTTAATGGCCAGATGTGCATTCAAATACCTCTAGATACTTAATGAAGTCAAATGCATGGCGCGTCCTTCAGGGATTGTTCAACGCAGAGAGATTTATCTTTTTTTTTTATCCTATTTCCTCGTTTATAAATTTCTTTCCCAAATGCTTCGCGATAATCCGTTTGGGATCGTTGAAAACCCAGCGGTACTCACGGTCGATACCATTGGAAGGAAATCATGTGTTTTCTGTGAAAGCAACTTCTTGCATATATCCAATTTTTTGTTCTGTTATCGCTCACTGCTCTTTGATTCCGCAAAACTCTCTCATTTGATAAATATTGTCAGCAACAGTAAACTAACAAATTTTAGACAGACCGTTCTAAAACACGAAGTTCTTCAGTAATTACACGAAGTTCACCAAGTAGTTCGACAGCTTTCGATGGTAGAACGTTAGTCGTGAAAACTTCGTTGCAGCTAATTACACCCTGAAAGTGGACGGGATCGACGACATCCTTCTACTACTGCCGACGATGAATTGAATGCTTTACTAAAAAAAATGAATGTACATCTGTTTGAGAACTTTCAAAAGAACTCAGCAAAGCATATTAACTTCCTCTGAGCATGTAAAAAAATGGAAAGTTGCACAAGGTCGTCCAACGAATGCAGTACAAACTGAATATTCTTCAAAATACATTTTTAGGTTCTTCAGCTAGCCCGTCGTCGATTTAATTAATCTTAATTTTGCCAAAATTTTTTGAGAATGGATTGCTTTTACGAATGAAAATCACTACCAGAGGGGAGTCGTCATAACCATTCTGTATAAATATAGCACTGTCGAATGTGGTTATCATTCAAGTGGTGCCCCATTCCAAGAGATTTGACTTCATGTGAACGTCGGCAAGTTAGCCGTATAAACACTTATACCAACCTCGTAGAAACCGAAGTCTAAAAAGGTGTAGTTATTATTCACGCTGAGGTTAAATGGTCTTCGATTTCGAAAACTGAATGTTCTTTTTCAACGATAACGTGCAGTCACATATCGCACTTTCTGCGCTGCTAAGGTTGAATGTGCTCGGCGAACAAACCCTGTCACCTCCACTACGTTCACCGGATCTGATACCTTTCGACTAATGAAAATCCGAAGTTGCCCACAGTGACTTCGTCGCATCTAGGAGTCAAGAATTTTATGTAACCAAAAACGGCGTAGCAACGTGAGACAGAATTTGCATTTTGTAAAAAATAGCGCCCGGGGGGCGCGTGTGGCGCAGTGGTTGGAGGCGCCACTGCGACGCGCATGTAGAATACGCCCATGGCCCACCCATGTGAACGTCGGCAAGTTAGCCGTATAAACACTTATACCAACCTCGTAGAAACCGAAGTCTAAAAAGGTGTAGTTATTATTCACGCTGAGGTTAAATGGTCTTCGATTTCGAAAACTGAATGTTCTTTTTCAACGATAACGTGCAGTCACATATCGCACTTTCTGCGCTGCTAAGGTTGAATGTGCTCGGCGAACAAACCCTGTCACCTCCACTACGTTCACCGGATCTGATACCTTTCGACTAATGAAAATCCGAAGTTGCCCACAGTGACTTCGTCGCATCTAGGAGTCAAGAATTTTATGTAACCAAAAACGGCGTAGCAACGTGAGACAGAATTTGCATTTTGTAAAAAATAGCGCCCGGGGGGCGCGTGTGGCGCAGTGGTTGGAGGCGCCACTGCGATGCGCATGTAGAATACGCCCATGGCCCACAAAGCCTACCATCCCTCCGAGGTCGGCAAATTGGTACCAGACTTGTCTGGGAGGATAGCAGCACTGGCTCGATACATCGGCCGGCCACCGCGAGTGATTGTAAAGGCCAGATATGCATTCAATCACCTCCAACGATACATAATGAAGTCGAATGCATGGCGCATCCCTCAGAGATTGGTCAACGCTGAGAGCTTTATCCTTTATTTTAGTGCCCGGTATTTTAGAGAAAATCTACTTGAATTCATAACGGAGCAAATCATTTTTGGTTTTTCCAAGAGCAGCTCCAGTAAACGGTTTGGATCAATTTTATTCGCGTCTGCGACGTTTCACGTTGACTTTTTAGGCTTTGTATAAGCCTCTTAGGACTATAATCTTAACCGTTTTATTTACCGCTTACTCTTTTTATTGGCAACATATATTGCGAAATATAACTTCAATGACGCTGAGATATTTTCAAACCTCCGGAACTCAGGTGTCTGCGGCGGGGAGTGAACGCGCTATTGTCCTTTCTGGGGAGTATCGTGCTCCCCACCACACCATGCGAGTCCTTCGTTTCGCCTGGCACCTGGGGTCCGGAGTTTTGCAAATATCTCAGCTGAAGTTATACTTCGTAGGATTGTTTTCCACTCCACATCAAAAAACTACTGTTTCAGTGCTTGCTTATAAATCCTGGGAAGACCATATTCTGCAGTACTTATATCACCATGTAAGCGTGTATGTGTGGAGTAGCGCAGTGGTTAGAGGAGCCCCGCAATATACATGGAGTCAATCTCGTGCCGCAGGCTCACCAAGCCTTCCTCTAAATTTCAAAAAATTCCAAAATATCTTAGAAATTTTAAAGGAAGAGTCGGCAAATTGGAAGCAGACTTCTCCGGGAGGATAGCAGCACTGAATCAGTACATGGTAGGTTACTGCGAGTCATTGTATAGTCCAGAAGTGGCTTCAATCACTTCCAACGATGCTTAGTGCAGTCCAAGGCACAGCGCATCCCTTTGGGATTGATCAACGGCAAGAGCTTTATACTTACCCTTTATGAACCTGTGAGTTGTCGTTACGCCATTTAGTATGAGATGCCATATTAGCCTGCTTTAGAGCATCTTTTTGATCATTTGGTTCTTCTCTACCTAAGCTAGTGCAAAGTGTTAACTCTCCATGGCTTTGTAGTATTTCTTACCAATATTGCAGTCATGTTCTGTCCAACGATGACATATGCCACCTTCAACTATCATACGATGATAGGACTTGGCTTCGCTTTTCATGTTGGTTGCCGGAAAAGACATAGAGGATTACACAGCGGTAGTTATCACTACGTCAACGCTGCGTATGTAGAGTATGTAGAGATGTTTTCAGCAACATTTCTAGTGATGAGAGCCAAAATCAGGATGGGTAAAAAGGTCAGGGGCAATTTCATCCTTACTTCAAGAATAGATTGGTACCATGTGAGACATTTATATTGTGATAGGAGGTGGCAGATAAATTGGTCAATTGTTCCCCAGCTTCCGTTTCCGCAAAATAAGTGGGAGTCGTCATTGTTTTATCAATGTTTCCAACCATTCACCACTGTAATAGATTGCCGCGCCTCGTGGAAGTATTTGTTATAATTCCCACCATCGACTCTATTAGATTCTATTAACATCGGCATTGATAGAATAATTTTTCATACTCTTGTTGAACAAACACAAGGTGTTATTTTATTTCTTTATTTACGAGCAGGCTGACATTCTGGCCGATTTTGCCTTCCTCAGAACTTGGAAAGGTCAAGTTGATTGCAATCTCCCCAGTGAACCACCTCCATAACCAAGCAGAGAAAATGCTAAACCAAGATTTTAATCATAGTGAACACAGAGTAGCTTCTTGGTACATTCATTGTTTTTTATAAGTCTTCCACTGAATATGTCACATGGAGACCAACCGAACAGAAATCACATGGAAGTGTAATGTGCCACTCACATTAAAATAGTCCGTCTTAATAACATATATTAATAAGACAGTATTTTAGCCAAATATTAGAATAGTATTTACGACTGCTATTTTAATGTGAGTGACACATTACACCTCCATGTGAATTCTGTGCGAATGATGACCTTGAAGAATGTATGGCTTTCTCTGTAGAACCTCTCCCATGTAGAACGCTTCGACTTCTTCTACGTTGTAGTTTGATGTTGGCCCGTTCCTTCACTACATCCTCGATGCTCTTGAAAGCTCCCCAAGCCGTTCGCTTCCTTCTGCTCAGCACTGGAGATAAGTGTTTTTTTATAAGTCTTCCACTGAATATGTCACATGGAGACCAACCGAACAGAAATCACATGGAAGTGTAATGTGCCACTCACATTAAAATAGTCCGTCTTAATAACATATATTAATAAGACAGTATTTTAGCCAAATATTAGAATAGTATTTACGACTGCTATTTTAATGTGAGTGACACATTACACCTCCATGTGAATTCTGTGCGGTTGGTCTCCACGTCACATATTCGCGAAAGCCTTAGAAATCAGTGAGTGTACAAAGAAGCTACTCTGTGTTTAATGTGACTGAACTTTTGGTTTAATGTTTTTTTTTTTGGTCATGGCGTTGTTTGGCTGGGTAGATTGCAGCCAACTTATTTGTCATAGTATTCTCTATTATCACTACTTTATTGCTTTTTGAGTAGGTGGATGAGACTATAAGTTAGTCCTTACATGTCGTTTACGCGCCAACATCAAACTATGACGAAGACGAAGTCAAAGCGTCCTTCGATAACGCTGAGTGATCTTTCATCCTGCTTGCGTAGCGACATGGTTTCTGATGCATACGTTACGGCAGGAAGAACCGTTGAGTCGAAAAGGTGGGCGCTTTTTTTTACTGTGTTTAGCATACTTGATACCCACGTATAGCTTGGTGGGCTCTGAACGTGTGGGCTGGTTTTACTGACGGGTAGCTGGCCAGGCTCTCTCAGAGTGGACATGGAGCTTAATTGTTGGAGGCGACTCCTAACCGCCTCCCATATACTTCCCTGTCACTTGATTGCAGGCTTTTGGCCGAATTGACTCGTAGAATACAATCCGTATAAAGCAAGAAGGCAATTATACACGCTTGCATGAATACGTCTAGCAAATACAGAAAATATGTGCCAAAATTGGCGCGGCAGAAACAGGGAGTCCATCCCCTGTATCCACCTGCGTCTCAGGAAAGCAAAGGTCGCTTTTGGTCCGCAATTAACCCCCTATCCGCCACCTGGGGAAGCTCCACGTATCCTCGCGACTAACCGGCTCGAGTTCCCACATATGAGGGAGATCCGTGGCCGGGCAGGATAAGATCAGGAAATCTGAAGAACCGCCAATCCTCGTAAACACACTGTATCGGCTCTTGAAACGTTTCCGGTTTGGATGCGAGGTCCCTACTCAGTGGAAGAGCAGGAAGACCGTGCTGTTGTTCAAGAAGGACGACCTACACGATATGC
>MQTX01000109.1:299954-323431 GCA_009735665.1 Angiostrongylus cantonensis | reverse complement strand
ACTATCGCTCAATCTGCTTGTTGTCTGTCGTCTACAAACTTTTCACTCGAGTCATCTTAAACAGGATTGACAAAACAGTGGACGACGGACAGCCATTTGACAAGCAGGGGTTCGAAAAGGATTTAGTACGATGTATCACTTTTATCGATTTACAGAAGGGCTTTGATTCAATTGAGATATAAGCAGTCATGGAAGCCCTTGATTGCCAAGGAGTCCCTGCTCAGCACACAAAGATTCTTCGTGAGCTGTAGAAAAATTTCACAACCAAGATTTCACACGTTAATATCGTTGTAGAATGGAGAAATTATGGTTGTGAAATTTTGTACAGCTCACGAAGAACCTTTATGCACTGAGTGGGGAGGCCTTGACTACAAAGGGCCTTCATGACTGCTTCTATCTCAATTGAGTCAAAGGCCTTCTCTAAGTCGAAGAAAGTGAGACATAGCGGTCCTTTGTACTATGGCGATACTTCAATGAAAAAAACACCACAGGCATAATGAACTAATTAGTGAGCTGTTAGGAAGATGCCGTTGTCGATAACATCGACGAGGAATACGATCGGCTCATTCAACATATCTTCACTTTAGCGCTACGAAAGAGGCGAGTTCGAAAGTCACCAAGAGACGTCTGTCTCCAGAAACTCTCGAGCTAATACGTTGGCGTCCTTACATGTCGTTTACGCGCCAACATCAAACTATGACGAAGACGAAGTCAAAGCGTTCTACATGGACTTGGAGAAGTTCTACAGAGAAAGCCATACATCATTCAAGGTCATCAATGGAGATTTCAATGCCAAGATTGGACCAAGGAGAACGTCTGACGAACGTCACATTGGGGCCCACGGATTAGAATGGAACGAACAGGGTGAGCGGCTCTCTGAGTTTATCATGGTGACCAGGACCATCCATGGTAACTCGCAATTCCAGAAGCCTCACCGTCAACGATGGACGTGGGAATCTCCCAATGGAGAGTACCATAACGAAATAGACCACATCATAGTAAATAGGAAGTCTTGCCTAACCGATGTCGCTGTTGTCCCAAAATTTTACACGGGATCAGACCACCGTCTCCTACGTGCAAGGTTTTATTTCTCACGGAAAGGAGAAAAAGCCAGCCGCTAAATTCAAAAACCGAAGTCACAGAACCACAACAAGCTAGTTCAACCAATGTCACAAAAACACCACAGGCATAATGAACTAATTAGTGAGCTGTTAGGAAGATGCCGTTGTCGATAACATCGACGAGGAATACGATCGGCTCATTCAACATATCTTCACTTTAGCGCTACGAAAGAGGCGAGTTCGAAAGTCACCAAGAGACGTCTGTCTCCAGAAACTCTCGAGCTAATACGCCAGCATGGAATCGCACGAACAGCAGCCAACAGCGAACTAACGTCGGAACTTGCGAAACAATGCAGAGAGGCGATAAAATAAGATCTCAAGAGGAGAAGAGCCACAGTAACAGTCGAAGTATGCAGAGTGCGGGAAAAGCATTCGCAAAGACCACTGAAGCTCCGCCAATTACAAGGCTAAGATGATTGCACTCCGACGCAGAGATTCTGTCTCCAGAAACTCTCGAGCTAATACGTTGGCACATTGGAATGGCACAACTTGGGAGTGAAAATCGATGGTCGGCGGTTACATCATCTTCGCCTCGCTGATGACATCGTCCTTATAACGTCAGACATTAACCGAGCGGAACGTGTGCTTGCTGACTTGGATAATGCGTGTGGAAAGATTGTTCTTTGACTAAATATCACAAAAACGATGTGCATGAGGAGCGTATTGGTTTCGTATGCCCCATTCACGCTCAAGGGAACTAAGATGTGCGAATGCCCTAGCTATGCCTATTTAGGTGGTTTTGCAAGGCCTGTTTTAGCAATTTTCACTGGTATGAGTGTAGCAGACAGCAATACCGTATCCACTTATCACTGAGGATGATAAGACCTCGTTTAGTTTAACTTCTTAGTCTTCATTTGGCACTATATGGCACTCGTTCCGAGATTGTTAGGCACCACAAGTGGTTCTCTTCGAATTACATGATGTTTGCAGCAAATATATTCTACGATATTATTTTCTATGAATTTCTGATTTTTAAACCTGTACATTCTTTGAAACTCCTGAACTCTTTTTTTATTTCTTTGATGCAAATAATAGCAAGAATAATCTTTTTTATGGCCTGTTTAGCACCGCTAATTGCAATTTTATTCCACATGCGCCCTTCCCTGGTATCTCTGTAATGTCATCATTAATAGGATTGACAATGTATGGATTAATATAGCCGCGCTAGTATGCAAAATTTCAAAAAGAATTCAGAACAATGGATGCTATCCAAACACAGTAGGAAATGAGATTTTTCTTTCGTTATTATCAAGTCGTTGAGGGCTTCGACGACCTTTTTGACATGAGGTGGAGCCGATGTTGAAAGCTATTGTCAACCATTTTTCACCGTCTGCACAAGATAATTCATGGACTATAGAAAAATTTCCTGATCAGAATTTAGCCATTCACAACGAAGGGAAGGTGTGCGACAAAACTATATTATCAGAACTACTAAATGTCACTGATGCGAGCATTTCACGAAAGCAAGAATAAAATGAAGTGAGAAGTGCACTTAAATCGCGGAGAGAATGTTTACGAAAATATCGTGGTGCTGGTCGGTCGTCTTCCACTTACATCCAATTGCTCGGTTCTGGTTCGTTATTGCTGGTCATGTTGACTTCTTGACTTCTGTAAACCAAGCTTAATCATGTAGTAATGGTGGATCCTTTAAAGGAAAGTTGAACAGGTGAACGAACTCATTTTTCATTGTCAATATCTTCGTACGTGTTCACTGCGCTCCAATGTCCAGGGCCGTGGCCAATGTCAACTGCAATTCCTTTCCTTAACACACTTTTTGCATGATTAGCAATGTTTTTACGTTGAGAATGGACAGCTAATGGTTAAACTGTAAACTACTGCACTTTACGAAGCTGTGGATCGTTATGAATCTAAGCGATTATTTTAGGGAGTCTTATAATTGAGGAATTTGTCTTTTTCACGAAAGCTGTTGAGTGTTGGCAGTAGTAATTCTCCGTGGAATACAACTAAAACGATGCTGAGATCTTTGCAAAACTCCGGACCACAGGTGTCTGCGGTGGGAAACGAACGACCTACTGTCCTTTCCGTGGAGTAACGCGTTCACCACCACACCAGCGCATCGTTCGTTTCGCCTGTCTCTCAGCTAGTTCTGCTGATTGACCTGCGGTCCGGATTTTTGCAATTATCTCAGCATCACCTTAGTTGTATTTCACATGATACCCTGCCTTTAAAAATTGTAGTAGGCAGTAAATAAAAAGGTTAAAATTGTGATTTCTCCGTGGAATATTGGATGACTCTTCTGCAGCATCCTCGGCCATCACCACAAGAAGCTACTAGCTTCTGATCAGGAGTAGCTTTTTCCGAACTCGTCTGATACCCGTTTGCGAACACATGAAACACGAAGGACTTAGTTGGTCTTGGGTGGGCTAAGCTAGGCTCCTCATGAGTTTTACTCAGCGTCCCAAACTACTGCACTACATCCATCTTTATGCATGGGATGTTAAAATAAAAGTCCGAAGAAGTCTCATGGAATATATAAATAATATTCACATAAGTGGTTTATAATAAATAATAAGTAGCCATATTACTTACGTAAGTAGTGGTAGAATCTTGACTGTGAATTTCTTTCGAACTATGGCATTTCTCAGCAAAATTAATAAGGAGTATCCACGAATACTGCTCAGATCTCTTCGATAGCCACGTTCATCTCCCGTCATATGAAATAAAAGAGGATGGATATGTTGTACTACCGGTTCTCCCTTACGAAATCCGACATGCTATTTGGTCGGTGAAAAATCGAACAGCACAAGGTCTGGACAGGTCAGCATCACCTTAGTTGTATTTCACATGATACCCTGCCTTTAAAAATTGTAGTAGGCAGTAAATAAAAAGGTTAAAATTGTGATTTCTCCGTGGAATATTGGATGACTCTTCTGCAGCATCCTCGGCCATCACCACAAGAAGCTACTAGCTTCTGATCAGGAGTAGCTTTTTCCGAACTCGTCTGATACCCGTTTGCGAACACATGAAACACGAAGGACTTAGTTGGTCTTGGGTGGGCTAAGCTAGGCTCCTCATGAGTTTTACTCAGCGTCCCAAACTACTGCACTACATCCATCTTTATGCATGGGATGTTAAAATAAAAGTCCGAAGAAGTCTCATGGAATATATAAATAATATTCACATAAGTGGTTTATAATAAATAATAAGTAGCCATATTACTTACGTAAGTAGTGGTAGAATCTTGACTGTGAATTTCTTTCGAACTATGGCATTTCTCAGCAAAATTAATAAGGAGTCATTACGAAAATAAATCAGTGTCCTCAATCAAAAAGCATAGTTACCTTAAGCCGCAATGACCGTCTTTTATGATCAAGGCCTTCTTCTAATGCAAACGAATATTAACCCGGCATCGGTATGTTATACTGGCGGGGTACTTTGTTGAAGATCAAAGATAATGGCGATGGAGATGTGTGACCAATAGTATTGAAATGTTTCCGAAACCTATCCTTCGTTTATTCCTGACTATCCTCCACCAAAGCTGAAGTAGACGCTGATGATGAAATTTCTACACAATAGTGAACAATGGCAGGAAGAAGCATAAAGAGAAAGGCAGTACATTTCTCAAATCACTCCGAAATGTACCATTTTTTGATCTCGCTACAGTTCCGTACCCACAAACTTCTCTCAACAACTTCTCTTCCATGATTTCATCACTCGTTTTGCAAAATTCTCTTTCACACAGTTCCTCCGCAAAAATTCCACGGACAGCACTTTGTTGTTGTGGTGATTGCACTTTACTTTCCGAGCTATTATCGACATAAAGTCCCATCCCGTGGTTGTGCGTCGTTTGTTCCATTTGGGGGATTGTTTTCGACAAACAAACGTTCTTGGCTGTTAGTTTGTTTCTAAGGCGACAAAGAAGTGCATTCATGGGAATCAGTTCCCAATGCATAGGCTTAACGTTCTCACCGGTCCGCACGTCCTGTTAGCTAATGATTCCGGTTGCTCTCTTTCAAAATTCATGCTCGAAGGTTCAACATTAATCGAATATCAGGCGCATAGGTTTTGAATTTTGACTTATTTGTCATCGAAGAGTGCAACAATCGCTATTTCCATTTTGATGACGATCGATATCTATTCAATTCAATCAATCAACTGGTGGACCAGTATCGTTCCCTGGTTTTTAAAAAAATGTTTTTGGTTTAAATTCTATACAAATGTTTCTAGTCTTCAGCATTTCTGATCATATTTTTGGCCAACACGTTGTCTGTTCAAACGTTCTGTCCACTTCCTTTTTCGTTTATGCACTTTTAAACTCCAATTTATTTATTTGCTTAATTTCCCTTCTGTCCGTGGCTCTATGGCATGATGTCGTTTTTTCTGATCTACAAAGCTTCGAAGTCTTTATGAATACCCCTTGAGTTTTGGATGACCTTAAACAAATGCATACACGGATTGCTTTCAGTACATCCTGCCTGTAGCCATCACCACTACCACTGCCGAAACCGAACAACCGCAGCGAGCTTCATGTGGTTACACTAACGCCAAAAACCAGCTTTGAAAGTTATAGTTGCACTAAGAGTCTTATACTTTTGTGTCCATTAAACGAACGGAACTAGATAAGGAACTATGGTTTGCATCTGGGTTTATAGGGCGAGGATCTTACCAATATTTTTTCGGCTAACATTCTGACATCTTGGTCTTTCTTAGGGCCAATCATCGGCTCATAAGAATATGTTCTCCATCGGATGATAGAAAGATTTAAGCTTTTGTCTAGTGAACGCCCTAAACAGCTTTGGCAAGAGTTTGATTCAATAACGACAGTTATTTTTCCACTTGCGTTCCATCTTGTTATACACATGAAATGTAATGCTGTCTGCAATCTTCCATTCGTCCCCGAATTTCTTTAGCTATCCACACACAATGGGAGCGTGTGGCGCAGTGGTCCGAGGCGCACTGCAACAGATACGTGGTATCGATCTCCAAGCCAATGGCCCACCAAGCCTTCCATCCCTTCGGAGTTGAGAAATTGGTACTTGTCTGGGAGCTCAATACATCAGTAGGCCACCGGGATTCATTGTAAAGGTCACATATTCATTCACTCACCTTCAAACGATGCCTGATGAAGTCGAATGCATGGCGCACCCCGGAGGGATTGATCAATGCCGAGAGCTCTATCCTTTCCTTTATCCATATACAGTTTTATGACTTGTCTTATGTCATGTGCCACGTTTTCTTACGTTCTTCTTGGCTGCTGAAAATAAAACTTATGGTTTTTCTTTAATTTTGCATTTCAAAGTGACATGGCTGGCTTGCTTCTGCATATTATTTTTTTTTTTTGACGCAGTGTTCATGCTCACGGTAGGGCTCAAGATTCTTATGAATGTTGGACAAACTCGTGTTGACGAGAACGCCGACGCCGCTGACTCCTCGTCTGTCGCATGTTTCCAGGAACAGTTTTTCTAGGGTGCCATAGACGGCGTTGGCAGTGTTCATGCTCACGGTAGGGCTCAAGATTCTTATGAATGTCCATTCACCGTAACGGGAAATACATGATCCAAGGTTAGTGAACATCCGTGTTCTTTTTCAAAAATTGCGGGAACTCTGTCTTTTATGTTAACAAGTACTTTATGCTCTCTACTGTTAGTATACGGTACTTTTATGTCTTTTTCATTCACTACATGCAAACTGATTCCAAAATCCAGTGATGACGTGGTGTGTTGTCGACAGTGATGACAACCACCTTTTGTGCTATCGTTCATTCATTCCACTCATCATCCATTTTCATCATTCCTCCGTTATATTTCACAGTTATTGTCGGCTGTTTTTTATTTTTGAACGGAATGCGTTATGCACTTCGGCAACGTCAATTCTTGTCAAGCTGACGACCATCTTTAGCTCCATCATCAATAACTCGTCATTGATGATAAGCGCGCCGAAGCAAATCATTCAAACTTTTAATTTGAAGAAAAAAGGATACTTGAACATTGACGATATGGAAAAGGAAAAAAGAAAAAGAGAAAGAAATTGTGAGAAAATCGTTTAGGTGTTCCAGTTATTGATTAAACTCCTACGGTAGGTAGTCAATGTAATGTTTGTAATAGTAATAATAATAATAGTTGCGGCAGTAATAATAATTAGTGCAGATCACGTTGCTACAAAACAATAAATTTTGGCCACTTTACGGCGAATTTCTATAAGAGACAGTGCACGACGACTCTGTTGATAAATGTGAGAATTGATTCGATCGAGCACCCGAATATTCGGAAGCGATGACACGTCACGAGGCAGCTCGCTTCGTTGAACTCATCGTTATCGCCGTAGTCCAGTGCGATTTCCGTCATCTGTCATCCCTTCCGAAAGAAAAAAAATATTTACGTCACGTGGCACACCACCCGCTTTTTTCTGAATGGTTTTTAGGTGCGCCAGAAGTTCTTCGTGGTTCTCATGTCGCTCTCGCTCTATTATAGTGTATTTTTGTTCCTCTTCCTATTTTTCTTTCTTTCCTAAGGGCGCATGTGGCGCAGTGGTTGGAACCGCTTTGCAACGCACACGTGGAATCGATCCCCATACCCATGGCCCACCAAGGGTTTTATCCCTCCGGGATCGGCAAATCGGTACCAGACTCGTCTGGGATGATAGCAGCACTGGCTCGATACATCTTTAGGCCACCGCGAGTCGTTGTACCACCGTTGTAAAGGCCGATATTCATTCAATCACCTCCAAAAGATGCGTAATGAAGTCGAATACATGGCGCATACCTTATACATTGATCAACGCCGAGAGCTTTATGGTTTTTTTTATCCTGATGACATTCGTCGTTCTAATTTGTGTTTTAGTTATCCTTCATTTCTCATGTGCCTAAAAACAGGTACTCTGTAACCAAAACCTTACGGTGGTCGCCGCCTCCCTTATTACGGATAGAGAGTGGTGGCGTTTCGCTGTAGCTGGAAACTGGATTTACAGCCGGGGATTATAGTCGAAGAATGGCCACTTCTCGTGTTAATATTTCAACCTAGAGAGCCAAATACATCATGAGCAGAAGTAGATTCACGTACTCTTCTACAGTAGATAGCTGCTGACACATGGTGTTTGGTAGAGAATGATAAAAGAATATGTTTTATAAATATGTGGAAATTCTTCTCTAATAAAGGAACTACTAGCTAGATGGAAATGTTGTTGAGATACGCATATTTCATCATGTAGTCAAACTACTGGCAAACGGTTCTGCTACATCTCTACTAATCGTTTTCTCATTATTCTTCTTTCATTTTCGTATAAAAGATTTATTTCTGGCAATTTTTTCCTAGCTTTATGCAGCTTATAATAGAATAGTTGACTGAATACCTTTTTGTCATCTTACTACATTACGCTGCTCAATTACAGTACTCCAATGCCAGCAGACGTACGACGAGATTCATTCAAGACGTTCTGGGATAAATACTCTGATAGAGCGGATACAAGCACGATGATGCTCAATCGTGCTGCCAACGATCTTGATGCCAGTGACAGGTACGCTGTATGTCCGTCAAAAATTTAGTTGACACCCACCGCAATTGACTTAGCTACACTGAGTATGAAAATGGGAAGAAGCCCACGCGGCTCGTCTGTGTATGCTTCATACATAACCCATCATCGCATCTACTGTGCGGATACCAGCACTTTTTCATTCGATTTGTTTTCTCACAACCATCATCTGCAGAGGTCTTCTTTGAACTTTTCAAGCCTGTGTTCGTCTGCTGCTTGAAGACCGTTGTTTTCTTTATGAATGTCGTTAAATGTGTTAAATGTTGATCGAGTCGATTTTCCTTGCGATCTCGGAAATAGCTGGGCTAAGGCATTCTCACGGGAAATGGAGAAGAGCGTCGAGTAAAGGATCGAACTGTTACCTTATTTCCCGATGAACTGCAACACTAACCACTGCGCCACAACAACCACCCACCCGCATTGTGTGCTTCGTAGATAAAATAGATACATCTTATCGTTGGGTCTACAAGTGGGCTTATAAAACATAAAATTTGATAATTAAAAATATTGGGAGGCCACGTGATTGATTACACTAAAGCTATTACATAATGTAACAGAGATATTTGCAAAATTCTAGATCGCTGGTGTCTTCGGTGGGGAACGAAGCCGCTGTTACCTTTTCCAGGGCTAACACGTTCACCACCACACCATACAAGCCTTTCGTTTCTCCTGTCTCCCAGCTGTGTTATTGATATATAGACTAGAGCTAATTCGGAAACCATTTCAGCATTCAAATATGACTTTTCCGATAGTCATAGAAGAAATATCATAGGTTAACTTACCATCAAACGTTTTTCGAACTCTTATTTTAACTTATGCTTAACGCTCCATTGTTGCTGGGGATGTTGCTGGATGTTGTACTGCTGTACGGCGGTTCATATAACAGAAATGTCATGCATGCTGAAATTGGTATTCGACATTTTAATCATCGGGAAATCTAGCTTAAAATAATATAATACTGGAAACAGTCATTGTGCTAAAGAAAAATGCACGGTTGAGGCGGTATATGTTTTTAGACTGACAGCTCTTTTGCCCAGCCAAATTTAGGGAAATCTCTACTTTTTTAATGAAAGTACGGTGCCACTACTCCCTGAACCTTCTCTCTTTGATTTTTTTTTGAAAAAGTGCTGAAAACAGCACTTTTAATAGTACATTTTTATTTGGATGTTTTCAGATATGATATTGATAGTACACGGGAATTTTTCAGAGAAGATATCCTCTCCAGTCTTCCACTTCTCACGAACAAGGACGTTGTGGAAATTGGAGCAGGAATTGGGTACTTTAATCTGACTCGTTTCTTCCCTAATTTTCCTTAATTTTTTTTTTGCTACACTTTAAACATCATTAGACATCATAATGGTATTTTACGGTTCGTATTGTTTAGCTTTTATTTGTGTTTTCCATTGAGTTTGTTAATAGGTAAAGGATAAAGGATAAAGCTCTCGTCGTTGATCAATCCCTGGCGCCATTCATTCGACTTCATTAAGTATCGTCGGAGGTGATTGAATGCATATCTGGCCTTTACAATGACTCGCGGTGGCCTGCCGATGTATCGAGACAGTGCTGCAATCCTCCCAGGCCAGTCTGGTACCAATTTGCCGACCCAGGAGGGATGGAAGGCTTGGTGGGCCATGGGCGCATTTCACGTGCGCGCCGCAGTGGCGCCTCCAACCACTGCGCCACACGCGCCCATTTGTTAGTAGGTAAGGAAATGAAATAAGCCGAACGTAATGATAACTCTCCTCCCAACGGTTTAGTGCTTCATCGTGGCTGGGTAGTGTTCCTAAATGTCGGGCTGCAATGTACAACGGGGATTCATCTTATCGGCAGGGTCTCCCAAACTGAGAAAGATTCTGCCGTTTCCACCAGGAAGCCCAACCAAGAGTAAACTAGTGGCAGAATCCACTACCGTCCTGGCATCAAACTAGTCGCATGGTGGCAAACATCTCTCAGATCCACAAAGACTACGACCGCGTGTGGTGGCGACGACCTGAGGCGAACTTTGGTCAATCTGAGCTCGGGACTCCATGGAAACACAATTGCTAAACCAGCAAAACTCCGAAAAAGGGAGGGTGCTAGGGCTTGCACAACCGGTGAGGGCAGGCCGTCCAAGTCCAAGTATCCAAGTAAGTAATGATAGCTTTAGTCACCTATTCTACCACAGATGCTAATTTTATTCTTGTCCTTAGTATTAAATTTACATTCCCCACGTGACTGAGTTTCTTAATGCAGCGTATGTTAATTCTACTTATCCGAGGTTATAAAGCGAATCATATTTCCCTTCTAGCATGTTGTCTAACCATTGGATCAATACGTAGCTGTTCTTGAACGGGATCCAGTCATTTTCTATCTGGTTTTCGTTTTTCTAACTTAAGTAGCAGCATCTCTGAAAATTGATTTTCGAACCTTAAATCTCCTCTCTCACTTACTCGGCGGAGGATTCACCTCAAATTAATATCCTATTGATGTTTTCGATAACCTTTAATAATCTTCTTCCGAAAAATCCAAGTATCTAATTTTCCAAAGCATACTTTAATGTTCGAAGAATTGTAATGTCTAATAAATCTTAGGTTATTTTTTCAGTAAGTCCCCCGTTTCTTTTGCCCCAGTTTTAGAGCTGTGTCGTTCGTCATTTTAATCTCCTTATCCAGGTGCACATAGTTGAAGTATTCAGAGGTATGTGTTCCAACAGGAGTGGGTGGAATATCTGAAACCAATCTGTTTTAAACAAAAATCGTTTTCTTAAAATCGACATATCCCTTTGTGCTATTAGGTCGGTCGAATTTCTCTGATTAATGCTTGATGTTGTTGTAAGGGCGCTATTGCCGGCAAAGCTAACAAGGCGTGTAAATGGTAATGGTCCCTTATAGACTTTGGCTCTCATCATAAAAATAAGAATAGAAGGTTAAAGCTGTCGGCGTTTATCAAGCCCTGAGGGATACCCCACGCATTCGACTTCATCAAACATCGTTTGGATGTGATTGAATGAATATCTGGTCTATACAACGATTCCGGTACCTACCTGTGCTGCTTTCCTTCCAGAAAGGTCTGGTACCAACTTTCTGATCCCGGAGAGATGTAAGGCTTGGTGGGCCATGGGCGCGGCGATCGATTCCACGTGTGTTGCAGGGCGCCTCCGACCACTGTGCCATACGCGTCCTACTTTCATCATATGCCAATTCAATTTTCGTACTTGGGGATACCGCGTGTCATTTTCTTCTTTTTACGTTAGTTGTAAGTTTACGTAGCAGAATGAAGTTTTGGTGATGGAATTTTCAATATACTGTGCGATCTAAGCACTTTCTGTATTCGATTCATTCGCATTCATCTTCCACAGAGGTTTTCGAATTTTTCGATTTTTGGTTTTTCTGCTTGTTGGGGATTGTTGCCTTCTTTGTGGATGTCGTTGAATACTGATCGATTCAATTCTCCTTCGAATCCTGGGATAGCTTTGCTAGATTCTTCATGCCTGGATCAAGAAATGATGAAATTGAACGTTCTAACCTTCGTTTTATATAGGTGATGAATGATATATGTCTTTTTGCACATATATTTATTAATTTTTACACAATACGAAGTCACGTGTAATACAATTTGCGATCACCAGCAATTATTGCATTTGATCCTTTTCCTCGCGTCTACCAACCACTAAGGTCTTCGAAGTTTTTCGCGTGTATATTTTGCTGCTGATTGGGGAGTTTTTCTCTTTACTACGAATGTCGTCGAAGGTGGACGAGTCGCTTTCCTCTGTAATCCGTGACAGGGCGATTCCACGTGGATTTGCTAGGATGAGAGTGCCCTAGACAATTCTGTCAGCAGTTTCCTAACGTCAGAGACGTAAGAGGCTTGATGGGGCAGGATCGAAACAGCATCTATTTAGTTTTGGCAACTTGCGTAATGAAAGAGATCACCACCATTGCGCTTCTTGCCCTTTGTTACGTTGTTTCTGGAAATTTTGAAATTTGTAATGTGCTTCCCTCCCAACGGTTTCTCGCCTCATCGTGGCTGGAAGGTATTCTTGGGTGTAGGGCTGTGATGTACAACGGGTGGATTCTTCATACGGCATGTACTCCCAAGCTGAGAAAGAGTCTGGCTTTTCCATCAGGAAGCCTGGCAAAGCGTCAACCAGTACCATGATCGATCACCGTTCTGGTATCAAACTAGTCGCGTGGTGGTAAATTTTCCTCTGGTCTACAAAGGCTGGCGACTGCACGCCAAGGAACCACAACGGCTGGACCAGCAAAATTTCAAAAAAAAAGGAAATTGTGCTGAGCCCTCATAAGCAGTGAAGGGGGGCCATCCAACCATCCAAGTAAGTATCACCTGTATCACCTGTAGTGCCGTTGATCATCGAGTGACTTGAGCGGGCGCCAGTAAATCCTCCATTTTTCCCTGTCGCGTGCAAAAGTAGCTCAGTGGGTTCTCCTCGCTTTAGGGACTCGTCGAGCATCACATCTTTTTTCTAGGCTTTTCGTGAAGAACTCTGAGCATCGGGTCGGTGGTCTTCCTGCCGTTCGTTTGACATCCCGAGGATCCAGTCACTAACAGCCTTTGTCCATCGGTTATCATTCATACGCATTACGTGTCTGGCCTACCTTATCTTCGACTGTTTGGCGTATAGAACGGCATCTTTGATTTTCGATCGTTGACGTAGGTCGGAGCTTCGGATCCCATCCCTTACTTGTGTGAAACGGGATACTCCTAGCATCGTCCTTTCGACTGCGCGTTCTATAACGCTGAGTGATCTTTCATCCTGCTTACGTAGCGACCGGGTTTCTGACGCATAAGTTAGGGCAGGAAAAACCATTGAGTCGAAAAGGTGGGCACGGAGTCGGGTGTTCTTTGTTCTCTTCAATACATCCTCGATGCTTTTGAAAGCTCACCAAGCCGCTCGTTTCCTTCTGCTCAGCTCTGGAGCTAAGTCCTTCATCGTATTGATTTCCCGATTTAGATAAACATAACTGGAGCATTCGGAGATATTCGTTCCGTTGAGCGTTGTAAGCTGTTCGAATGAATCGATGTTCATGGACAAACTCGTGTTGACGAGAACGCCGACACCGCCTACGCCTCTACTGTCGCATGTTCCGAGGAACAGTTCTTCTCCGGTGTCATAGACGGCGTTGAATAGGTGGCGTCGTCTCGTCTCGCCCAGGCCTATGACGTCGTACCTTATCATTCTTGCTTGCATGAGCAAGTCCTCTATCGAGGACTCGGATGCAAGTGTACGTGCGTTGTAGGTACAGATCGTCATCATAGTTCTCGATCCAGGCAGCTTCCATTGGCCCTGAGATTTTAGCTGCCTCTCCGTACTCGTCCTACCCAACGCTGCGAAATTGGGAGCTCTTTCGGGGTCAGGGGAATGAGGCCCGTTTTTTTACTGTGTTTAGCATATTTGATACCCACGTATAGCTTGCTATGCTCTGAACGTGGAGGATGGTTATACTCAGAGGTAGCTTGCCAGGCTCTCCCAGAGTGGACATGGAGCTTATTTGTTGGAGGCGACTCCTAACCGCCTCCCATATACTTCCCTGTCACTTGATTGCATGTTTTTGGCCGAATTGACTCCTAGAATACAATCCGCATAAAGCGAGAACGCACCCACGCACGCATGCATGAATACGCCTAACAAATACAGAAAGTGTGTGCCAAATCAGCCCAGCAGAAACAGCGAGTCCATCCCCTGGATCCACCTGTGTCTCAGGGAAGCAAAGGTCGCTTTTGGTCCGCGATTTACCTCCTATCCGCCACCTAAGGGCTCGCCACATAGCCTCGCGACTAACCGGCTCGAAATCCCTCATATGAGGGAGATCCGTGGTCCAATTGACTACTGTACTATAATTCGTAAACATGATGCCTGCATTTCTTGTTTTTACTTCGTTTTGGAGTTAGACATGTATGTTCATGCAAAAAAATTGACTATTAAAAATAAATCCGAGGTTTTTTTAAACGAGACGCTCAGGCATAAGCAAAAAGCAGCATTCAGGCGCTTCACGACGGTGCTTGCAGAGACTGCTAGATGGGTGCACTCAACGGATTTCATCGAGTCGTTCATCGCAAAGAATCAAGAAAGAAATGCCCATCTTGGAAATATCAGCTATCAAATCGGTGACGCTGTGAACTTGCAAATGGAAGAAAATAGGTGGGAATTTCTAGAAATCTTTTCTAGATGTAGGTTTATTACTATTTGATGATCATATAACTCCTCATTTTTGAAATGTGCTCTTTCCTGCTTTATATGAAATATTAGCCAAGCTTTGTATGTAATTATGTAAAATGGTAAAGCTCACCAACATAATATGGTAGGTAAACCTCTTGAGGAACTACCCATCGGAAAGGATTGAAAAGACTCAAGGCGGAACATTTGGAAATGTGCAGTAATATTTCTAAATTCAGCCCTTCGGAGCTGTAATAAGCTAAGGCCACCTTAGGTAAGTTTTTAAACTGCAAACCAAAAACGGAAAGAAATTGGAGTAGACTCTACGACATTCCATGATGGGTCTTCATTGAAGTAGTGTATCTGCTTACGCGATGTTGAATGAGACACTTGTTTCCATAGCCGTTTGCCTCTGTAAGACACTTTTCAGTCTGATGAAATACTCATAATTTCATAAATTCTTCTGTAAGGCATAGTATATGGTGTGTGGCTTATCCAAGTCTTTGTTAGTCAGCACTGTTAATGTTATGTTTTAGCTTTCACTTACCGTCTCCTCTTTTTTCATGGCAAGGTTATATGTAAAATAAAACCAAAAAGAATCTGAGACATAAAGAAAACTGATAACCTAATTCGAACTTTGATCCTGTTATTAGCCTTACCGAGACTCACCTGCTATCGGTCCGATGGCGATTTGTGCTTCTTGTGCTCCCCAAGTCGTTCTCGTTGACAACTGATATCTGATAGTGCCGATACGGTAAAGCCGTAGCTGAGAAAAGCCAAAGTAAGGATGTAATGGGTCGAAGCCCTTGATTGGTGTGATGGGAAGCACACGAACCCTCATCATGGGTAATCGCGCCTTCGAAGCTCATGTTAGGTTACGAATTTCACTGGTGTCTCAGAATCCTGGTTGTTCGTACAGGTGTGGTGATTGCGAGGAACAACACCACAAGAAGAAACAATGGTTATGGATAATGGACTTGAATAATCGTGTCCTTAGAGAAAAAATATAAAAATAAGATAAGATAAAGAAAGTAAATCCGTAGAAACGTTAGCGATTATGAAGTTGTCCAACGAACTCCTGTAAGCGTACCAATAAACCAAAACATTGATTATTCATGCTGACGATTAATGAAAATTGGAATTGAAAGATTGTATTTTACCTCTTGGGACCAACATTGTTACAATTTCGACACTAAACAATAACTGAAGGCCTTCTCATTGAGTGGGCACGAGGCTGTTGATAAAAAATTTTTTCAACACTGGCTAACGTTTCCACGGTTTCGGATTCTTCAGAGCTTCGAATGGTCAAATTGATAACCTCTGTACTGAGCCAAATAATCTCGTAACCTTAGCTGAAAAAAATCAAAGCCTAGGCTATGCCGCACAGAGATTTAAAACGTCAGTGCTCAAAACTCTAGTTATGTTGGATCACCTCTGTCACCTATAGTCTCGTTGATCGTCGAGTGACTCGAGCGGGCGCCATTAAATCTTCCATTTTTCCTTGTCGCGTGGAAGAGTACCAGTGGATCCTACTCGCTTTAGGGACACGTTGAGCATAATATCTTTTTTCTAAGTTTTTCGTGAAGAACTCTGATTATCGGGTTAGTGGTATTTCTGTAGTGCGTTTAACATCTCGAGGAATCCGGTCACTAATGGCTCTTGTCTATCGGTTATCGTTCTTAATCATTGCATATTCGGGCCACCTTATCTTCGAGTGTTTGGCATACAGAACGGCACGTTCGATTTTGATAGTTGACGTAGATCGGGGCTTCGGATTCCTTCCCTCACTTGTGTGTCAGAGGATACTCCTAGCATCGCCCTTTCGACTGCGCCTTCAATGACTCTGAGTGATTTTCCATCCTGCTTACGTAGCGACCAGGTTTCTGTCGCATACGTTAGGGCAGGAAGAACCGTTCAGTCGAAAAGGTGGGCACGGAGTTGGGTGTTCTTTTCACTACATCCTCGATGCTCTTGGAAGCTCTCCAAGCCGCCCGTTTCCTGCTCAGCTCTGGACCTAAGTCGCTCATCGTATTGATTTCCCGACCTAGATAGCCATAATTGGAGCATGATATTCATTGGAGCGTGAATCGAGTATACGAAACCAATCCGTTCTTCATGAGCATCGTTTTTGCAAGGTTCAGTCGAAGACCAATCATTCCACATGCTTTATCAAAGTCGGCAAGCATTCGTTTCGCTTGGCTATCTGGTGTTATAAGGACGATGTCATCAGCAAAGCGAAAATGGTGTAGTTGCGCACCATCGATTATCGCTCCCGTGTTGTTCCATTCCAATGTTCGCACGACTTTCTCGAGAGTGGCGGTAAATAATTTTGACAAGATGGTATCGTCTTGCCTGACTCCTCTTTTGACTGGTTCTACCTCAATTAAGTCGAAAGTCTTCTTTAAATCGATGAAAGTGGGACATAGCGGTCTTTTTACTCTCGCGATGCTTCAGTGAGTCTTGTTATCGTGTGGATGTGGTCCATCGTACTAAATCCTTTTCGAAATTTATGAAAACCAAGTCATTGTGAATATTATTAGTCCTTGTAGCTGCCACGCGGGTCCTTTTCCGTAACTGTCGTGAGCAACTTCGAGTTTAAGTTTGTAGCAATAACAACTGTATAATAATAATATCTGGTATGGGGTTAGGTAGGTGTATAAGAGCATGATTGAAATGAGAACAAGCGATGCAATTGAAGGAAGTTAGGTAGATATCGGAGTTGGAGCACTGGGGAACTGAGGGACTGGATGAATACTGCCGCACGATACCAGCACTTGAAGACGAATCCCGGTCCACTCCTCGTCTTACTTCTGTAGTGGGTGGAGCTTTGCCAGAGCGATCTAAATACAGTGTTTAAAGAGAGGTTCTAAAGGCTTTTCCTACTAGCACAATCTGATAGGACTATACGTGAAAAGGGCGCAGCTGCTCGTTCGTTCGGATACTTCTTTGGGACGGCAGATGCTGGAAAGTACATTCAGCTGACTGCTGCTGACGGCCCGAGCTATCGGACAAAAAAGAGCAGTTTGTTGAAAGAAGTTGTAGAATCTCTTTCCAGCCACCTGCGAGCAACTGCATGAAATAGTGGCAAAGAGGTAATTAAAAGAAGATGCGAAGATAGATTTAAGATGGTTACAGGTGAACAAAAAACACACACCTAGATGTCAATGAATGGGTGGTGTCGTCTCATCTCGGCCAGACCGATGACGTCCTACCTTATCCTTCCTGCTTGCATGAGGAAGTCTTCTATCGAGGACTCAGATTCAAGTGTGCGTGGATTGTAGATACCGTAGTTCTTTGCGTTGTAGGCAGCGTAGAATGGTCTTGTGACTATGGAAGCCTCTCCGTACTCGCCCCACTACCGAATCGGAACTCTTTCGTGGTTAGGGGAACGAGGCCCGTTTCTTTTACTGTGTTTAGCTTTTTGACGCCTACCTATAGCTTGCTGTGCTCCAGAAGTGGAGAATGGACATACTCACGAAGAGCTTTTCAGTCTTTCGCAGAGGTACATGGAGCTTATTTGTTGGAGGCAATTCCTAACCGCCTCCCACATGCTTCCTTGTCACTTGATTGCAGACTTTTGGCCAAATTGACTGGTAAAATGCTATCCACATAAACAAGAACGAGTCCACACGTATGCATGAATGCTCCTCGTAAATACCGAAAGTATTTGCCAAATCGGTGCAGCAGGAACAGGGAGCGCATGCCCTGGGCCCACCTGTCTCAGGGAAGCAAAGGTCCCTTTTCGTCCGCGATTAACCCCATATCGGCTATCGCACTCCGCATCCATGTAAGACTCTGTGCGGCTGTTCTCCATCTATGAACGGAAGTCATAGTGGATAGTGGAGGAAGTATTTAGGCGTTAATGAATCTCTGAGGGATGCGCCATGTATACCAGGAACCCTAGAATGAATAGCAAGGAGGACTGTTTGGAGATCACACATGATCTCGTCTCCTACCTTCGCATCGACTTTTGATTTTGATGCGGGTTGATGCATTTATCGGCTGCATGCGACTCTTATCAGCTGTTCTTCTTCAATAGAAGGCACATAATAAACAATGGGTTTTTCGAGAAGCTGCTGACCATGTGACTGTCATTTAGATTTTCATTTTTCTGTAGGTGTTATCCTCCCAACGGTTTACCACCTCGTCCTGGCTGGGAGGTGTTTCTGGGTGTCGGACTGTGATGTACAGTGTGGGGGTTCGTCCTCCCGGCTGGGTCTTCCAAGCAGAGAAAGAGACCGGCGTTTCCATCAGGAAGCCTAGCTAAGAGTAAACCACTACCGGGATCCACCACCGTCTTGGTATCAAAGTCTCATGGTGGTAAATCTTCCTCTGATTCGCATGGGCTGCGACTGCCTGCCGTCGTGGCGACCTGAAATAGGCTTTGGCCAGGCTCTCTTCAGGACTCCAGTGAACCACAATGGCTTGACCAGCAAATCTGCGATAAAGGTGATTATGCTGGGGCCCGTACAATTAGTGATGGCGGACCATTAAAGTATCAAGTAAGTATGTATGTGTTATTGAGCGTTTGAGGTAGTAAACTGCCTACCGATACACTCTTCCAAGCTCTGAAGAAGGCGACACTGCCGAAACGTCGGCTTTAGCGGAATAAAGAATAAAGTAACACCCCGTGTTTGCTCACAACAAGTATATCAAGAACTATTTAATCAATGCCGAGGTTAATAGAATGTCGGTCGTGGGAATTACTTCGTAGAAGGGTTTGAATGCTTATTTTCAAACGCATACGGCTACCTACATAAATGAACTCGGTGTTTTCCATTGTCGCAAACAAGTCCTAAATCAACTGACCCACCCAACATGATTGAGTATGGGGATTCCAGGGCGTGGGGTACAACCGGCCGCTATATGTGCTACTTGGTTGAAGACTTGCAAAAGAAGGCGTAAGTATTTAACGAGGCTATTTCCCAATTGTAATTCAGGCTTGATGTTGTTTACTGCTAAGGTTACGAAAGTATTTGGCCGAGTAAATTGTGTATCGGCTTTACCTTTCTTTGCCCTTGAGAAGCCGAAACTGTTGAAGCATTAATCTTTGAATATTCCCAGTTTCATGTTACACAACTATGTAACGTTACAGTGTGGATCTAGTGTTCACTAACTGGTTGATGATGTACTTATCGGATCGCGAAGTGGTCGAATTTCTCTTCAATGCGATGCGATGGTTGCGACCTGGCGGCTATCTGCATCTGAGAGAGAGCTGTTCTGAGCCAAGTACCGGTCAGATTTTAAGTAGCTCATTTCTTCTGTTATCTTAAAAAATAAAGCGTTGAGCATTGTTTATTCTCTTAGGATGGAGGCATGTTTTTGACTTTATTAAGCATTCTAGAGGCAATTGAATGCGTACATAGTGACTTGCGTGGAGCAACCTATGTATCAACTCAGTTTTTTTTTTGCTTTCTTGAATAATTCTGGCTGCAATTTACCAACAGCCAACTGGGGAAAGCCTTGTTTTGCTGGGGTATGGAGTTGAACCAGCAACTGTTTCGGCAATGCAGAACACCTCTAACAGCGCAGAACGCTGCCCTTAGTACCGTAATAAATGTGATTTTCTCAATCGTGAATTATCCTAACATAACATAGAGTATTTGTAAAAGAATAGTAGCTGAATATTTGATTAATAGAATTTCTTCTCGCTACTGATTCTGTTTTCATATAATATTCCATTGCTTTATTGATGTTGAAATCTTCAGGCTGTGCAAAAAGCAACACACTTCATTCATCCGTTGATGCCAATCCTACGCATTACCGTTATTCGTCACGTTATATTAAGGTAATGCCGTACGACGACCGTTTATAACCTTAGGCATCTTTTTTCCACAATTTCATACATGGAATACAGTAACTATAAGGTGGAAATACTGTGCTATACAGCTTCTGCGTGCAATACGATATCGTGAGAGCTGCGGAAAAATGTGGCAATTTGACGTTCAGTGGAGTTGTTCGGTTCCAACTTACATTAAGGTGAAATGGTCTAGGCTTATCAATAGATTTTTAAAATTTTTTCAACTATCTGCTGAAAATAGAGTAGCATTTTGCTAGTTTTCTACTACTTTTTCATTAAAAATGTAGTGTTGTGGTAATCTCTGTTATTTATTGAAATTGAGATATTTTTTACACTCCGTTATTATATGCAAACATCAGCTCCATCAGCTTTCATAACTTGAATGGTGAGGGGTTCCACCGTTATTAGACCTGTCATTTATTATTCATTATTCGTTTTTTAGGTGGTGATGTTTAGTGTCTTCACGATTAAACTCATTATTTAGCCATGTCTTATTTGTGTTCTATTTCGTCACCAGTACTCATATTTTTCTTTTTCTCTTTTGTCTACTTACTTACTTGGCTACTTGGACGGTCCGTCTTCACGAGTTGTGCGGACCCCAGCACATATGCTATTCGTTCCTTTCTCTCGCAATCGTAGTCCATGGTGGTGGTCTTGTTCGAGCATGGTATCGCTTGCGAGTTTCATACCGTGATCTGTAAAACAACTGCAGCTGCGAGTACAGCTGATTAACTTTGTTTACGAACACGTCCGCCCAACGTGTAGGTGGTCGCCTAAGGGAACGTTTGCATTCTCTTGGAGTTTTATCTACTTAGATTTCCTTAATTTAAAATCTTCATTTATATTTGCTTCTAAACTTTTTTGCCCTCATCTGAACGATGAATTGTGCTTGCATCAGCACAAATTTATTTCAGTTGCAACTTGCTGGCTGACTTAGTTTTCACTCTCAGGGGTCTTGAGAAAACCGTGCTAGGGCTTTTCCAAGTCGTCACCGTATCCAGTCCTTAGTCTTTGTGAATCACCTGGAGGCATACCAGCCTGCGACTAATTTACTGCGAAGATGGCGATGGTTCATGGTAGTAGTGACATTGGTTGCGCTAGATTAGTCGTTTTAAAATGAAAATATGGAACTCTTCTTCAGTTTGGAAGAACTTCTTGGGCAGATGAATCACCTGCTCCACTATATTGCAGCAGTTGGACACCTAAAAATATGGACAGGTATCACAATGTGGGAAAAGACGGGGTCCATATTGAATTGTTTTGTAAAATCTGAATTTGACTTCTGTAGTGCTGAGATATTTGCAAAGTTCCGGACCGCAAGTGTCTGCGGTGGGGAACGGACGCGCTATTGTTCTTTCCGGGGAGTAACGCGTTCACTACCACACCATGCTGGTCTCAGCTCAGTTCAATCTAGCTGACGGGTGATTGCTGATGGCAAAAGAACGATAGAACTGGCTGAGAGACAAGCGAAACGGGTGCGCATGGTGTGGTGGTGAACGCGTTAATTCCCGGAAAGGACAATGACGCGTCCGTTCCCCACTGTAGGCACCTGCGGTCCGGAATTTTGCAAATATCTCAGCATTACAAAAGTTATACTTTGCAGTATATACCCCGCCAGTAAAAAGAGTAGGCGGCACGTAATAAATTGAAATCTGAATTTAATTTTTGTAACTACATCATTCGAAGAAGTTGATATAAATTAGGACTGAAGGTAAAAAAAATGAAAGACCGCTGATGAAGAGAAGGTAATTTTAAAAAAGTATGAATGATATTTACAGTAGGACGTTTTGAAAAAAACTGTGAAGTATCCTTGCAGAGAATGAATTTAAATTTCAGCGATTAAACAATTGGCGCCAGGTGCATTGGTTAACGAAAAAATTACCGGCCGAAGGCCGTCTTGAGACGTCTGTCAGCTATTTGCTGAATTTGTTCAGGTTTGACGACTTTCAGCAGAATTATATCAGAATCCATTTCTTGCACCTGTCTAATGGCCTTCTCCATATTTATCTTAGGTTTTCACAGTTTTCGCTTAAATTTTTTCACATTACACTTTTATAGTTGTTTTTTGTCAGGGCTCGTTGACAGGTTACCGAAACCATATAAATTACATATTTCTCATACGCGCTTTTGATATTGCTCTAAAATTGACTCAACTGTGCCTACAGTCTACACAATACCTCCTAGCAAACACTTCGTTTTATCTTGTTCTAAAATACTGCAGATTTCTATCATATTCAGGAAAAAACTCTTCGCTGATGTTTGTAATTCGTCCTGATGTAGTATGAGCAGGTAGTGTAAGCAAACTGCTTCACATCATAGAGCTCTTAGTGCTCCTCATTTTTACATTCGCGAAATTTACGCTTTCTGTCTAGAAACATGATGGGTATTTGTTTAGCTAACAAGGCACAGTTCTCTTCACTGTTATTTTAGCTGGACGTAGCTGGACCGCCCTACACTGGGATTCCTAAGCTTCACCCGGTCTTGAAGATCGCAGTGAGATTTAATGCTTTGCGACTAAGTTCTTGCTAGAGTAGTTTACTATAGTGGAGCAATTAAGTTATTTGTTTGAACACAAATCATCACTGCTAGTGCGAGTACTAGCCAACTACCCATCATTCGTTTCTTTACGAGGGATTCGTTGTCTATGGTGGTTGATGCTTCGAAACCGACTTTCCTTGAACCTCGGTGTGCTTAATCAATATGTATTTTTTCCTTGATGAGCTTAAACGAGGTTGATAATAATATTTATTATCGGCTAACGTTTCGACGTCTTCGTCTTCATCAGAGCCGATGATCCGAGTCGATGGTCCACGCTTTTCTTTCGTCTCGATGTGGCGGCTTCGCCTTCGTGTCGAGTCAGGTCTTCTTCAACGGTCCGTCTCCTCGAATGAGGTACACTCAAATGAGGAACGAG
>MQTX01000109.1:270893-291645 GCA_009735665.1 Angiostrongylus cantonensis | reverse complement strand
GAGGTACTCCGGAAGAAAAACAAATAGTTATCAACGGACATTATCATTATATTCACCATCAGCATCGTGTATAAAGGGGCACCACTGAATGAGTGTACCTCATTCGAGGAGACGGACCGCTGAAGAAGACCTGACTCGACACGAAGGCGAAGCCGCCACATCGAGACGAAAGAAAAGCGTGGACCATCGACTCGGATCATCGGCTCTGATGAAGACGAAGACGTCGAAACGTTAGCCGATAATAAATATTATTATCAACCTCGTGTAAGCTCATCAAGGAAAAAAAATACATATGGTAGTTGATTACTGTCAGTGTAGCGGCCAGCAACAAATTCATCCGCTCACCTAGATCATGCCTACACCTGTCTTCCCAAGATGTATAAACCTTCACCAACGTTTAAACAATTGACTAATGTGAGTTATAAGCACGTCTCACCTTTCTTGCATGTGGCCGTCATAGGGGAAGCGTGTATCCTTCGGGGTTCATTCTAAGTATTCATCACATGCATCTGTCATTGACATATTTCATTATCCGACCGATCCATCTATGTTTTGTATTCTATGTGTATTCTTCTGCAGCTCGAAAATCGGATGGATTTTGAAGATTTGAGCTTCAAAATCGGCAAGATGTTGTGTGCCCTGGTTATATATCGAAAGACGCTATTCAAACCCTCTAGTGCAGGTAGCGCTGGCTCTAATAACTGGATTTTAGGACAGATATGTCCAACAGTGATGTCCAAAGAGCCACATCTACCTTTTCCATTTATCACAGATGATCTTCAAAAAAATTACTAATAGCAGAGATGAATAAAAGTCTACTTGACTGATGCAGAACAATGTAGTTTATGACAGTCGGTGTGTAACATGGTTGCGAAACAACTGAGTTTTCATAAAGCATAAAGGATAAAGCTCTCGGTGTTGATCAATCTCTGAGGGATGCGCCATGCATTCGACTTCATTATGTATCGTTGGAGGTGATTAAATGCATATCTGGCCTCTACAATGACTCGCGGTGGCCTGCCGATGTATCGAGCCAGTGCTGTTATCCTCCCAGACAAGACTGTTACCAATTTGCCGACCCCAGAGGGATGGAAAGCTTGGTGGGCCATGGGCGCATTTCACGTGTGCGCCGCAGTGGCGCCTTCAACCACTGCGCCACACGTGCCCTACTGAGTTTTCATCGATGTCATAATCCACCTACGATGGCTGTTATAGTAAATATTATATCATCCCAAAAGCTGACTTCAACAACTGTTGACATGAATAATCATTGCCTTCTTGCATTATTAAGCTAACACGATGTTAATGCAAGAAAATATATCCAGCTCCCGTATTCTATTAGAGCTGCACTGGTTATAGTTCATTGTCCACAGATTGCCGATGGTGGAGTAATGGAAATAGATAAACATCTATCCTACATAAAAAGGCGCTACCGAGTGAGGTCCTTCATTTGAGGGCTCCACTTCAATGGATTCGAATCCGTTCGACAAGGAGCACCTGCATCACGAGAACGAATAATGGAGGCTAATCGACGCGGACAATTCCGAGTTTTAAAAAAACAGATGACGTCAAAACTCTAGATGGTTATGTCATTCTCCTGTTAACCTCGTCTTAGGCTAATAATGCAAGAACGTAGTACTAGTTCAGTCCAGGTTATTATGTTACTAAAAAGATTCTCATATGAGCGACTTTCAGTTATATCTGGCCAGCTGAACAGGAAGAATGGGACTCAAAACTGGGCATCGAGAAATATGTGTGGACGGATAAGGTATGTTTTAAATTATTATCCTCACTAGGACATGATTTCTTATGTTGTCTTCTCTTCATTTTCACCTTCTACGAGAAAATTTGTGTCCTATATAAATATCCTCACAGGCTGCGGTTTTCAACTTGTCTAATTCAATCACGGAATGATAGGAAGCAATTGATGCACTAATCACTCGAAGAGATATGAATATTGCTAACAGATGATTGAACCTCATCTTTTAGGCTTAGTCAATGTTTTTAGGAAAAGAAATATATTTAAGAGCTCCGTTGTTGGGCCACGGTTTAACTGAGCCCATTGTTCACAATTTTAACTTGTTATTTACTGCCTACTCTTTTTAATGGCTTAGGTATATTGCGAAGTGTAACTTAAATGATGCTGAGGTATTTGCAAAACTCCCGACCGCAGGTGTCTGTGATGGTAAGGGAACGCGCTATTGTCGCTTCCGGGGAGTAGCGCGTTCACCACACCAAGCCATGCCAGCGTTCGTTCCTCACCGCAAGCACCTGCTGTCCGCATTTTTCATATATCTCAGCATCATTGAGTCTATTAATGTTTGACTCTTAATTTAAATAAATAAAGAGTTAAACATTAAAAGAGTAATAAAGTAAATACCGAAAACTGAACCACAAATGGGTCAAAATGGCAAGGGCGTGTTGTACTCCCAGGATCGATTTTCTATTAACGTCGACATTGAGTGACAAATCACTGCTTCGCTTCCATAATTAGACACGAGTTTGGTATTATAGAATTTATTAGCATACAATCTGTTGCTTTGGCGTTTCGCCTTCCACTGAGCCATCTTATTATTTGCAAGTAATCGAATTAGTTGGTGGAGAAGAGTACAGAGTAAAACATGGGCGAGAAATGAAGACGAAACCACCGATACTTCTGCTATTGCATGCTAATAAATTCTATAGTGTAAACCTGTTTGCCTATCGAAGAAAACAGTGAAGGAGGATGGATATGTCGTACCACTCGTGCACCCTTCCGAAATCTGACATGCTACGGTTGTATTGTGAGATAATGAAGAAGCCTAGGACCATTTCTATCTATAAAATAGCAATGTTCAGATATTACAGGCTGCGGTTTTCAACTTGTCTAATTCAATCACGGAATGATAGGAAGCAATTGATGCACTAATCACTCGAAGAGATATGAATATTGCTAACAGATGATTGAACCTCATCTTTTAGGCTTAGTCAATGTTTTTAGGAAAAGAAATATATTTAAGAGCTCCGTTGTTGGGCCACGGTTTAACTGAGCCCATTGTTCACAATTTTAACTTGTTATTTACTGCCTACTCTTTTTAATGGCTTAGGTATATTGCGAAGTGTAACTTAAATGATGCTGAGGTATTTGCAAAACTCCCGACCGCAGGTGTCTGTGATGGTAAGGGAACGCGCTATTGTCGCTTCCGGGGAGTAGCGCGTTCACCACACCAAGCCATGCCAGCGTTCGTTCCTCACCGCAAGCACCTGCTGTCCGCATTTTTCATATATCTCAGCATCATTGAGTCTATTAATGTTTGACTCTTAATTTAAATAAATAAAGAGTTAAACATTAAAAGAGTAATAAAGTAAATACCGAAAACTGAACCACAAATGGGTCAAAATGGCAAGGGCGTGTTGTACTCCCAGGATCGATTTTCTATTAACCTCGACATTGAGTGACAAATCACTGCTTCGCTTCCATAAGTAGACACGAGTTTGGTATTATAGAATTTATTAGCATACAATCTGTTGCTTTGGCGTTTCGCCTTCCACTGAGCCATCTTATTATTTGCAAGTAATCGAATTAGTTGGTGGAGAAGAGTACAGAGTAAAACATGGGCGAGAAATGAAGACGAAACCACCGATACTTCTGCTATTGCATGCTAATAAATTCTATAGTGTAAACCTGTTTGCCTATCGAAGAAAACAGTGAAGGAGGATGGATATGTCGTACCACTCGTGCACCCTTCCGAAATCTGACATGCTATTTCATTCGGTGAAAAGTGAAACAGCGTTATAGGTTGAGATTAGATTTAACTGAATCCTTGCGGATCACCTACGGTTGTATTGTGAGATAATGAAGAAGCCTAGGACCATTTCTATCTATAAAATAGCAATGTTCAGATATTCTGTAGTATAGTCGACGATGACTTTGTGCCGAAGAATGGTACTGCTTTTATATTCACCCCAAGGCAGGGATCTCCGTATCTGCATGTGAATTCGCATCTACTGGCTGAGGTTTCTGTTTAATACAATTTTATTTTGTACATCTATATACATCTAAATTTCTCCTGAATCTCTCTTCTTTTTGTGTAAAATTCTAGAAATTGGCATTGGAGTAAACTGACTCGTGGCAGTGTTATCGAGTCATCTAGCATTCTATAAGTTATAACATCTTGCTACTTTTCAGAAGTTCATGTGCAATGTGTGGAACGTTGAAACTAATGAGTATTGCTACCGTGCATCACTCACAAAGGCAAATCGTGAAGGAAATCATCGAGTACGGTAAGTGCGAGAGATTTCCGTTTTCGACCTATCTACCATGGTGTATTTTAAGTTGTATTTTAAGTACGAGAATCAGTCGGTAACATGATATGATAATATGATTATATGAAATCAGCTGTGAAGTTTCAAAACGCTTTCAAAGGTGATAATTGTACATGGTTTTTTAAAAATCTTGTATACGGGCATTCATCAAATATGAGCAAAAATAATCAAGATCTTCCAAAATTATTGAGGTAGCACGAAATTGTTATAAAAATTTGTTAGATGAACGTTTTGGCTTTACCGTCTTCTTCAGAACCGGATTGATCCAAGTGCTTCGCAGTTGTTCATCCTCGTGATGTGGATATTCATGTTCGCATCAACTCTAATCCATTTAATCGAAACACCGCTAAGGACCACTGTCGGTGGTTCAGTTTGGAACCGAGAGGATATTGAAACAGAGCACCCACATCGCGAGGGCAACCACCCGTGAACTGTTGAATTGAATCAATCCAGCTCTGAGGAAGATGAAGACGTCGAAACTTAAGCGAATAAGTCCTTCTGTACCAACCTAGTCTTGGGCTATTGATACAGAAAATTATTGTTTTTCTTTCATTTTTTCATTTCTTGCTTATCATTTCTGTCTCTATACCGGTAATTACAATAAAAGTGGTAGATTCAGTAATAGTCGAAACACTTAGGCACTAGTAATATTCTGCATGAATCCAATAATGTGCATGGTTGAAATGTCCCTCCCAGAAATTTCGTTGTAATGTTAGCCTTTTTTTACTGCATATTATTGTTTTTACGGCAGGGTACGATGGGAAACACAAACAATATGTTGCTGAGATATTTCTAACATTTGAGCCCCAGCCAGATTTGACCCCGAGATTACTCTCAAGGACCCACTTGTTACCCACTTCAACATAGGCCATTGCTCAGCTCCTCTCAGTTTTTTTTGTGGTTTTAACATTGACTCTCATCAAACCTCGGGAAAAATAGTCGATACTTGCTTTTGTTATTAAACTCTTTCGAGTGCTTAATAATCGAGAAGGTATTAATTTCGTTGTATTTACAAAACAATGACGAGCGTGAAGGAAGAATACTGGCGACATATCATGAAGCTCTAATAGATGCATATTTCAGTAATAGGGGTTAGTCTGTAGGGCTGAAAATGAATGCAAGCTTCATGCAGTTATATCGACATAACAATTCTTCAGATTTGGTTGGAACGAGTCACTCACATCGTCCATCGATTACTGGAGTCAACGCGATGCGTCGTTCGATTGTTTTATTGGCACCGAACTGTTAACAACGAACGATGATGAAGCTATCAAGAGGATTACGGTGAGATTATTGGGTTTGCCAATGGGGAAATGTTATTGGTGGAAACGGCAGATTTCAGACTATTATGAAGCCAGAAGCTAAATTCGTGCTTCTTGAGCCGGTCGACAGTATTGATGAACCATCCATCAGAAGGGCAGGCCTTGAAGACATGCTTTTTACTATTATTCTTATCCATTCTAATGACACTGATTAAATAATGTATATGCTTCTAACATTTGAGCCCCAGCCAGATTCGACCCCGAGATTACTCTCAAGGACCCACTTGTTACCCACTTCAACATAGGCCATTGCTCAGCTCCTCTCAGTTTTTTTTGTGGTTTTAACATTGACTCTCATCAAACCTCGGGAAAAATAGTCGATACTTGCTTTTGTTATTAAACTCTTTCGAGTGCTTAATAATCGAGAAGGTATTAATTTCGTTGTATTTACAAAACAATGACGAGCGTGAAGGAAGAATACTGGCGACATATCATGAAGCTCTAATAGATGCATATTTCAGTAATAGGGGTTAGTCTGTAGGGCTGAAAATGAATGCAAGCTTCATGCAGTTATATCGACATAACAATTCTTCAGATTTGGTTGGAACGAGTCACTCACATCGTCCATCGATTACTGGAGTCAACGCGATGCGTCGTTCGATTGTTTTATTGGCACCGAACTGTTAGCAACGAACGATGATGAAGCTATCAAGAGGATTACGGTGAGATTATTGGGTTTGCCAATGGGGAAATGTTATTGGTGGAAACGGCAGATTTCAGACTATTATGAAGCCAGAAGCTAAATTCGTGCTTCTTGAGCCGGTCGACAGTATTGATGAACCATCCATCAGAAGGGCAGGCCTTGAAGACATGCTTTTTACTATTATTCTTATCCATTCTAATGACACTGATTAAATAATGTATATGCTTATTTTTAGAGAATAACTGCATGTGGATTTAAAAACATCTCCATTCTAGACGTGACAGAGGACTCAAAAAGTGCGGAGGTCGCCTTTTTCAGTGATCACAAATTAGTGAGTTAGTTCGTAAGAGTCTGTTCATTAACTCCCTGGTTATATTCGTTTCTTCCTGTGCATTTCACGAATTGGTTCAGTCTTTAGTTAATTAATAATTCACGATAGATATCAATTGGGAAAGGATTCGTAGTTTTTTCACAAAGTTAAGAGATAAACAAGATTCCTGGATTAGACCATCATAAATTACTAAAAAATGTAGGAGTGAAGCACACTTTGGAAGTTTTAGGTTTTCCAAAAGACGTTTCCAAATTCTCAGCAGTCATTACTGTTTCCGAGGATTCCATAATTTTTATCGTTATAAGTAGCATTTTTGCCTAGTTTTCTTGTTCAGCAACCGCGAGGTTGTTATACATCATACATTTATTTCCATAGAAAAACAATACGATACAACACAACAGTAGCTGACGTTTCGGCAGTATCGCCTTCTTCAGAGCTTGGAAGGCTATACTATACAATTTATTAGGCCAAACACTTCAATAACACTTACAGTAAGACGAAAAACTTCATGGCAATTACATGGTCAACAGCTTCTCAAAAAACCGCTTTTTTACATGACTTCCAATGAGGAGGGTTAGAGCAGCTGATTATAGTCGCATATGGTTGATGACTGCGCCACCCCACATGAGAAATTGATATAAAGATACGGGGCCAGGTCGCGTATAACCTCTGGGCATTCCTACCTGCTATTCATTGCCGGATTTTCGGCATTTATCCAAAACGCCTCTAGGAGTTTGGGCGTTGGTGTCTTAGTTTCCTGTTCGAGGATATTGACTTACTTCAAAATCGTTTCCGCTATGCTTTTGTATCCTATGCGTGCCTAGTGGCGTGCCTTGTCTTGCTTTTCGTTTGCCATCTAGGTGTTCTTTTATACTGATACACAAGGGTCTGCCCGTTTCGCCAATATATTCGTCTCCGCAAGCACCACAAGAGATCAGGTATATCGTGCATGAACTTATGCAATCACCATCCCTGCCGGAAGGGCAAATTACGCAATTTGTTGTTTCACATAGTCGGTCATGCAAGCGGTTACGAACTAATTGACGACGAAGAATATTCGGTGGTATTTCAATTATCGCTACCGATTCCTCTGGACCTGTTCTTTTTAGGCATCGTTTCATAGCTATGCTTACTTCATCGCTAATAAAGGGCAACGTAAACGGGACCTTCTTTTGGCCAAGTGTTTCGTTTCGGCGTGTCGCTCTCCTTCTGAAACGAAAAATAAGACAAAGTACCCCACTAGACACGCATAGGATACAAAAGCATAGCGGAAACGATTTTGGAGTTAAAGTCAATATCCTCGAACAGGAAACTAAGACACCAACGCCCAAACTCCTAGAGGCTTTTTGGATAAATGCCAAAAATCCGGCAATGAATAGCAGGGAGGAATGCCCAGAGGTTGCACGCGACCTGGCCCCGTATCTTTATATCAATTTCTGATGTGGGGTGGCGCAGTCATCAACCATATGCGACTATAATCAGCTGTTCTAACCTTCCTCATAGGACGTCATGTAAAAAAGCAGTGAGTTTTTCGAGAAGCTGTTGATCATGTAATTGCCATGAAGTTTTTCGTCATACTGTAAGTGTTATTGAAGTGTTTGGCCTAATAAATTGTATATCAGTATACCCTTCCAGGCTCTTAAGAAGGCGATACTGCCGAAACGTCAGCTACTGTTGTGTTGTATTGTATTGCGTGTTTTTCTATGGAAGTAAATGTATGCTGTATAACAACCTCGCGATTGCTGAACAAGAAAACTACGCATTCATATTCCAATGCCGAGGTTAATAGAAAGTCGAACATGGGAACTGTTACAAGTAGCATTTTTGTTCACTTTTATAGTTTAGTATAGAAAGAACTTTTCGAAAACCAACAAGAGAAACATGGAATATGAAGACGAAAAGCGGAAATTCCTACACTGTTGACATCTGACTGACCGCTGAAAATCCATTCTTTGACGATAAATCATTCCGTCATCTTTGCCCGGTTATGGCAGACAAACACTCTCTTTTCAGGAAATCGAACCTTTGAACTGCAAGTTCTTGGTGATCAAAGCCTCATTCTAACCTAGCGTTGTGAACGCAGCCACTTTCGTCGTGCTTACCTCATTATTCACCTCTGCGCTACGTGATGCCTTTGTAGGATAGCGAGTTCTTGCAAGTTTTGTTTGTTTCATTTAAAATGAGTATAAATAGAGTAAACAGAATAGATGGAAATTGTTTTAAGAAAATTATGAACATTTCAACATTTCATCTTTTCCGATTGTATTATTATTGTGATATTTTCCTGGCGAATTCATAAAGAAGCACAAGTATCTGTTGTTGATGATGTTTTTTTTTTTGGCTGGTGATTCAAATTGCCATAAAAAGCGATTTCACGACCAAATTTTACTCCTTTGCGTTATTTGTTTGTTACTTACTTGAAACTTGAATGTCTCGTCCTCACTGGTTGTGCGGGTCCCAGTATCACCTGTATCACCTGTAGTCCCGTTGATCGTCGAGTGACTCCAGCGGGCGCCAGGAAATCCTCCATTTTTCCCTATCGCGTGCAAGAGTAGCCCAGTGGGATCTCCTCGCTCTAGGAACTCGTCGAGCATCATATCTTTTTTCTAGGCTTCTCGTGAAGAAATTTGACCATCGGGTCGGTAGTCTTCCTGCAGTATGTTTGACATCCCGAGGAATCCAGTCACTAACAGCCCTTGCCCATCGGTTATCATTCATAAGCATTACGTGCCCAGCCCACCTTATCTTCGACTCTTCGGCGTATAGAACGGCATCTTTGATTTTCGATCGTTGACGTAGGTCGGAGCTTCGGATCCCATTCCCTACTTGTGTGAAACGGGATACTCCTAGCATCGTCCTTTCTACAGCGCGTTCGATAACGCTGAGTGATCTTTCATCCTGCTTACGTAGCGACCAGGTTTCTGACGCATACGTTAGGGCAGGAAGAACCGTTGAGTCGAAAAGGTGGGCACGGAGTCGGGTGCTCTTTGTTCTCTTCACTACATCCTCAATGCTCTTGAAAGCTTCCCAAGCCGCTCGTTTCCTTCTGCTCAGTTCTGGGCCTAAGTCGTTCATAATATTGATTTCCCGACCTAGATAGACATAACTGTAGCATTCGGAGATATTCGTTCCGTTGAGCGTGAATGGGACAAAGGAAACCAATCCGTTCTTTATGAACATCGTTTTCTTGAGATTTTGTCGAAGACCAATCTTTCTAAACGCTTTATCAAAGTCCGCAAGCATACGTTCCGCATGGCTAATGTCTGGTGTTATAAGAACGATATCATCAGCAAAGCGAAGGTGATGTATCTGCCGGCCGTCGATTTTCACTCCCATATTATCTTATTCCAATGTCCGCATGACGTTCTGGAGGGTGGCTGTAAATAATTTTGGCGAGATTGTATCGCCCTGCCTAACTCCTCTCTTGACGTCAACGTTAATATCGTTGTAGAATGGTGAAATCTTGGTTGTGAAATTTTTGTACAGCTCACGAAGAATCTTTATGTACTGAGTAGGGACTCCTTGAGTACCAAGGGCTTCCATGACTGCTTCTATCTTAATTGAATCAAAGGCCTTCTCAAAGTCGATGAAAGTGAGACAGAGCGTTCTCTTGTTCTCTCGCGATACTTCAATGAGCCTTGTTAACTTGTGAATGTGGTCCATCGTACTAAATCCTTTTCGAATCCCTTCTTGCTCTCACGGCTGTCCTTCGTGCAGTGTTCTCTCAATTCTGTTTAGGATGACTCGTGTGAAAAATTTGTAGACGACAGACAGCAAGCAGATTGGGCAATAGTTGCCTATATCGTGTAGGTCGCCCTTCTTGAACAACAACACGGTCTTGCTTGTCTTCCACTGAGTAAGGACCTTGCATTGAGACAGGTAACGTGTGACGAGCCGAGCCAGTGTGCTTACGACGACTGGCGGAAGGTTCATCAGATCGACGAGATCTGAGTAGTATTCGTGAATGATTTTCTCCATTGCCTTTCTGGACGCTGTTATTGTTCCGTCTGGACGTTGGAGTGCAATCATCTTGTTCTTGTAATTATCGAAGCTTCGGCGGGCTTTGTGAATGTTTTTCCCAGCCTCTGCAGCTTTGACCATTACTGCTGCTTTTCGCTCTTTAAGATCTTCTTTTATCGTCTGTCTGCATTGTTTCGCAAGCTCGGACGTTAGTTCGCGGTTGCCTGCAGCTCGAGCGATTTCACGCTGGCGTATTAGCTCGAGAATTTCTTGAGACAGATGTCTTTTGGTGACCTTCGAGCTCTCAGCTTTCATGGCGCTAACGTGAAGATGTTCAATAAGCCGATCGTATTCCTCGTCGATGTTGTCGACAATGGCATCTTCCCAACAGCCGACTAATGAGTTGAATAAGTCCCAGTTTGTGTTCTGGGACTTCGGTTTTTGAATTTACCTGCTTGTAAGCTTTTGGCTAAATTGACTCATAGAATATAATCCGCATAAAGTGGAAACGCACCCACACACGCACGCATGAATGCGCCTAGCAATTACAAAAAGTATGTTCCAAATTGGCGCAGCAGAAACAAGGAGTCCACACCCTAGATCCACCTGTGTCTCAGGAAAGCAAAGGTCGCTTTTGGTCCGCCATTTAATCCCTATCTGCCACCTGGGAACGCCACGTAGCCTCGAGCCTAACCGGCTGGAGATCCTTCATATGAGGAAGATCCGTGGGTACATTGCAAGGAAAGCATATTTAATTATGTAGAAACAATTAGAGGTGGAATTTTTCGAAAATAACCATAACTTTGAAATTGGACTATGAAAATAGCACTGAAGTACACAAAGACATCATATCGAGATAACGAGCAACTATGGACTGCTGATTCGGAAAATCGGTTGTGATTAAATGAAAGATATAGAAACGTTAACCGAATAAATGTTTTTACCAACCTCATGCTAGCTTAATAATCCAGGAAGGCACTTTTTCAAGTTTTTGTAGCTGTATCTGACCCAGGAATTGTCTTCTGTTCGTATTTGCCTCTATTATAAAGGCTTATTGGTGTTAGTATTTACAAACCTGGACAACGTGTATTTTACCCATCATCATATTCCGTTCTTAACAATAACTTTAGTGGATAGTAAATATGATGACATTGTCACTAACCAAACCGCTAGCTGTGTACTCTTTGCAGTTACACTCACTAGTCATGTAATTAACAACTTTCCGATCGCAAGGTTCTGTCCAGGATATCTGAGAACTCTGAAAAGTTTCCGCCCATTAATAAAAATTGTATTACTATTTGCATGTTGTGATTTTCACGAAGGAGAGGGACCATTACATCGTCAATGAGTACTTTACTAAAAGAACAGGATTTTATTGCTTCGTGTTAGTCCTTTATTTCAGAGACTCATTGACACTGCGGTCACGGTACATATTCTCGATTCTGTATGTGTTTAAATTGTTCACTACTCAACGTTATCACTTGCCGTTACTGGTGGGCAGAACCGCTTGGACGATCTCATCGACGTGCTCAGCCCATGTAATTAACAACTTTCCGATCGCAAGGTTCTGTCCAGGATATCTGAGAACTCTGAAAAGTTTCCGCCCATTAATAAAAATTGTATTACTATTTGCATGTTGTGATTTTCACGAAGGAGAGGGACCATTACATCGTCAATGAGTACTTTACTAAAAGAACAGGATTTTATTGCTTCGTGTTAGTCCTTTATTTCAGAGACTCATTGACACTGCGGTCACGGTACATATTCTCGATTCTGTATGTGTTTAAATTGTTCACTACTCAACGTTATCACTTGCCGTTACTGGTGGGCAGAACCGCTTGGGCGATTTCATCGACGTGCTCAGCAGAGAAGTCGTACGGAACCCGGACGGCCTTTCCATTCCCAACTATACGTAATAAGTTGGTATCTAGAAGGAAAAATACGATACTCAGAGTTCGGGTGCAACAAGAAGTATTTGTTTCAAGAGAAGGGAAGGAATTGCCAGAAAGTAGATAACGTGTTTTTGCAGGGTTTTTTGAATAATGAACTAATAAATTTACCTAATTTGCTCGCAATCTTGAGGAAACTTTCGGCCGTATACAAATGAGTGAAATTACAATGATGGAACTTTCGAAACTCCGCACAGGATGTGTCTGCGGTGGGTAACGAACGTGCTATTACTCGTTCTGGGGGATAGCGCGTTCACCACTGCACTATGCGGTTTCTTCGTTTCGCCTTTCTCTCAGGTAGTTCTATCGATTTTTGCCATCAGCAATCACCTGTCAGCGGAATTGATCTGGCGGCGCAAATCGGTAGTGAATCCAGTTAAGCCGTGAAATTTGTGATAAGCAGTAAATAAAAAGTATCACCTGTATCACCTGTAGTCCCGTTGATCCTGGAGTGACTCGTAAATCCTCCATTTTTCCCTGTCGCGCCCAAGAGTAGCCCAGTGGGTTCTGCTCGCTTTAGGGACTCGTCCAGCATCATATCTTTTTTCCAGGCTTTTCGTGAAGAACTCTGACCATCGGGACGGTGGTCTTCCTGCAGTACGTTTGACATCCCGAGGAATCCAGTCACTAACAACTCTTGTCCATCGGTTATCATTCATAAGCATTACGTGTTCGGAACACCTTATCTTCGACTGTTTGGCGTATAGAACGGATCTTTAATATTCGATCGTTGACGTAGGTCGGAGCTTCGGATCCCATCCCTACATGTGTGAAACGGGATACCCCTAGCATCGTCCTTTCGACTGCGCGTTCGATAACGGTGAGTGATCTTTCATCCTGCCTGCGTAGCGACCAGGTTTCTCACGCATACTTTAGGGCAGGAAGAACCGTTGAGTCCAAAAGGTGGGCACGGAGTCGGGTGTTCTTTGTTCTCTTCACTACATCCTCGATGCTCTTGAAAGCTCCCCAAGCCGCTCGTTTCCTTCTGCTCAGCTCTGGAGCTAAGTCGTTCATCATATTGATTTCCCGACCTAGATAGACATAACTGGAGCATTCGGAGATATTCGTTCCGTTGAGCGTGAATGGGGCAAACGAAACCAATCCGTTCTTCATGACCATTGTTTTCTTTAGATTTAGTCGAAGACCAATCTTTCCAAACGCTTTATGAAAGTCCGCATGCATGCGTTCCGATTGGCTAATGTCTGGTGTTATAAGAACGATATCATTGGCAAAGCGAAGGTGATGTATCTGCCGGCCGTCGATTTTCATTCCCATATTATCCCATTCCAATGTTCGCATGACGTTCTGTAGGGTGGCTGTAAATAATTTTGGCGAGATTGTATCGCCCTGCCTAACTCCTCTCTTGACGTCAACGTTAATATTGTTGTAGAATGGGGAAATTTTGATTGTGAAATTTTTGTACAGCTCACGAAGAATCTTTGTGTACTGAGAAGAGACTCCTTGACTACCAAGGGCCTCCATGACTGCTTCCATCTCAATTCAAAGACCTTCTGTAGTCGATGAAAGTGAGACAGAGCGGTCTTTTGTACTCTCGCGATACTTCAATAAGCCTTGTTAACGTGTGAATGTGGTCCATCGTACTAAATCCTTTTCGAAACCCTGACTGCTCACATTGCTGTCATTCGTCCAGTGTTCTGTTAATCCTGTTTAGGATGACTCGAGTGAAAAGTTTGTAGACCACAGGTAGTTAGCAGATTGGGCGATAGTTGCCTATATCATGTAGGTCACCCTTCTTGAACAACAACACGGTCTTGCTGGTCTTCCGCTGGCTAGGGATCTTGCATTCTGACAGGTAACGTGTGAAGAGCCGAGCCAGTGTGCTTACGAAGACTGGCGGAAGGTTCTTCAGATGTTCTGATCTTATCCTGTCCGGACCTGGTGTTGTTCGACTTTTCACCGACGAGATGGCATGTAGGATTTCGGAAGGGAGAACCGGTGGTACAACATATCCATCCTCTTTTATTTCATAGGACGGGAGGTGGACGTGGCTATCGGAGGGATTTGAGTAGTAATCGTGGATGATTTTCTCCATTGCCTTTCTGGACGCTGTTATTGTTCCGTCTGGGCGTCGGAGTGCAATCATCTTGTTCTTGTAATTGGCGAAGCTTCGGCGGGATTTGCGAATGCTTTTCCCAGTCTCTGCAGCTTCGACCATTACTGCTGCTCTTCACTCTTTAAGATCTTCTTTCATCGCCTGTCTGCACAGTTTCGTAAGCTCGGACGTTAGTTCGCGGTTGCCTGCAGCACGTACGATTCCACGCTGTCGTATTAGCTCGAGAGTTTCTTGAGACAGACGTCTCTTGGTGACCTTCGAGCTCTCAGCTTTCATGGCGCTAACGTGAAGATGTTCAATGTGGTGATCATATTTCTCGTCGATGATGTCAACAGCGGCATCTTCCCAACAGCCTACTAATGTGTTGAATAAGTCCCAGTTTGTGGTGGTTCTGGGACATCGGTTTTTGAATTTAGCCGCTTTTTCTCCTTTCCGTGAGAAATAAAATCTTGCACGAAGGAGATGGTGGTCTGATCCCGTGTAAAATTTTTGGACAATAGCGACATCGGTTAGGCAAAACTTAATATTTACTATGATATGGTTTATTTCGTTATGGTACTCTCCATTGGGAGATTCCCACTTCCATCGTTGACGGCGAAGCTTCTGGAATTGCGACTTACCATGGATGGTCTTGGTCGCCATGATAAACTCAGAGAGCCGCTCACCCTGTTCGTTCCATTCTAATCCGTGGGTTCCAATGTGACGTTCCTCAGACGATCTTCTTGGTCCGATCTTGGCATTGAAATTTACAATGTAAACCTTGAAGAATATATGGTCTTCTCTGTAGAACCTCCCCAAGTCAGTCCATGTAGAACCCTTCGACTTCTCCTTCGTCATAGTCTGATGTTGGCGCGTAAGCGACAAAGATTGTCAAAGCCGGTGTTGATCCACATATTTTTATTCGTAAACGTCCGATTCCACGTCCATCGTTGACGGTGAGGCTTCTGGAATTGCGAGTTAGCATTGATGGTCTTGGTCGCCATGATAAACTCAGAGAGCCGCTCACCCTGTTCGTTCCATTCTAATCCGTGGGTCCCAATGTGACGTTCCTCAGACGATCTTCTTGGTCCGATCTTGGCATTGAAATTTACAATGTAAACCTTGAAGAATATATGGTCTTCTCTGTAGAACCTCCCCAAGTCAGTCCATGTAGAACCCTTCGACTTCTCCTTCGTCATAGTCTGATGTTGGCGCGTAAGCGACAAAGATTGTCAAAGCCGGTGTTGATCCACATATTTTTATTCGTAAACGTCCGATTCGGGTTGCAAGCTGTTCGAATGAATCGATGTTCATGGACAAACTCGTATTGACGAGAACGCCGACACCGCCTACGCCTCTAATGTCGCATGTTCCGAGGAACAGTTCTTCTCCAGTGTCATAGACAGCGTTGAATGGGTGGCGTCGTCTCGTCTCGGCCAATCCGATGACGTCGTACCTTATCATTCTTGCTTGCATGAGCAAGTCTTCTATCGAGAACTCTGATGCAAGTGTACGTGCATTGTAGGTACAGATCGTCACCATAGTTGTTGATCCAGGCGGCTTCCATTGGCTCTGAGATTTTAGCAGCCTCTCCGTACTCGTCCTACCCAACGCTTCGAAATTGGGGGCTCTTTCGTGGTCATGGAAATGATGCCCGTTTTTTTTACAGTGTTTGGCATTTTGAAGCTTACGTATAGCTTACTGGGCTCTGAACGAGGAGGCTGGATAGGCTCACGGGTAGCTTGCCAGGCTCTCGCAGTGTGGACATGGAGCTTATTTGTTGGGGGCGACTCCTAACCGCCTCCCATATCCCTCCCCTGTCACTTGATTGCAGGCTTTTGGCCGAATTGACTAGTAGAATACAATCCGCATAAAGCGAGAACGCATTCACACACGCATACATGAATACGCCTAGCAAATACAGAAAGTATGTGCAAAATCGGTGCCGTAGAAACAGGGTTCTGTATTATCCTGCCCGGAACTGTTTCTATTCGAGTTTTCACCGACGAAATGGCATGTGGACTTCAGAAGGAAGAGCTGGTAGTTTAACACATTTATCTTTCTTTATTTTATTTGACGAAAGATGGACGTGGCTATCGAAGAGATCTGAGTAGAATCCCTGAATAATTTTCTCCATTGCCTTTGTGAACGATGTAACTGTATCGTCTAGGCGTCGGAGTGTAATCATCTTGTTCTTATGAAGAATGTATGGTCTTCTCTGTGGAACTTCACCAAGTTCATGTAGAACGCTTCGACTTGTACTTCGTCATAATGTCGTGCCGGCGCGTGAACGACGAAGATTGTCAAAGCCGGTATTGATCTACATCTTTTTAATGGTAAATGCGCAATTCGGATTGTTAGTTGTTCGAATGAATCGATGCTCATGTACAAACTCGCGTTGACGAGAACGCTGATGCCGCCGAATCCTCTACTGTCGCATGTTCCGAGGAACAGTTCTTCCCCGGTGTCATAGACGGCGTTGAATGGGTGGCGTTGTCTCGTCTCGACCAGGTCGATTTCGTCGTTCATCATCCTTCTTGCTTATACAAGCATGTCTTACATCGAGAACTCGGATGCAAGTGTACGCGCATTGTAGGTACAGATCGTCACCATAGTTCTTCGTGATCCAGGCAGCTGGTAATACTCACGGGTAGCTTGCCAGGCTCTCCCAGAGTAGACATGTAGCTTATTTGTTGGAGGCGACTCTCAACCGCCTTCCTCCTATATACTTCCATGTCACTTGACTGCAAGCTTTTACCCAAATTAATTCGTAGAATACAATCCTCATAAAGCGAGAACGCACCCTCACATGTGTACATGAAATATGTCTAGCGTATAGAAATAGTATGTGCCAAATGGGCGCAGCACAAACTGGGAGTCCATCCACTGGATCCACCTGCGTCTCAGGTAAGCAAAGGCCGCTCTTGATCCGCGATTAACCCCCTATCCGCCACCTGGGGACGCGCCACGCAGCCTCGCGACTAACCGGCTCGAGATCCATCATATGAGTGAGATCCGTGGAAATAAAATGGAAATGGAAATCCGAAAATAAAAAGTAAAAATAAAAATGAGTACTTTTTCGGTTACTGCTTCACCGTGGCAGAACGGTTTAAAAAACGTTAGGGTCAAATTTTTCACTCACTATTCAGTCCAACAGCAACGATTCTCATATTTTCTGTGGCCATCGGCTTTAGTTGAGGCAAATTATTTGTCAATAGCCTAAAATTTCATTTTTGGTAGTAAAATTCGTATTCGATCTCTTTGATAACTTGTTTCGCTGTTTTCGCTATTTTTCTGTAACAGGTGTCAAAAGCTGTTCCTTGCCTAGGTGCACTCTGTCGTTCCTAATGTTTTGGAATGGCTGTCCAACTTGTTGACTTTTTCCACCTATATAGTTTTGATTTTTACTGAGCGACATGGGAAACTGCTTTAAAAGAATAATTCATGATTCACTTACTTCGCAGAGAAGAAGATCAAACAGTTTGAATCGTGGACGAGGCTGTTCATCTTTCTGATTGCACTGAAATAGTAGGGTATAAAAAGCTGAAAAAAAGATTTCGGAATTGATCAATCTCTGAGGGTGTGCCATGCATTTGGTTTCATTAAGTATCGTTGGAGGTGAATGAATGCACATCAGGGCCTTTACTATGACTAGCAGTGGCCTACCGATATATCAAGCTACTGCTGCTATCCTCCCAGACAAGTATGATACCAATTTGCCGACCCCGGAAGGATGGAAGATTTGGTAAGCCACTGGCGTGGAGGTCCGTCCCATTGTGTCGCAGAACGCCTCCCACCACTGCCCTACACACTCCGTTAGTAGAGAATATCTCATGCAAAACAGCTAATATGAATAAAAATACGAAAATTGGAATAATTGCGTCAAAGAAAAGGAGGAGCTAGCGGCGTCGTGGTGATGCTGTTTCGTAACCGTGGAGTCTTTCGTCGAGGCTGCTCCATGCAAGCCGAGCCTTCATTTCTTCCGTAGTTGGGACTAGGATTTCTGCGAAGCCCCAAAAACCCTTATTGATCATCTCTTTATTAATAAATGTACTAGAGAGAGAATTCATTAAGACTAAACGACTATGAGGCTCGTCTAAAGCCTTGATAGAACACAGAAAGAAAAAAGTTCGACGTTTCTCCCCTAGAAACCCAAGCTAAGATGCATCACATTACAACTCTGAGGTATACTTTAAAAGTCTAAGAAAAAAAATAGAAGAAGAGCTTTTAAATCCGATAAAAAAACCAAAGGTAAATGATTAGAATGGATGACTATGGCAGTGATGGTCTGTTTCAAAGAAAAATTCGAGTAGTCGGTGAAGATGGGTGTAACACTGAAAAAATAAGAAAGAAAGGTAAGAAAGAAAAAAAATGAAAGGTGAGAAAAAAACCAACAAAGCAAAGAAAGGCGAAAAATATGTTCCTAATACATAAAACACAATGCTACCCAATGAACTGCTTCGTGAAATTGCTCGAGCCATGAAAATGGAAGCGAAATCACGTGAAAAAGAAAAGGAAGGATTAAAGTCTTCCATAGCGTCAATAGAAAACTCGTTAGGTAACTCTTCTAAGAGGTAGAAAACCATATTTTTTCTTCACCTTCTCGGCCCATAAATGAACCTTAAGAGAAAGAAGACGAGGCCAGATGTGAGAATTTCCTAATTTGACCAACGGACAAACTCAATTAAATCATCCAGCATTATTTTTTTTATTCTAGCAGATTTCTTAGAAGAAAAGAAAGCCTCGGTCATATGCTGATAAACGTCTTCATGGGGAAGCGATAGAACTACGGTAACATATCTTTTTCCGTTAAAAAATGTCAATTCATTAATGATAACGTACTCAGAAGTTCGTGTAGGATTGTTCCCATCAGTAGAAATCTTCATTTTCGTAAGAGTATTTCCAAAATCGGAAAAATCATGTTGTATTTCGTATTCGGGATCAAATAATCCACTATGACGGCGCTTGCCCTCATCAACTGAGCGAACAAAGCCGTATGACGTCAACACGGCACTGAACGTGCCAGGCGTCCTCCTATCAAAGAAATTCTTACCGATTTTGGCAATCAGCGACTTTTCCTATAAATGGTGAACGTTATAGCTTTAATGACACATGATAAATTTTTTTAAAATATAGGAAACACCAATCGATTTGCATGAAAAAAGGAAATGACTGCATTTGACGTTTTACTGTTGTGCCAGATCAATGAATTATTCAGCCCGTACCCTCCAAGAAATGTTTGGCTTATACATATGAAGTCAGCGTTTAACAAAAGGCTATTACAGATCAGATGGGCTACATTTGGAGCGTAATAATCGAAAGCTTAAATTGGAAAAGTGAACGAATGCGCTAATGCAGTATCGAACCTATCATCTGTCTACAAGAGAAAGTTCAGTTATTCAGAATCGACGACGGTTACTCACCTGTTCATATGCAGTTGTGTTCCTTCCAAAATTATAAAAATCGATGAAGAAAATGCAACGCAAATTTTCAATGTTTGCAACTGAAAGTTACTGTTTCGAACTGGAAGTGATTGTTCCATCTAATGAGAAATTAAATGTTAGTGATTTTAGATTCTTTAGCACTCATTGTAAATAGCTGCTCTTCACGTGCTGCATGAGCCACAACACTCGTCCTTTATTGTATAAAGCATTGTTCTACTAGTTTGTTATGTTTATTAACATATTATTTATTAATAGTATTATACATGCGCAAAAAATATTGATCTATATTGTTATAGTGACTATAGGGCGTTTGTGGCGCATTGCTGGTAGACGTCCAGCAGCAAATTCGTGGGGCCGATCCATGCGCCCATGGCCCACCAGGCCTTCCATCCATCCAAAGTCGGCAAATTGATACCAGAATTGTCTGGAGGGATGGCAGCAGCTCGATACTTCGAATGGCCGCGTGAGTCATTGAAAAGGCCAAATATGGATTAAATCACCTCCAACGAAGCTCAATGAACTTCGCATATCTCTGGGATTGATCAACGTTAAGATCTTTAGATCTTTATCCTTTATCCTTTTTACTAACTATCGCATTCTTGGGCTTTTTCCCATACTGGTATAGTGAATGCTGCTTGAGTTTCGTTTTCCACTGGATCTCGATCATAGAAGGGTTAAAGCCTTTACCATGTCTTTTTTACAAATATTTGCCGGCCATTTTGCATCGAAAAGACGTTCTCTACAG
>MQTX01000109.1:216247-270831 GCA_009735665.1 Angiostrongylus cantonensis | reverse complement strand
TATATATATATAATATTATATAGATATAGATAGATAGATAGATTGATAATAGTCATAATGTGAAATGACTCCCATACAGAGTAGAAATTTCGAATCCAAGTCCCGATTCCACCTCGGCCTCAAGACAAGTAACGTTCAACCTAATTGTTCAATACGACGCATTCTTCAAGTCTACCACTGAGCTATTGTTTTGGCTGAGTACTAATAATTATCGGAGTAATTAAGTATTGATCATAACGACGCTATGATGTTCGCAGAACTTGGACTGGGGCCACATCGAACAACGATTTTCCTTTCCGGGTGTTCGCGTATTACACACTGCACAGCGGAGACCCTCGCTTCGAATTTCTCTCAGGTAGTTTTCTACCTAACGTTGCCATCGGCTTCGGCTTAACTTGGTTCGATGCCGATTTGTGCTCACCAGATCAATCCCGTTGACGGGTGATTGCTAATGGCAACGTTAGGTAGAAAACTAACGAAGAGAAACGCAGAACAAAACGCCTCCGTGGCGTACTGTGTAATGCACGAGCACCCGAAAAGGGAAATCTCGTGGTTCGATTTGGCCCAGGCCCTAGTCTTGCGAATATCTCAGCATCATTGCGGTTGTAATTCACATCAAACGCTGCCATAAAGAATTATAACTGACAGAAAATGAAGGGTTAACAATGTAAGTATTGATCGATTCCATTAGTACTGCCGAATAAGATTAGACTGTGCTGGTCAAACTGGTTTTTCACCTGAAGTTCCGTTGCAACGGAGCCGGTTATTTTTTGTCTATTTCAGTGCATTTCCTGCCGACCATGGAAGCCTCTTAAGCGTCTCATTTTCTGCTGCTCACCCATAGAGTCCAAACGTTAATCATGTTGGGTTATCGACCCACACACAAGTAGCGGGAGTAGTTGGAAGTATTCGATAGGTTTAGTGCTAAAGAATCATCAAAAACGGGTTTGTCTCAATGCCGTTTCTTGAGATTTCCAAACAAGAACCAATTTTTCAATAAGCTCCCAGTATCCATTCTGGCTAACGCTTGATACCATAAGGAAACCGGAGATGGTGTACACATCCACCATCGACCATTACATTCAAATTATTTTCATTTAAGCATGACGTCCTTACAATGCATCGTGAATAATTTTGGTGAGACGCATTGTCAAATGGTTTCTCTTTGAGCCGATGGTAATTTTAGTGTGATATACTGACGATGTGGCGCAGTGACTGGAGGCGCCACTGCCACACGCACATGGAATCGATCCATGCGTCCATGGCCTACCAGGCCTCCTATCCCTCCTGGGTCGGCAAATTGGTACCAGACTTGTCTGAGAGGATAGCGGCACCGGTTCGATACATCGGCCGACCACCGCGAGTCATTGCAAAGGCCAGATATGCATTCAGTCACCTCCAACGATACTTAATGAAGGCGAATGCATGGCGCATCCCTCAGGAATTGATCAACGCCGAGAGCTTTGTCCTTTATCCTTTATAGTGGCGATGTGGCTGTGTTATTGTTATAAGCTCACCAAATATTTTTATAGACTAGGCAAGAATGGAATTCCTTTCCACAGCTTACATAATCGCTTCTTTCTCTGCTGAGTTGAAGCCTCTTTTAAGCAAATAAATATGAGAGAAAGTGATCTATTATATTCTAACGGTACCCCAGAAACGATATTCGATATTCGTATTATTCTCACGGTATTCGAACCGTATCGATAAACCTTGACCGAAAAAGAGGCATGGAAGCGACGAATATATCGGAAGCACAAAAATTAGATCACACGATAACGAAGATAACAGTTAAAATTTTCACACTACGACGAAACGTGTAAGATGAAGAAGTCTCTAGACGAGTGCCAGCAATAGGCGCTTCAAAAGCTCGGATGTTACTCATAACATGTTAGACTTCAAATGCGAAGTGCGCTGTGACAATGCCCCATTATGAGTTGACAATGGCGGTAGTAGAAAAGATTGTTGAGCAGTAATAAAGGAATTTCCAGATTTTTGAAAGATAAAGAAAGGTCTTAGTTTTAAAATCGGCAAAGATTCTGATGAAGCTGCGGCGATGCTTTTTAAAAGCTTTTTGGTTTCGACTTGCTCTTTTCCTTTCCAGGCTTTAAGGACTCAGTTCTTCCCACTCTTTGATACCCCCCTTTGGTTCCTCTCAGTAGCGGTTAAAAAGTTTCGTCGCACGTTAGAGATTGTGAGGAATGCCATATTGGCTTAACAGATTACTTGTTTGTGCAGAGAGCCATCTATTGCCTAAATTTTCCTCCTGCCTCTTTTTTAGAAAGACTCCGATGGCGGTGAATATGCTGCTTTAGTATTCCCCATCTATGGCAGCAACGGCATCATACTAAAATCGGCTAATATCTGAATAATAATTCACTGTTTTTCTTAGTGAGCAAGTTAGTATTGCAGCATTCACTAATACAGAATGACCGATGCATGGGCGATTTCGCTTTCTACATAGGATAAAGGATCGCGAGAGTACAAAAGGCCGCTCTGTTTCACTTTCATCGACTTAGAGAAGGCCTTTGACTCTATTGAGAAAGAAGCAGTCATGGAAGACCTTGGTAGTCAAGGATTGCCTGCTCAGTACATAAAGATTCTTCGTGAGCTGTACAAAAATTTCACAGCCAAAATTTCTCCATTCTACAACGATATTAACGTTGGCGTCAAAAGAGGAGTAAGGCAAGGCGATACAATCTCGCCAAAATTATTTACAGCCACGCTCCAGAACGTCGTACGAATATTGAAATGGGATAATATGGGAGTGAAAATCGATGGTCGGCAGATACATCACCTTCACTTTGCTGATGATATCGTTCTTATAACACCAGACATTAGCCAAGCGGAACGTATGCTTGTTGACTTTGACAAAGGGTGTGGAAAGATTGGTCTTCGACTAAATCTAAAAAAAAACGATGCTCATGAAGAACGGATTGGTTTCGTTTGCCCCATTTACGCTCAACGGACCGAATACCTCCAAATGCTCCAGTTATGTCTATCTAGGTCGGGAAGTCAATATGATGAACGACTTAGCTCCAGAGCTAAGCAGAAGGAAACGAGCGGCTTGGGAAGCTTTCAAGAGCATCGAGGATGTAGTGAAGAGAACAAAGAACACCCGTCTCCGTGCTTACATTTTCGACTTAACGGTTCTTCCTGCCCTAACGTATGCATCAGAAACCTGGTCGCTACGCAAGCAGGATGAAAGATCACTCAAGGTTATCGAACGCGCAGTCGAAAGGACGATCCTAGGAGTATCCCGTTTCACATAAGTAAGGGATGAGATCCGGAGCTCCGACCTACGCCAACGATCGAAAATCAATGATGTCGTTCTATACGCCAAACAGTCGAAGATAAGGTGGGCCGGACACGTAATGCTTATGAAAATATGAATGATAACCGGTGGACAAGAGCTGTTAGTGACTGTATTCCTCGGGATGTCAAACGTACTGCAAGTAGACCACCGACTCGTTGGTCGGAGTTTTTCACGAAGGGCATAAAAGAAATGCATGATGCTCGACGAGTCCCTAATGCGAGCAGAACCTACTGGGCTACTCTTGCGCGCGACAGGGAAAATGGAGGATTTACTGGCGCCCGCTCGAGTCACTCGACGATCAATGGGACTACAGGTGATAGAGGTGATACATAGGATGAAAAGGTTTAATGGACAACGGATTAACATTCAATATGCTTACCCAAACGCTTTTATATCATCAAAAAACAAAACTTAACAGGTAAACTTTCACTCGCATAACAAGAACCGTTCACAAGAAAGTATGAAATTCTTTGGGTGAGTAGATGCCACGTCAATTTGACTCTTCCAGGTTTAGAAGACGGTAAAACGGGTAATAAATTCTGTAATACCAACATCATGTTTGCTCATCAAACAAAAAACGAAGAATTATTGATCAATGCCGAGGTTAACAGAAAGTCGGTCATGGGATTTTATATCCGAACAAATAATATTCTACTGTCGAAAGTGACTAAGCCGCAATTGCTCACGACTGGATAGATTAAAGATAAAAAAGAAAAGTGCTGTTCTTGAATGAAAAAGTATGGCAGCAAAAACCATTGCATAATTTTTTGTGAATAAATACATAATAAAAAAGTTCTAAATTTTTAACTCATCTTTAATACTTGATGTACCATAAGAAGGTGTCGTGGTGGCTACTGGTACGGTGTTAGAAGTGCACGTGCAATAAGCAGTAGTTGGCGAAGAGGATAATGTTGAAGGGTATGAAGTACTTTTCGCAGCTTCAGAGAAAGAATTGGAAAAAGGTGTTGTCAAACGATTTGAAAAAGAAGTGAATGACGCTACAAGATAACTTGATGTATTCCTTGCAAGAGCGTCAGAGAAAGACAGTGTCAACGCATGAGAAGACGAAGAAGCCGATGTCAAAGTTAAAGTGCTACTTGAAGAATTGCGAGCTGAACGCTGGACGGTGGCTTTGATTGACTTAAAAAAAGACGAAGTGGCCACTGATGTGCTGCTTGAGGCACTGTGGGATAAAGCGCGCGTTGCAACGTGAGTTGACACAAGAGGTGATGTAGTGGCAGTTCTACTTGAAGATGCGTTAGTCAAAGAAGTGATATGGGTTGATGTAGAAGGAGACGACATGGTAGCTGAAGTTAATGTGCTGCTTGGAGGTGTGTGAGTCGAAGAATGTGTGGTGCCATGGGTAGATGTCAAAGAAGACGACATGGTAGCTGAAGTTGATGTGCTGCCTGGAGGTGTGTGAGTCGAAGAATGTGTGGTGCTATAGGTTGATGTTGAAGAAGACGACGTGGTATCTGAGGATAATGTGCTGCTTGGAGGTGTGTGAGTCAAAGAATGTGTGGTGCCATGGGTAGATGTCAAAGAAGACGGCGTGGCAGCTGAAGTTAATGTGCTGCTTGGAGGTGTGTGAGTCGAAGAATGTGTGGTGCTATAGGTTGATGTTGAAGAAGACGACGTGGTATCTGAGGATAATGTGCTGCTTGGAGGTGTGTGAGTCAAAGGATGTGTGGTGCCATGAGTTGATGTCGAAGAAGACGACATTGCAGCTGAAGTTAATGTGCTGCTTGGAGGTGTGTGAGTCGAAGAGCGTGCGGTGCCATTTGTTAATTTCGATGAAGACGACGTGGAAGCTAAAGTTAATGTGCTGCTTGGAGGTGTGTGAGTCAAAGGATGTGTGGTGGAATGGGATGACGTAGAAGAAGACGACATGCTAGCTGAGGTTAATGTGCTGCTTGGAGGTGTGTGAGTCAAAGGATGTGTGGTGCTGTGGGTTGACGTAGAAGGAGACGACGTGGGAGCTGACGTTAATGTGCTGCTTGGAGGTGTGTGAGTCAAAGGATGTGTGGTGATATGAGTTGATGTAGAAGGAGACGACATGCTAGCTGAGGTTAATGTGCTGCTTGGAGGTGTGTGAGTCGAAGGGCGTGCGGTGCCATTTGTTAATGTCGAAGAAGACGACGTGGTATCTGAGATTAATGTGCTGCTTGGAGGTGTGTGAGTCGAAGGGCGTGCGGTGCCATTTGTTAATGTCGAAGAAGACGACGTGGTATCTGAGATTAATGTGCTGCTTGGAGGTGTGTGAGTCGAAGGGCGTGCGGTGCCATTTGTTAATGTCGAAGAAGACGACGTGGTATCTGAGATTAATGTGCTGCTTGGAGGTGTGTGAGTCGAAGGGCGTGCGGTGCCATTTGTTAATTTCGATGAAGACGACGTGGAAGCTGAAGTTAATGTGCTGCTTGGAGGTGTGTGAGTCGATGAATGTGTGGTGCTATGGGTTGACGTAGAAGGAATGGGTTGACGTAGAAGGAGACGAATGTGCTGCTTGGAGGTGTGTGAGTCGATGAATGTGTGGTGCTATGGGTTGACGTAGAAGGAATGGGTTGACGTAGAAGGAGACGAATGTGCTGCTTGGAGGTGTGTGAGTCGATGAATGTGTGGTGCTATGGGTTGACGTAGAAGGAATGGGTTGACGTAGAAGGAGACGAATGTGCTGCTTGGAGGTGTGTGAGTCGATGAATGTGTGGTGCTATGGGTTGACGTAGAAGGAATGGGTTGACGTAGAAGGAGACGAATGTGCTGCTTGGAGGTGTGTGAGTCGAAGAGCGTGCGGTGCCATTTGTTAATTTCGATGAAGACGACGTGGAAGCTAAAGTTAATGTGCTGCTTGGAGGTGTGTGGGTTGAAGAATGTGTGGTGCTATTGGTTGACGTAGAAGGAGACGACATGCTAGCTGAAGTTAATGTGCTGCTTGGAGGTGTGTGGGTTGAAGAATGTGTGGTGCTATGGGTTGACGTAGAAGAAGACGACGTGGTATCTGAGATTAATGTGCTGCTTGGAGGTGTGTGAGTAAAAGGATGTGTGGCGCTGTGGGTTGACGTAGAAGGAGACGACGTGGGAGCTGAAGTTAATGTGCTGCTTGCATCTGTGTGAGTCGAAGAATGTGTAGTGCTATGGGTTGACGTAGAAGGAGACAACGTGGTGGCTGAAGTTAATGTGCTGCTTGGAGGTGTGTGGGTTGAAGAATGTGTGGTGCTATTGGTTGACGTAGAAGGAGACGACATGCTAGCTGAAGTTAATGTGCTGCTTGGAGGTGTGTGGGTTGAAGAATGTGTGGTGGAATGGGATGACGTAGAAGAAGACGACGTGGTATCTGAGATTAATGTGCTGCTTGGAGGTGGGTGGGTTGAAGAATGTGTGGTGGAATGGGATGACGTAGAAGAAGACGACGTGGTATCTGAGATTAATGTGCTGCTTGGAGGTGGGTGGGTTGAAGAATGTGTGGTGGAATGGGATGACGTAGAAGAAGACGACGTGGTATCTGAGATTAATGTGCTGCTTGGAGGTGGGTGGGTTGAAGAATGTGTGGTGGAATGGGATGACGTAGAAGAAGACGACGTGGTATCTGAGATTAATGTGCTGCTTGGAGGTGTGTGGGTTGAAGAATGTGTGGTGGAATGGGATGACGTAGAAGAAGACGACGTGGTATCTGAGGATAATGTGCTGCTTGGAGGTGTGTGAGTCGAAGAACGTGCGGTGCTATTTGTTGATGTCGAAGAAGACGACATGACAGCTGAAGTTAATGTGCTGCTTGGAGGTGTGTGAGTCGAAGAACGTGCGGTGCTATTTGTTGATGTCGAAGAAGACGACATGACAGCTGAAGTTAATGTGCTGCTTGGAGGTGTGTTAGTTGGAGCATGTGTCGTTCCATGGGGTGATGTAGAAATGGGCAACATTGTCGTAGAGGCTAAAGTACTACTTGGTGTTTTAGTGGAAAAATGTGTCGCCGAGTGGGTTGACGGAGAGGTAGACGGTATTATTGTTGTTGTTAAAGTGGTAGTATTAGGTGTCTCAATTGAAGAATGAGTCGTCGAATAAATTGATGTAGAAATACGCAACGTGGTTGTTGAATTTACTGCGCTACTTGAAGAAGCGCGAGTTGAGGAATATGTCAGCCTACGGGTTGACGGAAAAGTAGATGATATGGTTGCTGATGTCATAGTGGTACTTATCGATTGAGGTAAGTGAGCTGTGGTGATTTGTGGTGTTGTCTCGGGAGAGCACGTGCAAGAGGTCACGATTGAAGATGATGTTTCTGTTGGACTTGCTGCGGAAGTCGTTTCCAATGTAGATCCTGAAGTAGTTCGTTGTTGAAAGTTGAAATCAGATTTACGTTTGCTCTGGTAAGCCGAGCAAAAGTGTGCATTAAAGTTGTGTTTGGTTTTAAAAAATGGGTATTCACCCAGTGTGAGAGATAAGCGTTTTTAAGCAGTACTATTTTCAACCCTCGCTGCGTGTGTTTCGGCGCATAACTGCACTTACAAAAAATTTCGCGCCCACAGTTTTCAACAAAGATGGATGGTCTGTTTTCCTCAGAAAAGATTTCAAGCCCGAAATGCAATAATGCATTATCGTCAGGCTGACAAATTCCAGTAAATTGTTTTTGGTTGGATTTTTACGTTTTCGGTCATATAACGACCATAGAGAAAAAATGAGAGCACATTCAACTTGTCAACGGATTGTTTTGAAAGCTAGACGACATTTGGATTCGCTTACTGCCATAAGATTGTGACAGGTATGACAACCTCAACTGACTCTGACAGCGATATTTTACGTTTGATTGTAACTCGTCTATCTGGTGATGCTGTATTTGGGCGATAGAGAAAAACGAACTTGCTGATGTGAGTTGTGCTGTTGTTTTTGGTAAAGACGTCGTCGTGAGTGGATTTCCATCAACTGAAAAGTGAAATTTCAAATGATCGATCTGAAGCTGTTCCTCGTCAGCACTGATTTCTTCATTGTGAACTGTCTCAGTTCCAATCAAATGAAGTCAGATTACGGGGTCCTTCAATTGAATAATTGAAAATGAACTATTTATTATATGAGTATTATAGTAAAGAAATATACACAAACAAAGCATTCTTAGTACAAGAGCTCATTGCTTGTGGATGTGGTTAAATCAAAGTCGATTTGCTGATTTTTATTGAAGATCATCTATCCTTAAATTTTTTAGAGTCAGTGTCGTCAGACTTTTTGCTAAGACGAACTCAAAACTAAATAGGCCAGCGACCGCTATTGTTTTAGGCTCTACATCATTCTTTTGATCATCCTCGTAAAGTCAAGATTGTTAAGTGCAAATATTTTTGGGAGTCTACCAACTTTTTAAGAAAATTGCAACTAAACTATAGGGGTGCTAGGATATGGGCAATACTACGGACCTAGGTGAGTTTCGAGCCGTCAACTACTCTTTCCGTTGGCTCACGTGTTGTCCACGCCACCGACCAGGGCCCTTGCGTTGTCTTTCCCTTAATCATTTTTTTCTTACTCTAACGGTGATAATAGCGGTTGGCCATAAAGGAAAATGATTTGGAGAGCACAAATCGGCGTTGAACTTAGTGCTGCACATGAACTCACAATGTCTTAGCTTTTATTTGCTGCCTTTTCCTTTTTTCGTGGCATCTTTATGGTAATAAAATCTTAAAGATTACTGGATTACCAAAATAAATGAGAACTCCTGCAGCACAGTACTAACTTAGATGATCATTTAACCCTTCCTGCACCGGTTGCCGTTTTGTGCGGCTGGCCCAATGGACTACGCACTATTTTTCGTCAGCTGCGAATTTTCTGATGTTTAGCAATGAAAAAGACCTCTCGTCAATGATTAGAGGGCTTGAGTGATTTTGAACATAACAGTATTGTAGAAGAGACCTTACAACGCCGTTCCATGAGTAGAATTTATAGTATTATTTAGCCAGGATCGACTTTCTATTAACCTCGGCATTGGATTATGAATTCGTCGTTTTCTCTTTCAGCAATCGCGACGTTGTTAAACAGCACACATTTACTTCCAGGCAATAACACACATACAACACAGTCGTAGCTGACGTTTCGGCACAATCGTTTTCTTCAGAGCCGCTTTTTTCATCTGTCCTCCGCCCAGGAAGAACAGCCGCTATTAAGAACAGTATTATTTACTATGTGTTACGATGGTCCACATTGCAAATGTATTACCGCCGACATTCAGAAGTATTTTGCAGTTTATATAATTCTTCATATTTTGTTGAACAAATGCGAGACGTTCTTTTATTTCTCAACCCAGTTAGCTTAAGTTTTTGTGGATTTCGTCTTCCTCAGAGCCTGAAAAGGTCAAGTTGGCCGCAATCTACCCAACCAAACACCTCTACAATCAAACAGAGAAAATGTTACAACAAGATTTTAGTCACATTGAACACAAAATGGCTTCCTTGCACATTCCCCGTTTTCTATTAGTCTTCCACTAAATACGTCGAGATGAGTAATGGGAAACTCAAATACGAAAGTCAAGAAATAAAATTAGCTGTCGAATAACTATAGCGTGGCAAAAAAGAACTCTGGAACCCAATAACGTCAATGTGAACACTATAGTGTGCATTCGATTGTGTGCTCTAGACACATCGTGAACACTACAGTGTCCATCCGTTGGGGTGAGTGAGTTAAAACATGAGCTACGACCGGCGGCCGCTATGGTACCGATCCACTAAATAGCGAACTTGAAAAGGAAAAAGTTATGCAAAAAAAATTATTCCATTCAAGAATTCTACTACCAGTTCCACCAAGTACAGTGCTTGTCATCGAAACATTTCACTTATAGTGAAAAAACGGACATCAAAATAGAAAAAGTGCTCCAAATAACACTACGAAATTCGACTGAATATTTCGGAGAGAAGTTCTCAGTGTTAGTTTTGCTGAGTGTTATTGAACAACACCGAGAAATATTGCGTTTAATATAAGACAAAGGACGTTAGCGTACTAGCAAACAGCGAATATCATAAGATAAAAACCGTCAAGTGTATCTACTAAGACTCTAACGATCCAAATTGACCATGTGCAATCTCCTTCTTCCTTACTTCTTTTTACTGAAAAGTAAAACCTTCTGGTACGCACTCGTCAGTTGCGATCCGATGACAACGGAAAGAAGAAAAAAGCAAGCAGAAGATTTTTTGAACACCCAAATGTTTCTAGAACGTCTACGTAACGCATCTCCTAATAACACGTGCGTAGTGGAGTCCATCAACGTTTGCGCGCTGTATCGTATAGATCAACTTATCGATTGACTCTGCAATGTAAGCCATCTTCGTACTTCTTGTTGAATATGAAGCAGGAATAAATATGCATGGCATGTCCATTCAGCAGCTCATGGCTCACTTAAAAGAGTACCTCGGTTTTCAGATCGTCAGGGAAATACTAGGCGGAATTGAAAGGGCTGGCAATGGAGCAGCGATTGGCGTCAAACCTTGCCATTGCATTTATTTCTAAAATAGAAGCCCCCGTTATTGATCTCCGGCCGGTACTCTACTGTAGATATATAGATGAGTGCTTTATCATCTTTTGTACTCAGGAAGAAATGGACAAATGCTTTGAATTGTTGAATGAACAGACTGAGTACATCAAATTTACCAATGAGAAATCAAAAAAGATTGGCTTCCATTTCTTGACGTTCAGATCAACTCATCGGATAACTTTTACATGACAAAATGGTACCGAAACCCAAGTAACAAGAACATTCTCGTTCATTTCCTCTTCTCCCACCCTTCACACACCAAGAGGGCGCTTGTGAGGAACATTTTTCAAACAGCCACAAATGTGTGCACAAATAGGAACTGAAGGAAAAGTCGCGCGACTTGACTCGGCAAGTAGCCATTTCCAGTGGCTACGAAATAGTAACCCCACGAGTTCTGAAGGAAGAGCGACGCCCGAAAACGAACTATTTGGCCGAAACAAAATCCCGTTTGTCTCGCCCTTTATTATTAGTGATGAAATAAAAGTAGCGATAAAGCGATGCTTAAGAAGGGCAGGTCTACAGGAATGGATAACGATTGTTGAAATACCACTCATTAACCCTTGTAGTCAGTTAGTTCGTAACCGCCGTGCGGAGCAGTTCAATCTATTGATTTCGAGATTAGGTCACATTTTTGCAGAAGGATAAGAGCTTCACTCCAAAAAGGTTCTGGAAAATGCTTTCAAATCATTATTTACGTGAGGTGTCTTCACATCTTTCGTAAATTGCTGTATCGCTTTCTCTATTCTCTTCGCTGTCTTCCAATCTTCCTCTGTCTTCCAACTAGATATTCGGATTTACGTATGGGTCCCAAAATTTGGTTTCCTTCATGACTTCCGCTGAATCCTAACCGAGTTTATCCTCACTGGAATTCTGGAATAACTCTGTCAAATTGTTTCCAAGCCTTTACCACAGACTGCTTAGCAGGGCTAATCGGGGAGTAGGGTGCTCTTTTTTAAGAGGTTTACTGTAAATATGTTCATTCTGATTGGCCTGTTAGTGGGGCTAGCTACCATGCACGTGTTTCGCGGTGTTTGCGACATAATACTTTTGAGCAAAATTTTGGTAACATGGTACTGCAGTGATTTGGAAAAACGGTGGCATCTTTTTGCGAATTTCACTTCCATCATTAAAATAAGTAGTGTTACTCTCAAGCAGCAAAACGTGTTTTGTTAACAGATGGTTCAAGGAAGTTCGTTGTTCAGTCTATCTAATGAAACGAAATCTACTTCAAATCTGATAATGGTGTTAATCGCCAGATACTAAATACTAATACTAATACTATCGCCAGATACTAAATACTAAAAAATCACCCTGAAAACATACTTTTCACCATAAATAAGTGACTATTAATTGTTAATTAATAGTGTGCTCGGCGTCAGTTAAGGGGAACCGGAAGTATCAAGTTGTTAAGAAATGAATGAGAGTTTCAAAATATCTTTTAATGTATATTTTATCAATAAAACATCCGTTGTACTATGCAATATTATACGTTATTAGGAAGCTAATTTTTTGCTTTTTCGTCAAGAGTTAAATCTTTTATTAATTATTTAATGAACTCTGCAGTTTTAGATGCCAAAAACGAATTTTTGTGTAATCTTCTTTTATGATTTCAAAGTAGGTCGTAGTGAAGCAAAGACGACTCCAAACATTAATGATGTTTCGGCTTAAGGTTATGTTGGTTTGTCAACAGTGCGAACGTGATTCTGGAAATTTCGATCTGGTGATTTTGACTTTGAAAATGAGGATGGATGCGGACGTCCTACTGAACTCGACGACGACGAATTGAGTGCTCTTCTCGAAGCAAACACACAAACAACTCTTCAAGAGCTTTCAGAACAGCTTGGCGTAAGCACAAGGACAATTTCTACTCACTTGAATCGCACAAGAAGAGAAAAAAACTCGACAAGTCGGTGCTATCAAAAAAATTGCCGTTTTGAAGTGTCGTCCACTCCAAACGAAACAACAAAACGACGCTTTTCCTGGTCGAATTGTGAGGCGCGACGAAAGTGGATTCTGTACGACAACCGGAGACGTTGAGCACGATAACTGGATTGCGATCCTGCTCCACAGCCCTTCCAAAAGCAGTAATTGCATTAAAAAGGTTATGGTGACTATTTGGTGGTCTGCAGCCGAGCTGATTTATCGGAGCTTTTTGAATCCGGAAGAAACGATTACGGAAGAAAAGTGTTGCCAAAAAATTGAAGATGTACACCGTAAACCCTAAGAACAACGAACGGCATTAGTCAAGAGTATAGGACCAATCCTCCTCCACGTCAACGCACGGCCTCACCATTGCGGAACCTGCGCTGCAAAAGTTGAACGAGTTGAGGTACGAAACCTTCATCCGCCACATTCATTCATATTCATCAGACCTTTCGCCTTCGATTATCAGTTCGTCAAGCACCTTGACAACTTCTTTCGCGAGAAATGCTTCGCCAACCACGACGACGTAAAAAATGCCTTCAGCGAATCCTTCGCTTTCAGAACTCCGTAATTTTACACGACTGGAGTAAATAAACCAATTTCTTATTAGCAAAACGTGCAAATTCAAATAGAAAACAAGTTCAAATTTAAAATGAAATAAAAACTTTAGTTAATAAAGTTAGTTTTAGCTTTTGATTTGAAGGAAAGTTATGACATTATAAATGATATTGTTTAAAACGATTACTTATTTCTGAGCTTCCTTATGAATTCAGTGTTGGACAATCAGTTCTCTTTGTCCACGACTATGACCCTCAGCCACACATTATTTCTACAGCACTGTATAAGATGACCAACAATGCTGGTGCAACCAAAGTTGTCCTTTACCAATGAATTGCGAGGCAACAGTCTTCTTAACTCTGCCAAATAAGTGGAGTATCCGGTCAAGGTAAGTATAAGGCGTGCAGTGTCTCACCTCAGGTTGGGCGCTAGTGAGATGCCATTTTTTACTATGTTGTGGTTGAGGCTCATTCAAATGCAACTATGTGAGTGGTGAGAGTGAGACCAATTTGCTAAAGTACTATTTCTACTTGATGAAGCACTAACCCTTAGGTAATCTTCACACTATACGGCATCCGGGTCGAGTACAGCACAAATGCGGTGCAGCGGCATAGTAATCCTATGTTAAACTGCGAAGCAGAGAATTGTCAAGCGTGATCTTGATCAAACTATGCTTCCACCTATTGCAGTAGTAGTAACATAAAAGCAGAGGTTACAGTAAACCATATCCATGCCGTAATAGAGAAAAAATTAAACGATGATTATTAAGAGCGAAAAGTCTGGAGTTTTTTTTTTACATAAATTCGTTCTTAGCCAGTGTTAATAAAGTTACCGTTTCCAAAAAATCTTAATCGTGCATAAAGTATTTAAGTGAATAAGGTTCTACTAACACCAATGCATATTTCATTCTTGATGAAATAGAACACGTATTTCTGAGAATGAGCTTCTTCAATGCACCACGTCAGAAACGTTTTGATTTTGAAAAAGAAGTTAAGCTGAATCACATTGTCATAAACTACTCACCGAACCTTATGACATATTCAGTAATGTTATTAATGTTATCAGCTCCGATACTGTTGCTCGCATTTTCGTCGTACAATTGCGCAACGTCTTCAGCAGGCCGCGTGTTCGAAACGACCATAGTCCGTGCAGTTAGATTACCCTCGTTCATTACGTTGATGAACATTTCTCTGTCTTTATCGTCCTCTCTCCAAAAAATGCAACTCATTGTAATATAAAATAGAAGCGACAGCTTATATTTTAAGCCTTTTTCTTCTCATTCTCTCCTCCTTGTCTTCCTCATTTTTTTTCTCTTTTTTTGGACTATTTGGATATTCAACTAACTGATAATCGTAATCACATGGAATATAGTGCAGGAGTCTATGAACGCCGGGTAGCTTGGCTTCTTTTGCAAACTCTTGCATCACTCTAAAACAAACGTTAATAAATACTGGACTGCACTGGGTACGTAATGGTGTAAAAATGAACGAACATTGCTTGGCTAAAGTTCAGCTTTGTCGCCGATGGCCTGAACGAGTTCAGCTTTGTAACGGCTTCCAGCGCAGTTAAAGAACGAAAAGTTTGCACAGTTCCACTGTACAGAATGAAACTATATCGTAAGGAAAGATGCTGAGTGGTTTGAATGAGATTACGAGTGTGGTCAACATTCTGAAAACATCCAAATACGAAGCGAAAATGTGAAGCTTAATAACAAAACTTTAAGCTTCTGGTAACAGCAAACGATAAAATTGTTTCAATAATCAATCATTTGTGCGGTTTTTTCTTCACTGTAACATCTTGGGCCATTCGCGGTTATTCTTGATGTTGTGTGGTTGGTGATTAGATGGCGCCTAATTTCGTATCATGAAGAAATATTTTTTTGGTTAGAGACAATTTTCGCCAACTTGGGGACTACGGACATCATACTTTAAAGAAGAGTTTACATAGTATGCTGTACAAGCTTGTATTTGCTACGATGATCTATAAATGAGTACGAAGGAGCTGCCAAGACCATTGGGTCATTCTAGGCAGCCTAAATCGCAAAGGAATAAAGCCACGATCTGTGCCTGCATTGAAAGCTCAGCTGCAAATTAGTCCTCGATAGAGGGCTTGATCATACAAGTAAGAAGTACAAGGTACTGCGTCACCGAACTCAAACAGGCGGAAAGATGCCTCCCAGTCAACAACGTCTGTGAAATCGGAGAAGAACTGTTTATTTAAGCAAGTGACAATAGAGGAGTAAACGGCTGATGTGAACAAGGATTTATTTGAAGAACTAACAATATGAATTGGACGTTTACAGTTAAACAGATGTGAATCAATACCGGCATTGGCAATCTTCGTCGTATACGCACCGATATCAAGCTATGGCGATGACGAAGTCAAAACGTTTTGCGTAAGCTTTGAGAAGTTATTAAGAGAGGTCGCTACGTTATTTAAGGTCAACATTGGAGATTTTAACGTTAAGATTGAATCCAGAAAAACGTTTGTAGAGATCCATATCGGGACCAATGGATGAGAATTGAGAGAGTAGAATAAACAGGTGTCTAAGCTTGTCATAACGATCAAGATCACACACGGTATCTCGCAATTCCAGAAGCCTCATTCTCAAGGTTGGACGTGAGAGTCGCCCAGCAGATAGTATCATAAAGAAATAGCCCATGTCATGGTAAATCAAAAGCTTTGCCTTGTCGATTTCGCTGTTGTACCAAAATTTTACACCATATCACATCATTGCCTCCTTTCTTAAACGTTTCAGCTCTCACATGAAGTTGAAATAAGCTAAATTTAAAAAAACTAGGTTATCTCATCAGTCGGTTAATGGGAAGATGCTATTCTTTGTAACGTCAACGAGGAATGCGATTGAATTATTGAGCATCTTTACATTAACGCCATGAAAGCTGAGAGTTCGAAAGGTACTAACAGACATCTGTCTCCAACAATAGTCGAGCTGATACGCAACCACATAGTATGAGCTACAGATACCGACAACTCACAACAGAGCTAGCAAAGCAGTTCAGGCAGTGGATAAAGGGAGTTCATATACAGGTAAGAGCAGTAGTTATGATCAGAGCTTCAGAGAGTTAGAAAAGCATTCGCGAAACTCGCTGATACTATGCCAGTAGAAAACCAAGATTATTGCACTCCAACGCCCAGACGGAATCGTTACAGCTTCCAGAATGCGAAAAAAAAATGAAAAAAAGAGGTGAAAGAAATCATTCACGATTGCCACTCGGATCTCTCCAATAGCCACGTCCTCCTTCCGTCATGTGAAATAAAGGAGAATGAATATGTCATTTCACTAGCTCTTCTTCCCGAAATCGAAAATTTCGTAGTTCATCGTTTCGTCAGAGAAAAATCGAACATCACCATGTGCGGAGAGGATGAAATCTGAACACTTGGAGAGGTTTCCGCCAGACCTCATGAACACACTCGCTCGACTCTCCACACGTTACCTGTTTGAGTGCAAGGGTCCCTACTTAGTGGAAGATTAACAAGACCTCAACGATATCAGCAACTATCTTCAACATGCTTACTCTCTGTCATCTACCAACTTTCCACTCCAGTTTTCCTAGATAAGATTTACAGAACACTGAGCGACCGACACTTTCATCGATTTACAAAAAGCTATTAACTCAGTTATGATAAAAGGAGTATTTCGTCAGAGAAAAATCGAACATCACCATGTGCGGAGAGGATGAAATCTGAACACTTGGAGAGGTTTCCGCCAGACCTCATGAACACACTCGCTCGACTCTCCACACGTTACCTGTTTGAGTGCAAGGGTCCCTACTTAGTGGAAGATTAACAAGACCTCAACGATATCAGCAACTATCTTCAACATGCTTACTCTCTGTCATCTACCAACTTTCCACTCCAGTTTTCCTAGATAAGATTTACAGAACACTGAGCGACCGACACTTTCATCGATTTACAAAAAGCTATTAACTCAGTTAAGATAAAAGGAGTGATGGAAGCTGTGGAAGCCAGGGGGCCACTAATCGGCATGTCAAAATTATTCATAAGCTATGTAGAAGTATTGCAATCAAAATGTCATCATTCGATAACGATTTTAACATCGCCGTCAAAGAAAGAGTATGCGAAGGCGACACCATGAGGTCAAAACTATTTCCTACCACCCTCGAAAACGTCGTGTGAGCTGTGGAATCGACATATGGGACTGGAATCGACATGTGAGACTAAAAATCGTTCGTTGGCAATTACACAATCTTCACTTTGCTGATGACATCGCTCTTACAACATGAATAATTACTCAAGCGAATCCTTTCCGACTTTGATAATCCTGTGGAGGGATTGGTCTCGGAATAAATTTCGAAAAACGGTTTCTATGAGGAGTGGATTGGTTTCGTAGTAGCCACACACGATCAGCAGTGAGAAACTTCGCCACATGCTACTTCTCTCCCCTCACCTCCCGATCGAAAATCGTTTTTTTTTTTGACGCGTTTTCCGCGGTAACTCGTCCACCACCACACTATCCGGTGTGGGCGTCTGCATGTGCGCGTGACTGCGTGACAGCCGGCTGGAAATAGCGAAAACGGCGCAAAAATCGCGTTCGGAGGACGAGAATAGCGTCCGGACAGACAACTCGTCCACATCGAGTGGGCGGCGGTTTTTTGCATTTTTTTCTCGATTAAAACGCGTTTTCGGGCGATTTCCTTCCTCGCTCCGATGCCCCCTCCCCGGCCCCACCCTCAAGTGCTCTAGGCACTTCTACCTAGGAAGTCAAAACGATAAAGTATTTAACTCTAGTGTTAAGCAAGAAAAATTGACAAGCTTAAGCAGTACTCAAGAACATTGAAAATGTAGTCTAAAGAACAAAGAACACCCGAGTGCGCGCTTGCCTTCGACTCCACGATTCTTCCTGCCTTAGCGGGTGCGTCAAAAACCTAGTCGCAATATATTCAGGATTAAAGAATGTTATTGAATGAGCATTCGAGAGGACGATGCTATGAGTACCTCTTAGCTGAGAAAATAATCCGAAGCTCCAGCCTGAGTTAAACAAAACACCAAATATCAAAAACGCCGTTCTACACGGCAAACTCTCGAAGATAAGACGGGCCAGACATGTAATGTGTAACGATAGCCCATGGACAAGAGCTGTCAACGACTGAATCCTTCCGACCCGCGATGGTCACAGTTTCTCGCGAAAATCCCAGAAAGGAGACATGGTGCTCAACAAGTCTTTGAAGTGAGTAGAATTCACTTGGCTTCTCCTACACGCGGCAGGGAGAAATGAAAGATTTACCAACACTCGTTCGAGGAGATTTACCAACTCGACGAATAACTAGGCAGCATACAGTGATACAGGTGATATTAGTCTACCATGCCAACACAATGCTGTCATCATTTGAAAATGTTTTACAGGTATTTTAAATTTAATACTTTGTTTATCACACGTTGTTTTATTTCCGTCGATTCCTTGCGATTAATGTGATTTATTACAGCGCTTTGAAATGGTCTACAAGTAAGTTAACGCTCAAATTACCGGTTAATGATCTCGTTCAAAAAAATGTTGCTACATTTTGTTGTTACAAATGTTTACTAGGTGAAGAATGCGCTTTTCTCGGCGTAAGGCTTAGATATCCTCCACAGATTTTGTGCTGCTGTCTATCCTATTAAATGATTACAAAATACTGCTATGAAAATGCTCTATACGACAAAATAAAAAAAGTGCAGTACATCTGACTCACGTCGTTACCAATCGGCTAGACGTAATAAACTAGATAGCTGCCGTATTCTGCTTGATAAAAGCTCTAAAGCTTTCGGCGTTGATCAATCCCTGAGGGATGCGTCATGCATACGACCTCATAAAGTGTTGTTGGAGGTGATTGAATGCATATCTGGCCTTGCGGTGGCCTGCCGATGTGTCGAATTAGTGCTGCTATCCTCCCAGACAAGTCTGGTACCAATTTGTCGATCCCGGAGGGATGGAAGGCTTGGTGGGTCATGGGCGCAGGGATCGATTCAACGTGAGTGCCGCTGTGGCGCCTCCAACCACTGCGCCACACGCGCCCTATATTCTGCTTGATAACAGTAAAAAATAGGCACTCGCGAAGCATATAAGGACACGATTGAAGAATTTTTGTCTGAGCAATGAAGAGATAGAAATGGGTGATGAAGCCATTGGTATGTGGTAATACATTTTATAGCGACAATTGAAACATTCACGATTACCCAGACTAATAAGTTTCGATCGCATGAAATTGTATACTACACCTACCGCTTTGAAGCTGCAATGATAGTTTTCTTCTTTCGTAAACCATCCAACTATCTTCGGATGATTATATCTGATATCATCTTTATCTCCTTTGAATATCGCAAAGTACAACGTGTCTGAAACACGAGCCATAAAAGCATTGGCGTGTAGCACATTGGTTAGTGACTAACTCCAGGAAATACTTGTTGCTTAGTTGAAATGCACACTAGACCTAACCAATCTCTCTGTGGTGTTGGAAAATAGACACAGTACTCGTTTGAGTGAACAAAATCACCCGCTTAATACACTGGTAAGCCACGAAAAGATGTTGTAGAAGTAAAATACGCCTTCATTAATCTCTGCGATACTACGAATGGAGTCGAACAAACTGCGCATTCCACAGGGATTGACTAACACCAAACTTTTTACCTTTTAATCGTTAAAAGTGAAGTCAAAGGTTATAATGCTATAGATTCTTTTCATCATCATTTAAGTTCGTCAATCGTCAGGAAAATAATCATAGCACAGTAGACCAGAGATTTAATACTGAAGCATTAAAATCATTACCATGTTCCGTAGTGGATGTTGTTCCTACTGTGCTTAGTACGACGGTAAGTACGACCGCAATCGCAGTTATACCGATAAGAACGATCAAAAATATCAGATTTGCTGATTTTGCCATTGTTTCTTTCTGTTAAATTAGAAATGATTTACAACTGTCATTACGCAACCTAATATTAACACATCGATAACAATGTGAGCCATTATTATTCCCTATTTATTGATTAGTCACTCATCCTCAAAAAAGTAAAAAGCCAAAGTAAAAGAAACTGATATTAGATAAACGTACACTCTTCTTAAAAAACAACGATTCCTTTACAGAGTAACTAAACTTGCAATTAGGCACATTTGAAAATCGATCGATAAACTTTGCATTAAATATACATAAGAATTGTTGAAAATATTAACACCGTTTTATAAGTACTTCTGTTTCGAAAATCAGTAGCTAATGCCATTTTATGTCGTTGACAGAAGGTGGAACAAAAAAAATTCCTATGTTATCTATTTTTTTCTCGGATTCGGAATTGAACAGATCACAAAGCCTCTATTTTCTACGCATTGTTTTCCTCATTGAACGATTTGTGTCATTATGGAATAAGGTTCATGAAAAACCAAGGAAAACTCTAACTTTCAAAAAGTACAGTGACCGACTTAAAATCCTCTGTTATCCATGAAACAGCTTTCTTCCAGATGAAAAAATGAATTCGAAATGGAAGACTTACTATTTGTTAAGCGACCTATTAGAACAGGGATGTGAACGCAAGAAGCAATAGTTTTACAAAAAGTTATCGATTTTTATGAGCTTATTTTAAGTATTATATAAAAAAGAGATAGTTACAGTAAACCTGGGTATGTAATAACGACCACTTTGTGAATGGTGTCCAATTCGAAAGCTGATGTTAACGAACCAGTTCAGCCCCAATTCAGCGGAATGACACCAAGCTTAGTCGCTGTTATCAGCGACAGAAGGCCGTGCTATTCATGCTTTGTCATTTTAAATTGTAAAAAATGCACTTTCACTGATAAGAGGAATGTTCTTAAGTCGCAAATCAATAGGTGAAAATTTTTCGGCGCTTTTGTAGATGAAATGCTAAATGAACAACATATAGCAATTTCCAAGTTTCTATTAATCTGGGCAATGATTAATAAATTACTATTTTTCTTCGATAAGCAAACACGAACTTGAAATTATAGAATTTATTGGCATACAATAGCTGACAGGGGCGCGTGTGGCGCAGTGGTTGGAGGCGCCACTGCGGCGCGCACGTCAAATGCGCCCATGGCCCACCAAGCCTTCCATCCCTCCGGGGTCGGCAAATTGGTACCAGACTTGTCTGGGAGGATAGCGCAGCACTGGCTCGATACATCGGCCGGCCACCGCGAGTCATTGTAAAGGCCAGATATGCATTCATTCACATCCAACGATGCTTAATGAAGTCGAATGCATGGCGCATCCCTCAGGGATTGATCAACGCCGAGAGCTTCATCCCTTATCCTTTATACAATAGCTGACATTCTGGCGATTTCGCCTTCTCAGAGCATAGAAAGATCAACTTGACATGGGATCTACTCAGCCGAACACTTTCATTACCCTAGTAAGTAAGACATAACACATATATTTGCATTCCCATAATAAACAACTTTATTTAAACACTAACCATTTTGTTTTTATTCCAATTAACTGGTGGAAAGCAGCTGCACAGAGTAATACGTGGACGAGGAATGTGCCTAGATCAGGTCACTGAATCAGGAAGAGGTATGGTGCGAGATCACAAGTCACAACAAGGTAGTCCTCCTTGCGGTTCTTTTTTGGATTTTTGGAACGAACTAATCCAAAACGCTTCAACTTTTACACGCTGATGACCTGAATTTTTGTGCGACGATAGTGATTTCCAGTTCAAAATTTTCTCTGTTGTGTTTCTGTGTCCTATGCACTTTTAGAGGAGCGTTTGGTGTCACTTTAGATTTACCGACTAAGAGTTATTTAAAGCGGCTGCAGACCCAACTCATACAATCACCGTCTCTAGCGTTATTGCAAATTATGCAGTTTTTCGTTGTGAGCAGACAGTCATATACGCGGCTGCGAACTAACTGACGTTTTAGAGTGTCCGCTGGAGCTTCTTTCACTTATACCGAATTCCTTAATGCGGCTCTTCTTAAGCAGCTTTTTATAGCTGCACTTATTTCCTTCGAAATAAGGGGCAAGATGGGCGCAGCCTTGTCCTAGCTAGAACTAACGTTTCAGGGCGTGATTTCTTCTCTATGCCTACACCGAGGAGCTACCGTTTCGTAGCCGTTCGAAACGGCTATGTGTCGTGCAAATTGAAGATTTTTCCCTTTTGCTCCCATACTGTTCTTACGCTAGTGGCTGTTCGAAACATGTTTCTTGCAAGCGCCCTTTGTAATGAAGCACTATCTTTTTACTACTTGGCTTTCGGTACTATTACATAATTAACCGTTTTTTGAGAGGTTAATTTGTACGCTCAGAAATGGAAGCCACTTTTCTTTCGGTTTCCTTCAGGTGAATTTTGTATAGTCTGACTTTTCATTCCTCAACTAAAAGTATTTGTCCATCTTCTCTTCTGTGAAACAATTGACAGGACAATCATCTATATAATGCTTTCACGTTATACATAAAGGCAATGACAGTGGTTGGTACCAGACGCTGTTCCATTGTCAAACCTCTAATTTGTACGTAATATTTCCCTTGCCGTCTGAAGATCGAGCAGTTTAAGCGCATCTTCAGGAGCGCCAAGAAATGCTGAATGGAGAGACTACACATGTTTGTTACTTAACTGTTGCTCAGAAAGCTCGCGCATGGCTCTCGTTGCAGAGTCATTTGACAGGTTAGTGTGAAGGGCGGTAACGTCTAAGGAGTCCCTACGTCAGCCTAGCCCAAGCTCGGGTCGTCACTATCTCGGGGCTAGTCGCAGCCTATACCAGGACGGTGGCCATTTTTCGCAGTGGTTTACTTTTAGCTGGGCTTCCTGGTAGAAGCAACGGACTCCTTCTCAGCTCAGGACACCTTGGCCGGTGGGATGAATTTCCCGCTGTACGTCGCAGCCCAGCACCCAGCAACACCTCACACCTACGTTGAGGAGGTGAACGGTTTGGAGATGATGTAGATTCAGCTTTGTTAATTGCTTAACGTTCTAATAGAAACTTCGAATTGCCCAGTTTTGATAACCATTCTAAAATAAGACCCTGTTCACCACATTGTTCGGTACAGAATAACTGTCAACTATGATAAGGTAGTATACCACTGGTGAACCTATTTTGACCAGTTGTTTAGAAACTAGTTCACTAAGAAAAAAACCTGGTTCAAGGAAAGTGATAACAAAAACCACTTCACCACTTGAGCATTATGGTAGCCTGTCTTAATTAATCGCTCAATCTTTAGCAAGTTTTTCATTCGATTACTATTCAGCTGCTTGAGCAACGTTTTTAAAAGCAAAGTCCTAAGATAGCGGTGTTCGCTTTCTTTCTTTAAGTTGGCACCAAATATCTATCCGACGCTTATGAACCGACGCAACATCTGTAACTTAAACGGTTTGTCTTTAATTTAGTTACCAGTTGCTCAAATCAAAGCCAACAGAATTTTACCTTTGAGGAATGAGTTGCTTCTACATTTCAATCTCACTCTAGCGAGCGAACTCTTTCTTTGGTTATACGCTTAGCACCACTCATTATTATAATTGTTATTAAAGCAGAAGTATATGGCATTGTTGCAAATTCTTCCCTGTACATCATATTTGTTTAGCATATCGATCACTTTCTCAGACCACTGTATAATCCTGTTTAGTAAGCATTGCTGGCGAAATATCGAAGACAATTCCCTTATCAGCACTGAAACTGCCGATTGTGTCGTCAGTAAACTTTAAGATCAATTCATTTGCACATTTTCGGCAAAGTACACCGCAATGACGCAAACTTCAAGGGCCTGATAACTCTCTGATAACAAAAAATCTGAGCAAACTAGTTGCCTCAAAGAACGCAACTTAAATTTCTGCACTTAATAGAATGTCATGGTCGCATTTAACCTTACTCAAAAATAAACGAAAGTCAGAAACTGCGGGAAGGTAATTTACTAGTTTCTGTTTCATGCTCTATTTCTTCTGGTTCATTTGTATTGACTTCGTGCATTAATCCAAGAATCCAGTATAAGTCATAAATAGTCTGCATTAAAACACAAACACAATTTTCTGAGGAATTTTGATCAGACAATGCAGCGAAATTAGTTACTGTATTTTGCGTGTTATACAAAAAGATGCCCGACGAGCTAACGAAACGTCGTTTTCGTATACATGGTTACCGCTTCGAGTCACCTGTATCACCTGTCATCCCGTAAATCATCTATTGAATGCAGCGGGCGCCAGTAAATCTTCCATTTTTTCCTGTCGCTTGTAAGAGCAGCCCAGTGGGTTCTGCTCGCTCTAGGGAATCGTCGAGCATCATACCTTTGTTTTAGGCTTTTCGTGAAAAAACTCCGACCATCAGGCTGGTGGTCTTCCTGCAGTACGTTTGACATCACGAGGAATCCAGTCACTAACAGCTCTTGTCCATCTGCTCTCATTCATACGCATTACATGTCCAACCCACCTTATCTTCGACTGTTTGGGGTGCAGAACGGCATCTTTGATATTTGAACGTTGGTGCAGGTTGGGGCTTCGGATCCCTTTCCGTACTTGTGTGAAACGGAATACTCTTAGCATCGTCCATTCGACTGAGCGTTTGATAACGCTGAGTGATCTTTCATCCTGCTTATGCAGAGACCAGGTTTCTGACGAATGCGTTAGGGCAGGAAGAACCGTTGAGTCGAAAAGGTGAGCACGGAGCCGGGTGCTCTTTTTTTTCTTCACTACATCCTCGATGCTCTTGAAAGCTCCCTAAGCCGCTCGTTTCCTTCTGCTCAGCTCTGGAGCTAAGTCGTTCATCATATTGATTTCAAGACCTAGATAGACATAACTGGAGTATTCGGACATATTCGTTTCGCTGAGCGTGAATGGGGCATGCGATACAAATCTGTTCCTCATGAACATCGTTTTTCTGAGAAATAGTTGAATACCAATCTTTAAACACGCGTTATCAATGTCGGCAAGCATGAGTTTTGCTTGACTAATGTCTGGTGTTATAGAAACACGATGTCGTCAGCAAAGCGAAGAGGATATAACTGCCGAATATCGGTTTTTACTCCATGTTGTCCCATTCCAATGCTTGCATGACGTTCTGGAGGGCCGAGGTAAATAACTTTGACGAGGTTGTATCGCCTTGCCTAACTCCTTTTTGACGTCAACGTTAATATCGTTGTAGAATGGTAAACTCTTGGCTGTGAAATTTTTGTACAGCTCACGAATAATCTTCGCGTGCTTAGTAGGGACTCCTTGACTATCAAGGGCTTCCATAACTGCTTCTATCTCAATTGAATCAAAGGCCTTCTGTAAATCGATGAAAGTGAGACAGAGCGGTCTTCTGCACTCTCATGATACATCAGTGAGCCATTGTTATCGTGTGCACCCGGTCGATCGTACTAAATCCTTTTCTAAACCTTGCTTGCTCACATGGCTGTCCTTCGTCCAGTGCTCTGTCAATCCTGCTTCACTCCAGTGAAAAGTTTGTAAACGACAGACAGCAGGCACATTGTGCGATAGTTCCCCATATCGTGTAATTCACCCTTATTGAACAATAACACTGTTTTGCTGGTATTCCACTGAGTAGTGACCTTGCATTCAGACAGGTAGCGTGTGAAGAGCAGAGCTAGTACGTCTACAAGAACTGGCGGAAGGTTCTGCACATGTTCTGTATTATCCTGTCCGGAACTGTTTCTATTCGAGTTTTCACCGACGAAATGGCATGTGGACTTCAGAAGGAAGAGCTGGTAGTTTAACACATTTATCTTTCTTTATTTTATTTGACGAAAGATGGACGTGGCTATCGAAGAGATCTGAGTAGTATCCCTGAATAATCTTCTCCATTGCCTTTGTGGACGATGTAACTGTATCGACTAGGCGTCGGAGTGCAATCATCTTGTTCTTCCTACCCAACGCTGCGAAATTGGGGGCTCTTTTGGGGTCAGGGGAATAAGGCCCGTTTCTTTTACTGTATTTAGCATATTTGATACCCACGTATACCTTGCTGGGCTTTGAATGCGGAGGCTGGTTATACTCACTGGTAGCTTGCCAGGCTCTCCCAGAGTAGACGTGGAGCTTATTTGTTGGAGTCGACTCTTAACCGCCTTCTCTTCTCGACTCTTAACCTTTAAAGCCACCTTCCAGAACGTCATCCGAGCATTGGAATGGGATAATATGAGAGTGAAAATCGACGGTCGGCAGATACATCACCTTCGCTTTGTTCATGATATCGTCCTAATAACACCAGACATTAGCCAAGCGGAACGTATGCTTGCTGACTTTGATAAAGCGTGTTTAAAGATTGGTCTTCGACTAAATCTCAAGAAAACGATGTTCATGAAAAACGGATTGGTTTCGTTTGCCCCATTCAGGCTCAACGGAACGAATATCTTCGAATGCTCCAGTTATGTCTACCTAGGTCGGAGAATCAATATGATGAACGACTTAGCTCCAGAGCTGAGCAGAAGGGAACGAGCGGCTTGGGGATCTTTCAGGAGCATCGAGGATGTAGTGAAGTGAACAAGAACACCTGACTCCGTGTCTCCCTTTTCGATTCAACGGTTCTTCCTGTTTTAACGTATGTGTCAGAAACCTGGTCGCTACGTAAGCAGGATGAAAGATAACTCAGCGTTATCGAACGCGCAGTCGAAAGGACGATGCTAGGAGTATACCGTTTCACACAAGTAAGGGATAGGATCCGAAGCTCCGACCTGCGTCAACGATCGAAAATCAAAGATGCTGTTTTATACGCCAAACAGTCGAAGATAAGGTGGGTCGGACACGTAGTGCGTATTGATGATAACCGATGGACAAGAGCTGTTAGTGACTGGATTCCTCGGGATGTCAAACGTACTGCAGGAAGACCAGCGACTCGATGGTCAGAGTTCTTCACGAAAAGCCTAGAAAAAAGATATGTTGCTCGACGAGTCCCTAAAGCGAGTAGAACCCACTGGGCTACTCTTGCGCGCGACAGGGAAAAACGGAGAATTTACTGGCGCCCTCTCGAGTCATTCGACGATCAACGGGACTACAGGTGATACAGGTGACAGTGCAAGAGATTGGCCCAGTAATAGCGTTGAGTTCAATTCGAGTGGGCTAATGCACCAATTTGTGCTAGTTTGCCAGTGGATTAGGAAGTTAGTCGGATTTGTCTTTTGTCCGCCAACTATTCGTTGAATGCTCGTCTTTGTATGAATTCGCCACGTGAGACGTTTCCCCGTAACTGCCTTGAACAACTTCGAGTTTGGGTTACAACAGCTTATAGCAACAACGACGATGCAATAACAGCGAGATTGAAATGAGAACAAGTGATACACTTGAGGAAAGCTATTGGGACACTGGAGTTAGAGTACTGAAGAATTGCGGGACTGGAAGAAAAGAACTAGGGGTTGCCACCCAGACACTGGTCGATTGAAGGACTGACACTGGCGGATTGGAGTTCCGGCACTCTCCGCTTCGTATGTTTTATCTCTGATGGGTGGGGCTTTTCAGGGAGTCTGAGATAGTGCTGATTCAAGGCATGACAGGTACATGCGGAGAAGTACATCAGATAATACGGTATGTCAGAAGCTTCGTCAACATAGAGCTTTATCAGATAGCGAAGAAATAGATTGTACAAATCTTACACAGAAAGTGAATGTCGTAACGGTCTAAAGACTTATACGTTATGAATGGATATATTTAAAATAGTTATAAGTAATTCGTTAGTACAGGAAACGGGAAAAATGGAGGGTTTACTAGCACCCGCTCGAGTCACTCGACGATCAACGGGACTACAGGTGATACAGGTGATCCACGGTCGAAATGCGTCGTGTGCCCCTTTTGTTATTTATGTTGACTTTGTGTGATTCTCGAAGACTGCTATGATACTGCTGGCTCCAGATGGCCCAGCACTGTTCTATCAATTCGTGACTAGATAGTAGGGCCAGTTTGGCTTCTTGCATTGTGCGGAGTTTGCTCTCTTCTTCCGATTGGATGTGGTCTTCATCATTCTGATGTTCTCTAAGTGATTTAAATGTGTATGTAATTATCATGTCACGCTACTGCTGGCTCCAGATGGCCCAGCACTGTTCTATCAATTCGTGACTAGATAGTAGGGCCAGTTTGGCTTCTTGCATTGTGCGGAGTTTGCTCTCTTCTTCCGATTGGATGTGGTCTTCATCATTTTGATGTTCTCTAAGTGATTCAAATGTGTATGTAATTATCATGTCACGATGAATAACGTCGATATGTCGCATTATTACGAGATCATCGGGCTCCTCCTCGATATATGTGAGTGGTCTATCATTGAGACTTTCTTCAACTTCTATTATAAGTGTTTCTAACTCCACCTCCGTTGGGACTTTCTTTTGCAGGACCTTGTAAAGGAAGTGTTTTACGGATTTTATGAAACGTTCGATGTGATATTATAGAGAATAGGAACTATTTAAGAAATAGTTACTATTCTCTCCATACGGTTAGGATTATGGCATAATGTCTGTATTTGAGCTTAACAACGGAATCCTACAACATGCAATATTTGGGAGGAGTGTAAGTATTCCATGAAAGAAAGGAATGCTCATTATGAAGCGAAAAAAAATGCGTGCGACGGGAATAACGTGTCGTGTGAGCGATGAACACTAAGTTGTCGATGGACGTGGATACTAGTATTGAAGAGAAGAATTTCTATACTGATTATGGTGTTGGAACTGGTGGGTAGGCTACTATAGGGTTGATTACGTTGTGGCTCAGAGTAGGTTCTTCTGTGATTAGATAGTTGTTGTGTGGTAGCAGGTCACGTTGTTGTGGTTGGTCAGTTTTGTTTGCTGTGTTTTTATGCATCATATAGGCCGTTCCGCTGTTGGATAATGTCGCAAGTATTATCCAACAACGGGACGGCCCATATGATGCATAAAAACTCTGCTCCATAAAGGTCGTATTTTATTTTAGAGTTGAATGTTATTTCCAACATCTAAATTAGGAATTTGAAGGTCTTGATTATTCTCAGGATTTCTGCTGATATTGTTCCTTGCTTGAGGAATTTTCCCCATACGGTTGACATCACACGTGATTTTAATGATTCTATATGCTCGTCGGTTATTAATTGATCTACTTTGGTACTGTTTATTTGAGGGTAATGGCCCGTGACTCTTTTGATTAATATGTTTTTCACTGCCTGCCGTTCTACTGGAATCATTACTTGATTGACCATTGTCTTTACTTCTGCTTGTGAATATATTCCCCTACAGCAATCGTCCTTGGTGCTGTGTATGTAAAGGTGTTTTCTCTAGTTAAACTCACTGTATCGCGAACTTTTACTCTATGAATTTCTTTTTCCGCTGCTATCCACGACTCAAATATGTGGTACTTTGGCATCAGTACGAAATTACAACTTATCTCTGCTCCTTGTCTCGTGAGGACGTGGGTTCGTGGGAGCATGAATTTTGATTGGTTGTTTGCTATTACGGGCAATTCTAGATAGCAACGGTCCGCTCTACGTATTGCGACTTCGACCATGGTGCACTTGGATATGTAGATAGATGGTCTCGCCCATTACGTCGGTAAGTATTCTTGGCGTTCCATACATAAATACGCAAATTCATCTGGGTTTAGTGACGCGATTGCAAATTGTGTTTTGCGTGTACGTCGCTCCATTTTGCATCTTTGTGATTCGATTTTACTACTCATAGCTTTGATAATTCGTGCCCTGCTGCGTTCAAAATAGACGAATTTTCCGTTCACGTACAACATTAAAACGAATATTGAAGAAGAAACCTTCGATTTTTGAAAAAAATTCTCCGTGCACTGTCCGAAGTGACAGTGGAGGATACCCCTCTTCTCGCAAAGAATCTTCGGAGCGCTAATAGTAATGCACTTGTTGACACGTTGTACACCAGTTAGAGATGAGGCAGTCTGGTTGTTGCACATGTGATGATTATTCCGTAGATTTTTCTTACGTTTTCGTTTCGCTTAATTGACAGTGGGCCAAAGTAGTCTATTCCCACATGTTCGAATGAATGTGATCATACCACCCGCCAACATGGCAGACCTTCCATTGTTGGATATTTGCATGGCAGGCTATTCCTTTTTTGACAGGGTACGCAGTGTCTTATGATTTTTCTTTCCAGGTTCCTTAACTTGTTTATCTAAAATTTTTGTGATGCGCCATGCATTCGACTTCATTAAGCATCGTTGGAGGTGATTGAATGCATATCTGGCCTTTCACAATGACTCGCGGTGGCCGGCCGATGTATCGAGCCAGTGCTGCTTTCCTCCCAGACAAGTCTGGTACCAATTTGCCGACCCCGGAGGGATGGAAGGCTTGGTGGGCCATGGGCGCATTTCACGTGCGCACCGCAGTGGCGCCTCCAACCACTGCGCCACACGCGCCCTTACCTTGGCAGTGGGCTACAATTAATCTTGGGTGTTCTTTTGTCCATGCTAGTATAGCACATCCTTGATAAGGATCGGTTCGATGTAGGGCGAACACTTTATCGTCTCATTTGACTGTGTATATTATGCTTAGTGCTTATAAAGGGTCACCCGCCTGATTCGAACTTTGCACAGTGTTTCTAAAGCGTCGAGTTTTTCTGCAATCTGTATCAGTTGGATTACTGTTTGGATTTGTGTTGTTGTTTCCGGATTTGGGTTGCATGGAATGATATAAATGCGATATATCTCGGTGATGTTAAGCATGACACCCTATGCGTGTTAGAAGCATTATAGTCAAAGCGAGGTGAGAGAGTGGCATAATGTGCTGGAAACTTCTCTTAGTAGACGTGGTTTGTTTTCTACGTAATTTAGCTTTCTTGTCTATTTGATCTGTCAGTGTTACTTCGTTTTTCTTTTCTTATCGGCGATATTCTTGAAGATCTCTCGATTTTTGGCTTTTTCTAGGTGGTGAGTCGTGTACTATTTTGGGAGCAAGTACCGTTGCATTTGCGCATGTTCTTGGTTGGAAGTTGTAGCGGTGTGTTAAGCTTTACTTTTCGCTTCTCTGATTACTCCATTTTCTCAATGTTGCAATTTGATTATGCTGCCCATTTTCCATGTATTCCGAGGTTGAACTGGCTCATGAATTAAGACCACTGTATCCACGGTGCTAATTCCATTGAGTACGCATCTTTTAATTGCAAGGTCTTGACCAAATCGTTAGTAATAAATGATCGATCGGCTGCCGTGTCTAGTGCACTTCTACTACCTCCTTTTTGGTCTTTTCTGGTTAAATACTATTGCCTGTGCCGCCCAAATCTGCACTCTGGATTCATATGGGTTTATAATACGAGGAGCAATGGAATGTTCGCTCTGTGTCTCATTGGAAGTTGCTGTATTGATCGTGAGCGTAGAGATTCTCCTCCCCATTGTTAGGCTGTGTGGTTTTGGCTTTTCTTTTGCAGTTTTTTCTTCTTTCCGCGGTTTAGGTTTACTTGGTAGGTGTTTGTACTTACAAATGGAAGTATGGTGTACGTGCTTGTTGCAATTTCGGCACTGGCCTACTTTGCACTCGGGCAATAAAGAGAATTTCGCTATCAGATAGAGAATTCTTTATCTGCCTAACTAATACATTCTATGGGTCGATGGAGACCGCGTTGCTACAACGTCGCGTGCGTGCCCTGCGTCCACGTCCCGTTCTGACCATTGAGCACGCCGCTCTCTTGGACGTAGCCACGCCCACTATCACCGTCGGTTGGCCCGACGACGCCTTGGAGATCGCTGTTGCCAGCTCCATCATTGTTTCCCACCCGATTGATCCTTCCAGATTCATTTGCTTAGGTCGTAATGATATTAAGTGTTATTCTTAGCTCTTGCATTGCTGATGCATTAATGTTATCGTTGATTCTCGTGTAATTACGTTGTGTGTGTTAACATAAGTTGAATACTCTCATTGCTCACAGGTATCTTACAAACAATTCTCCATCCTTACTCATTTCCGCGAACACTCTCCCTACTCTTGCGCTGTGTGCCGTTACATTGGTGCATTTGACCACGTCGACTCGAACTCAAAGAAACGAGCCGAACCTCAACACGGGAATCCACCATCAAGTACGTTACATTAACTCTCAAAAGGAAAACAATGACAACTATCTTGTCCGCTCGTCAAGGACTATAAACAAAGGCAGTCAACCTTCTCGTATCCACTTTAAATAGCTATCAAAACAAAATAGAAACGCTACTAAACTTACCATCTGAACAAACTGACACGATCGAGTACATTACTGGACGGCAAAAAAAAGATAGAACAAGCAAAATCGACTATTGAGAATGATCGGAACACCGTCCAGATCGTGCTGGATGCCTATGCCATAATGGCAGACCAACTTCAGCAAAACCCCAATACTCAGGAAAAAGAGGAGCTGCAGCGCACTGCTAATATGAACGTAGAAAAAACAGTGGAGCACCTCGACGAAGCGGAACACTGCCTCTCTGAGCTCATCGACTTAAGAAAAACGCTGAAAGTCACTGACACTAACCCACTAAGGGACTCAAACGTTTATCCACCTGTGACGAATCTACCACCCACCCTATTTCAAAGTTCAACGGAGACATAAAGGAGTGGGAAGCATTTTGGGGAGCAGTCAATTATAATGTTCACTCGCGCCAGATGGCCGACCTCTAAAAAATGACCTATCTGCTGGACGCCCTTCAGGGAGAAGCAAGAGAATGCGTCAAACAGCATTAAATATTGCGAGGTACTTATCTGATACTAATACAGCATCTGAAAGAAAAGTACGACAATAAACCAGCGCTCGTCCGTTGTTTATTACGTAGCCTACGTACAACAGAAGCAAGCACGAAACGCCTTGAAGATCAGGAAAAACTGCGTGAAACTCTTTACTCGACAGTTATTTAACTGCAACAAAAAGAGGAGTTCATCGATACTTTAGCCTCACAGCAACTACTGCTAGAAAAGTTCACAAAAGAGATTCAACGGTATGCTCGGCAAAAAGGACGACAGAGAGCAGAAGAGAGAAGAACATGCGAACTGCTGAAGGATGTCAAAGACTACATAAGGGAGGAACTCGAACTACGGGATCGAGAGCAAGAGAGGCCCACTTTAAGAACGGAACACATAAATCAGCAAGAAGAAACATTCAAAAGCAGACGATATGCATGCTTTTATTGCAACAAAGCAGGACACCTACCAGTTGATTGTGTTTAGTTAAGAACTCAACACGAAAGAGTACAAATTATTAAAATCCATAATCTCTGCTACAACCGCGGTTAATCATTGTATCAGCTACCAGAATGTAAAGCAGACCCGTGCCGAAATTGCAACAAGCACGGACACCACACTTCCATTTGTAGGAACCAGCACGTACCAGCTGAATACAAGCCGAGAAAAGGAGGAAATACTGCAACCGACAGAACAAACGCACTTACGAAATTACCAAATACCATCCCAAAAGAAAAGAGGCCCAATTCATCAAAAATCAATACAGTAATTTCTGATGAGACGCGGCTTGAGGATACCGTCGTTCTTCATGCTAGGAGGGAACACGCACCCAACAGTCAAATTTTAGCAAAACAGGCGAAAGTATTTATTCCCAACAAAGCGGGAAAAGAACTAACGGAGGCGATCCTGGATACAGGATCTGACCGTCGTTCATTACTAATGCGCTTGCCAGTTGCCTTCAACTACGAGATAATGATTCCATCGAATTAACCATCGACACATTCAGTGACCCAAAGCCAATTACTAGGACATGCGGAGTCAGTACGTTGAAATTGAGGGATGCCTTTGGATCAGAGCACGAAATTACGGCAACTAGAATCGATAAGCTTACACAGCCTCTAGAACCTCAATCTAAACAGAGAAGACACAGAATTTTTTTTTGAGAATCGTAAAATTAAGCTCCCGATCAATTCAGATCTTAACACCATACATCCACAAATTCTTCTCGGATGCTCAGACTCACTTACCATGCTTGATAGTGGATTAACTCCAGCAAGAACATTGCCATCAGGATTGAAATTAATCGCATCCAAACTTGGATATCTCTTGACAGGAACGCCTCACATACGAATCGATACATGGAACGAGACTGCGTCTCTCATAACGGATGCCACACAATCATGTCGAAGCATACAGAGAGCATACGTATCCACAGCTACACCAAAATCCACCATACCCGCCGAAGAATTACTCGACTGGAAGCGATTCAATAAACTTGAAAGAAAGAAGAGAACGACCACATATGTTCTCAGATTCATCAGCAAAGCCAGCTACAACATAAGGAAAAAACTGCAAGACCGTGCATACAAGAATAACCCAGAACTCAACTCAATGTCAACAGAAACATACGTCACGGCATAGAGTAAGAAGCAGCCTTACGAGTTGTGATACGAAACCACCAAGCAGTTTTTTTTACGATCAATAAGAGATTACAAGCATTTGAAGTTATACCACGATGAATGGAGAATCGTTCGGTGCAAAGGCAGATTAAACAAAGCAGATTTGCCATGGGGAGCTCATCAACCAATTCTAATCAGCTTAAAACGGCACTAGCAGAATTAATAGTTGTCGAGATATGTAGAGATATGACAAATATCCGCCGATGGACGATCTTCCAGAAAGGAGAGTGAGAAGGTCGCGACCGTTCGATCATGTAGGTGTAGACTATTTCGAACCATTAACAGCAAGAAATAATGAAGGAACGATAAAGGACTACTTCATCATCATCACGTGTGCGACAACCAGACTACTTCATTTAGAACTCGTACACAACGTAATAACGAATGATTTCCTGCTAGCTTTAAGACGATTTTTTGCCAGACGAGGAATGTTTAAAACCATCACCGCCGATAACGCATCCAATTTTCTAGCGAGCAAACAAATTCTACAAAATGCAATTCTTCACGTTAGTAACGACGCGTCACTAGCAAATACAATGGAAAGGAGAGGAATAACATGGAGAACAATTACGCCGTATGCTCCGTGGTAGGGTGTTTTTTACGAGCGTCTCATAAAGTCAGTCAAGTACTTTCTATGCAAAGTATTGCAAAGAACGATTCTGACAGCGGAAGAATTGGAAACCCTCTTGGTAAAAATAGAGGGAAATCCTAAGAGACCACCTCTTACATACCAAGATAAAGGCTCGGACAATTTTGCTAGCTTTATCTACCCCGACATGATAATAACAAATCTATTTGAATTTATCAGAAAAGAAGAAAACGATAAGACGTATCTTCCACCCAAGAAGCAGCATTACTACGCATGCGAAGGGAAAAAGGACTACTTCATCATCATCACGTGTGCGACAACCAGACTACTTTATTTAGAACTCGTACACAACGTAATAACGAATGATTTCCTGCTAAGCTTTAAGACGATTTTTTGCCAGACGAGGAATGTTTAAAACCATCACCGCCGATAACGCATCCAATTTTCTAGCGAGCAAACAAATTCTACAAAATGCAATTCTTCACGTTAGTAACGACGCGTCACTAGCAAATACAATGGAAAGGAGAGGAATAACATGGAGAACAATTACGCCGTATGCTCCGTGGTAGGGTGTTTTTTACGAGCGTCTCATAAAGTCAGTCAAGTACTTTCTATGCAAAGTATTGCAAAGAACGATTCTGACAGCGGAAGAATTGGAAACCCTCTTGGTAAAAATAGAGGGAAATCCTAAGAGACCACCTCTTACATACCAAGATAAAGGCTCGGACAATTTTGCTAGCTTTATCTACCCCGACATGATAATAACAAATCTATTTGAATTTATCAGAAAAGAAGAAAACGATAAGACGTATCTTCCACCCAAGAAGCAGCATTACTACGCATGCGAAGGGAAGTGCAGTATGCCCTTGCATCAAGTCACAAACTAACGGAACAACATTAGAATATTTGGAGCCAAGAATACTTGAAAGTCTTCGAAAAATTTACAAACTTAATATAAATAACAAACAAAACACTCTAATGACTCCAACAATAAATTCGGTGGTACTAACTCACGATCCAGCTTTGCCATGAAATACGTGGAAAATGGCGTGCATCGTCGACATAAAGCAGTCAGAAAGTGGTGCAATCCGAGAAGCACAGCTCAAATTACCCACTGGACGTATCATAAGGAGACCAATTAATCTACTAATTTTACTTGAGCTAAAAGACATCCCAATACAGAAACAGTTATGAAAAAATGGAAAGATGGAGTCGCCGACTCAAGATCCGCAAAGCGCAGTTGAAATTACAAATCAACACTATAATCTCTGACCTCGATCACGTGACAACAACGTACCGATAAATTCACTAAAAATCCATTTTCCACAAGTCGAGAAAAAAACATGGACTAAAAAATCATTCCGAATTAAACGGTCTGGAAGGACGCGAATCGTCGAGTCACCAGTATAACCTTCGACCACGAAACCCCACTAAACCTAAAACATCAGTTATCGTCTAGCCCACTCCTATAGTAAAGATGGACTATAGAGAATTTCTCTATCAGATAGAGAATTCTTTATCTACCTAACTAATACATTCTATGGGTCGATGGAGACCGCGTTGCTACAACGTCGCGTGCGTGCTCTGCGTCCACGTCCCGTTCTGACCATTGAGCACGCCGCTCTCTTGGACGTAGCCACGCCCACTATCACCGTCGGTTGGCCCGACGACGCCTTGGTGATCGCTGTTGCCAGCTCCATCATTGTTTCCCTCCCGATTGATCCTTCCTTCCAGATTCATTTGCTTAGGTCGTAATTATATTAAGTGTAATCCTTAGCTCTTGCATTGCTGATGCATTAATGTTATCGTTGATTCTCGTGTAATTACGCTGTGAGTGTTAACATAAGTTGAATACTCTCATTGCTCACAGGTATCTTACAAGCAATTCTCCACCCCTACTCACTCCCACGAACTCTTTTCGTGCTCTTGCGCTGTGTGCCGTTGCAATGGTGCATACACTATTGTTAATAATGCATTTTTCCACTAATGCATTTTTTAGGTAAAAAAAACCCACTGAACCGCCTCACCTGTAATTCGTGGTCCACACATTACAAATCTCATTGCATTGTTGTGTAAATAGAATGTATATACGGATAAAGACTTAATTACCCACGTTTGAGGTACCTTACAAACAGTTCTCCACTCTTACTCACTCCCGCGTACGCTCTTCGTACTCTTGCAGTGTCTTCCGTTACAGGCAAGATGAAGAACCGCTATTGTAGCAAAAACTGTGACCTTTTATCACTTTTACTCTTTCTTGTTAAGTTTTTATCATAGTACAGTCGATCGGTAAGTGTTCTGTCTTGTTACAATAGAAACATGATTGCGGTTTTTTTATGAATGTTCGCTGATGACTCTTGGTCTCTCCTAGTAAACTATTAATTGACGTATTGTTGCGATCGTTTCTTGGTACTGAAGATATTCCTAGTTGACGTTTTATTGTCAGTTCTTGGGCTCTATAGTCGTTAATTACTTGGAAGAGTTCCTTTGTTTTGGGTGTACGTTGATTCGTCATTGCTGTGTTTCTCGTAGAGAGTGCCGTTGGATTTTTTGGTGAACTTTTTCATGAGTTGTTGGAGTTACATCATCGAGTGGAGAGTTTTCGCATAATTGTTGTTGGTCGATGGTTGACGTTTCGGCGATTTCGCCTTCCTCAAAGCCTGGACGTATTTATATTAGAATACTTTGTTTTTTCGGTGGAAAAAGGCCACCATCTACTTAAATGTTTGATCTTTATTAATACTTTAATACTTTAGCCTTTTTCCACCGAAAAAACAAAGTATTCTAATATAAATACGTCCAGGCTCTGAGGAAGGCGAAATCGCCGAAACGTCAGCCATCGACCAACAACAACAACAACGACAACGAAGATCTATACCAACCTCACAGCAACTAAAGAAGATTAGTTTATAAGATCATAAATAAATAAATAATATATTATCTACATATGCCGAGGTTTATAGAAAGTCGGTCTTTTGAGTTTTCGCATAATATTTCTTGATTTTCTAGTCGTTCGCTAGGTGCTTGTACTCTGTGTAGCCTAATCAATAATTGATTTATGAGAGCTTACTTGTTTCCATACTTGGCCTTTAGATGATCTACGACTATTGAATAGAATTCTTGTAAAATTTCGTACTGCTTGATAAAAGTTCCAGCCTTCCCATGAAGAGTGTTTAATAGATAGTTCATTTTGAAATGGTCATCTGCGTTGAATGGACGGAGTGCTCGGATGCCCTCCAAAGTGGTTTTTATTCCCATATATCTTCGCTGAATTTGAGGATAGGAATGGGTGGTAAATTTGTCACTGCTGGAGCTATATGTGAGTCATTCTTGGCGTTGCTTGTTGTGCTGTCTAGTTTATTCTTCAGATCGAGAAGATTGGAGAGGTTGTCTTCTGCCTTGTCGAGATGTTTCAGTGACCTATTCACGTTTAAATTTACACCTTTTTTAGTTTATCTGGTATTGGTGTTTGTAGTTCGAAGTTGTCTACCACTTTAGTGTAAATGTATAGTGCTCCTTGAAGACTGTCTAGGTCCTTTGTAATAGCGGAAGTTGCTTGTTTTATAACATGTTTTCGTGTAACGAGATATTCCGTTCGTTGAGGTTTGTTATGAGGGATGCCTACTGGAGAGTTAACCATTTCGTCGCGTTTGTGAAATGAGGATTTGAAGCAGTTAATGGCCTTTGATAGTGTGTCCACGCGAGAGGAAAAGGTGTTCGATATTTTTTTCTTTTTTAGTTTTGATACATGGCAAATAAACGTACTTGCACGTAGGTTTTTTATCGTGAGGTTGCACGAGCTGTTGCCTGATTCCTTGAGCGATGCTTGGTGGCGTGAAGTAGAGATGGCAGACACAATGGAATATCAGAATAAAAGGATACTGGGTAGGATGGCTGAAAGATTGGTCTAGTGGTAGCGTTGAGCGTTGAGCTGAGTTGAGCGTAGTTGCATTGAGCGTAGAGTTCGACTCAGATGTGCCAGTGCACCAATTTGTGCTATTTGGAGCAATATGTTAGCCGAGTGGAAGCGTTGACCTCAATTCGAGTGGGCCAATGCACCAATTTATGTTAGTTAGTGCAAGAGGTCCACGAAACAAGACAAGAACTAGGAGTTGCAAAACAGGCACTAGTAGATTGGAAGACAGACACTGGCGGATTGGAGTTCAAGGTTTGCCTCACAGACACGCTTTTTCCTAGACAGAAAGTGCGTTCAGTCTTTCCTGCCTTAGAGGCTATGTGCGTTGACGGTTTGCCTCAAAAGCAAAATGTGGCCAGCACGGTTGGGATCAGAGGCCAAATGCGGAGAGCACGGTTCGCCTTAGACAGAAAGTGCGTTTAGTCTATCTTTCCTCAGAGGCGATGTGCGGGGAGCACGGTTTGCCTCGGAAGCGAAATCCGAGCACCATGGTTTGCTTCAGAGACGAGCTGCGAACAGCAGGACTCGCCTCAGAAGCGAAGCGCGGGCAGCACGGTTTTCTCAAACGGGAAGTGCGGTCAGTCTATCCTGTCTCGGGGCCGAAGTGCGGGCATCCGGATTCGCCTTAGAAACGAAGTGCGGACAGCACAGTTGAATTAGAAGCCAAGTGCTGAAATCACGGTTCGCCTTACAAGCGTAATGCTGGCAGCACGGTTTTTCTTAAACAATAGGTGCCTTCAGTCCATCCTTGCTTAGATTCGATGTGCGGTGAGCACGGTTCACCTCACAGGTAAAATGCCGGCGGCAAAATTTTTCTTCGACAGAAAGTGCGTCCAGTCTTTCCTGCCTTATAAGCTATGTGTGTGGAGTACGGTCTGCCTTACAAGCGAAATGCCGGCGGCACGGTTTTCCTCAGACAGAAAGTGCATTCAGCCTATCCTCCCTTAGATTCGATCGGCGGGAAGCACGGTTTACCTTAAAAGAGAAGTGCGTCCAGTACGGTTGGGATTAGAGGCCAGAGGCGAAGAGCACGGTCTGCCTTACAAGCGAGAGATGGAAAATCGCATGGAGCGATGTTCGTAGATGAAACAGCGTTGGTGATTTATTCCCACCGAAATTCTCAGCGACGAAACAACCTGAGTGAGTTTTAGCTTTCATTTTCTGCCCATTACAATTTTCACGGCAGGTTATAAGCGAAATACAACCACAACATTGCTGAGATATTTTCAAAACTCTGGACCGCAGGTGTCTATGGTGGGAAACGAACGCCCTATTGTCCTTTCCAGGGCGTAACGCGTTCACCACCACACCACGCGGGTCCTTCGTTTTGCCCGTCTCTCAGCTAGTTTTTTCGGCAAAAAGATCGATAGAACTAATTGAAAAACAGCTTTATTTAAATACCTACTATTTACTTGTTGTAAGTATCTAAGTTAGTTGATGGATAGCAGCCGCACAGAGCAATACATGTGCGAGGATTGTGCCTGTGTCAGGCCATTGGATTAGCCTGTGGTTTGGCGCCATTTCACGCGTGATGACAAAACACTCTTCCTTGCCATTTATTTTTGAATTTTTGGAATTGATCCAAAACCCTTCAAGAGTTTTACGCGCTGATGTTTTCGATTCGTGCGCGAGGATAGTGATTCCTACTTCAAAATCTTGTCCGTTGTGTTCCTGCATCCTATGCACGCCTGGAGTGTTAGGTTTTAATTTGGATTTACCGACTAGGTGTTCTTTTAAGCGCACGCAGAACGGTTTACCCGTTTCGCCAACGTATTCGTCCCCGCACGCTTTACAAGAGATCAGATAGACTGTACCCGAGCTCATGCAATCACCGTCTCTACCGTTAGGGCAAATTATGCTGTTTTTCATTAAACATAGACGGTCATATAGGCGGTTGCGAACTAGCTGGCGTCTTAGAGTGTTCGGTGGTATTTCTATCCCTCTTACGGAATTCTCTAGACCTGCTCTTATTAAGCAACGTTTTATGGCCGCACTTATTTCGCTAGAGATAAAGGGCAAGAGGAACGGAGCCTTGTTTCGCTAGAATTATCGCTTTGGGGCGTAGTTTTTCCTCTATGCCTATGCCGAACAACTACAGCTTTGTAACCATTTGAAATGGTTATTTTTCGAGCCATTTTCGAGGATTCTTCCCATTGCTCTCTACCTGTGCACACGTTGGCGGCGGTTCAAAGCATGTTTCTTATAAGCGCCCTTTTAGTGTGCGAGGAATGAGAGGAGAGGTAGTGAACCAGTATATTCTTACTGCTTGGCTTTCGATACCATTTTGTGATGTAGCCGTTTTCGAATAGGTTGACTTGAACTTTTAGGAATGGAAGCCGGTTTTTTTTCGGTTTTTCACGAATGAATTTTATGTACTCTGACTGTTTGTTCAATAACTCAAAACATTTGTCCAAGTCCTCTTGTGTGGTGCAGATGACAAAACAATCATTTATATACCTACAGTAGAATAATGGTCCAAGATCGATTACTGGTGCTTCCACTTTAGACATAAAGAAAACGACAAAGGTTGGTGCCGCTCGCTGTACCATTGCCAACCCTCCCATTTGCGCGTAATATTTTCCGGACCATCTGAAGATTGAGCAGTTTAGGCACTCCTTTAAGAGTGTCGTCAACTGCTGAATCGAGAAGCTATACATGTTTATTGCTCCTTGATGTTGTATAAAGAGCTCGCGAATAGCTTGCATAGCGGAGTCATTCGACACGTTTGTATAAAGGGCGGTAACGTCGAAGGACTCCACCACGTACGCGTTGTTGGGTTGCGCGTTACGTAGTAAACGGTCCAGGAACATTTGGGTGTTCGCGAGATGGGCTGGTATGTGTTTAAGCAACTGGTTGAGGATTACATTTATAAACCAAGCAATTCTATCCGTAGGCCCGTCTACACAACTGTTGATGGATCTAACTTTAAAAGTGGAGGGGTTGGTATACGCCAGATCATCAGCGGATGTTAACTTATACGTCTTGATAAGTACGTTAAAGACGGGACATGTCGGCACTTCGATCTTAAGATGCGAAATGTCTGCTGGTTTTAAACGTGCTGCGCTTGCCGTTTTGACCTATTCGTTGTTCAGTTTTCGATTTTGACTTCTGAATTCCTCTTTAGTTGATGCGCGATGAAGAGATGCGTCTTCAAGATGTTTTTCCGTTATATCGACATCTAACTGGCAAGGAATTACTCACGCATGAATCGAAAACAGCGCGTAAAGCTCTTGAAACGTTTTGGATCAAATCCAAAAAATCAAAAATGAACCGCAAGGAGGAGTGTCTTGCCATCACGCGTGACCTGGCGCCATACCTCAGGCTAATCCAATGACCTGGCACAGGAACATTCCTCGTCCATGTATTACACTGTGTGGTTGCTATCCACCAACTAACTTAAATACTTACAACAAATAAACGGTAGATGTCTAAATGAAGCTGTTTCTTATGCGAATACAAATTTATTTGTTAATTTTTATCTGCTAAGGCTATGAAATTGTTTGGCTGAGTAGATCGCACCTTAAATTGACCGTTCCAGGCTCTGAAGAAGGCAAAACCGCCGAAACGTCGGCTATTGTATCCTAATAAATTCCATAATAACAACCACGTGTCTGCGTATTGGAGAAAATATCAAAACTCTTTAATACATTTGTTTAGATTGTTCATATTACAAGGTTGCTATAAAAAAATATTCGGCTAATATTTTGATGTATTCGTCGTTCTCATATCCGACGATCCAAGTCGATGGTATATAGTAGTTCGTATTCTCGGTGTGGGGTATTCGCTGTCGTATCCAGTAGAATTTTCTTCCGTAAAAACGAAAAAAGTCATTATCAGTCGAAAATCAGTCAACAACCGTCTTGTATAAAACAGCACCGCCGGTTGAAGTAGTCTTATTCGAGCGGTGTTCCACTGGTCGTACTCCATACGACAAGGACGACCCACGTCGAGAAGATGAACGACTGTGGGCATCGACTAAGATCATCGGCTCTGAGAAAGAGAAAGATATCGAAACGTTAGATGAATGAAAGGCTTATAACAATTTCGCGTAAACTGAGCAATCAAAACAAAGGTGCGACTGTTAACACCGAGATTATGTGAAAGTCGGGATAGTTAATTATTATTTCGTTATCCGTTAACAACTCTTTAAGTTTTTCGAGAATTAAACATCTCATATGATTTGTTACTGCTTCGACATTCTATGTTCGCACCTTAAAATATTACGGCGTGGTTACCATCATCACTTACTTGGATACCTAGATTTCTTGTCCTCACAGGTTGTGCGATCCTCAATATAATCACCATTATTCGGAGCTTTGCTGGTTAAGCCAATGTGGTTTCTTGGAATCCCGAGGCCAGCCTGGCCAAAGTCTGCCCCAGGTCGTCACCACCACAGGCAATCGGAGCCCTTGTGGATCAGTGGGATATTTACCACTATGGAACTAATTTTCTGCGGAGTAATTTAGGGCGCGTGTGGCGCAGTGGTTGGAGGCGCCACTGCGGCGCGCACGTGAAAATGCGCCCATGGCTCACCAAGCCTTCCATCCCTCCGGGGTCGGCAAATTGGTACCAGACTTGTCTGGGAGGATAGCAGCACTGGCTCGATACATCGGCCGGCCACCGCGAGTCATTGTAAAGGCCAGATATGCATTCAATCACCTCCAACGATGCTCAATGAAGTCGAATGCATGGCGCATCCCTCAGGGATTGATCAACGCCGAGAGCTTTATCCTTTATCCTTTATGGAACTAATTTGGTACCAGGACGGTGGTGGATCCTAGTATTCGTTTATTCTTAGCTGGGCTTCTTGATGAAAGCGCCGGGCTCTTTCTCAATTTGGGATACCCTGCTGGTGGGATGAATCCCTTTTGTACATCGCAGATTGACACCCGGGAACACCTCCACAGCTACGATGAGGTGATAAACCGTTGGGAGGTGCAATTGTTATTAGCATTATTTATCGCACAGCAAGAAAATTAGAAAGTAGTAACAAAACTGTAGAAAACCCCGTTTTGGTGTAAACAGAGGACGTGGCTCTCTATTGGACACGACATTACCTCGGTAATTAATACGGGTTCTGACAAAGATGCCAACCTCAAATCCGCCACATTTTTTTCGCATAGTGCGTATCTTAATGCGTGTTGTCAGAGGTAGATCCCTTCCTCTGCTTCAATTTTTCTTCCTACGTACCGATTTTCAAACAATACATCATTTATGCTACAAATCTGAGATTTTTTTAAACGTATCGCATTATCACATTCAACATTTTCTTGGTCCCAACACTTGTACTGGATTCCTCTCCTCGCATCTGTATTCTACGAATCCACGAAGTAATCCACGAAGGACTTTGGGCTTTTGCGTGTGCCTTCGGCTGATGACTGGTCACTTTGATTTTCTTTATAAGCGATTTTGAATGCTGATCGAGTCGACTCTGATTGGAATCTTGGGATTGGAGTTCCCAGTTCCTAATCAGAGGAGGCATTGTTCTTTTTTTGCAGATTGGCATTCTCAAACAATTCTGATATCGATTTTTCAGCCCCAAAAAGAGTGGAGGTATTGTGGCTTCCGTGCTAGGCCGAACTACCGCCTTTCTCGTACTGAACTGTGTCACAATCTCTGCTCTACCTGCTCATCGTAGGTGAAAGAGTAAATTTTAAAATACTGCTTATCTAAAGGTTTCATGTGAGGGACGAACCGACCGTCCACCTCGGAGATATCGTCAACACGGTTGTGATCGACAGTCTAATGAAAGGCGACACTAAGGTTCATTTGAAAATATTTAGCAATTACTTACTTCCTTGATACTTGAAGTGCCTGTCTTCACTAGTTGTGCGGGCCCCAGCACAATCACCATTTTTCGGAGATATGGAACTATCCACTACAAGACGTGCAATTTATTACGAGTACGGAGACACCTTTTTAAAAAAGGACAGTAGGGGAAAGAGAGGGAAACGTTTCCCGATGTTCCACAGTTTTTTCGCCGACTGGGCGTTCGATTCTCAACAGGGAGTTGTTGAAAATCTTTGCGCTAAGCAGTTGATCCGAAATGTGAATAGTAAAACCGTTATCTTGAAAAGTAGACAACAGGACGCTAATGCAGAAAGACAACATTACTAATTCAAGAAGCTTCATTTAGAAGCGAAGAATTAAGTGAGAGGGACAAAGAGCAGGTAAGAGAGCGTAGGGATAGTTGTATTTTGGTGATGCTGCTACAAGAGCGGCTGCATTCCTGATTTCGCTAGGAAGGACTCAACAAGTGGTGGTTTTGGCTCTAATTTTCGCTCACTCTAAAGTGAACTAACACCTTCACTAACAAACAAAAACCCATAGAGGCTCCGTCATTGGTCACTTTGTACATTTGTTTAGTGATTGCGATTAATTGAAAAGCAAGGATCTCGGAATGAAAACAGTTACATGGTTTCACATTATTTTGACTTTGAGGTGCGTGAAGAGCAATGGCTGGATATACCGTGTTATACAGATGTGATCATTTGTTGGATTCCACGATCCAAACTGACTGATATCGCCCGGATCCGCAAATTGGTTGCACACTTGCCTGAGAAAACAACAGCACTGTCTTCATATATCGGTGTGTCACTGCAAGCGATTGTATAGGCCATTAAATGACCTCTAACGATGCTCAATAAACTCCAATGAGTAGCACTTCCTTCGGGAATTGATCAACGCTGACCGCTTTCTTGCTCATCTTTTATGTTGACTTCGTTTACTGTGTGTGTCACTTTTTCAGAAGCAGTAACAGATTCCTAGAGCGGCTCTCACTGGGGATGATCACCTTGTGTTGCCTATCTGATAACAAGTTGTGATAGCTTTTGATCGACGTATGCATGGATATAACAGTGCACGTGTAACGTAGTGGTTAAAGGTGGACTCCATTACACACGCGGTCGCTGGATCGATTTCCCGAGCCGGGTTCACCAAGTCTTTTATCCTTCTGGTGTCGTGAAATTGGGACCAGACTTATCTGAAGGAGGATGGTAGCAATGACTTCATGACTTCGTACGTCGGATAGGTACTGTATGTCGTTGTAGAGGTTATTCAATGACTTTTAACGATGCCTTATGTTGTCCAATGAAGTGCACATCTGTCAAGGATTTATCAATGCCAACTTTATCCGTTAGAACTTTGCATGTGCACATATGTTAACGGGTGCGCACAGTCACCAATAAGTTCCATGTTTGTGACGGTTTTCATAGAGCTTTCCGCTGCTTGTTTTTGGAAGCACGGTGTTCAGTCACGCCCAAGCCCATAGACGACTGACTCTGCTTCGCTCCACCCGTTCGTAGCGCCCTCGTATCAACTCACTGTCGATGGTCACTATGCGCACATTCGTCTGGATATTATTTATTTGCACACTGATAGCAGCTGTAAGTTTCTTGCTATTGTCTTGTTTCTCCAAGAGAACTTACATTATTTTTACATTGGCCTGGAAATAAATTTTTTCGTCTTTTTCTCTTCTGCTTTTATTGACATAAATCGCATGGGCCTATTTTCTCCTAGAAAAACAGCTTACTTAGGGCTTAATTATCGGAAAACTTTCTCAGTGACTTTCTTCCATGCTATGTTGACTTTGTTTCTGGGATTTTCTCTTTGAATCCAATACGATTCTATTAAACAACTTCTAATTACTACTGATTTATTACGAGTATTCTTTGCTAAGAGTGCTTGAGAACCAAATACATCTTAGTTCAGAGTAATAATCACTAATCTTTCCAGTCCCACTCAATTTCTTCCTCATCCAACAATTTTTTATATGGCGCTCATTTTCATGTCCTCGTAAAGGCGCGTCTTTATGGTAGATTAGAACAGAATGAAAAGTCACGTTTATCGAAAAAATGTATCAATCATTATCGCATGCAATACAATTAATACAAATTACCCCAAAGCAAAATGTTAGCATCCAAGCTCGAAACCCATTAATCTTTTGATCTCTGCATTATACTTGTATTCAAAAGTGAATGTATTCCAAACTAACAAAAATGTTTTTTGTTATTTCTGATTGGCTTGAAAGACCTTTCTTCTATTGTCTGTGTTATTCCCAATTGTTTCCACTCGTCAAGAACAATAGAAACTTTCTATTGAGTTTTTCTTTCTTAAATCTCCCTTCATGGTTTTCCTCCCTCACCCAGCTCGACAACCATGGGGTTCGCTCGTGCTTCCGCGCGCGACGTCGCACCTGTCCAATTCCTGCGGCATTCGCAAACCGACAAATCACAAACAAATCATCAATTGCTAACACCAAGGCTAACTTTAAAGATAAGGACCAGGAATTCTGATCTCAACAGAGAATTTAGTCGCCAGGTCGCCGACTTCATTGCCTATTGTCACATTGCCCTTCAGATTTCATGGAATGAAATCAATCGTAGAAGTAGTGCGGGGATAATGGCTATACAGTGATTGCGAACCATGGCTACCCGATTGTCTCAACAATTAACTAGCTCCTTTGCGCTCTTGTATGGATTTGGTTTCTTTGTCTTGGATAAACTGCATTTAGGGCTTACAAGTCCGCCTACGATACAATGTCGAACTGAGGGGTTTTTTTTTTTGCAAAGGCTTTCAATTTTCTGATTACTGGTTCATTTCGTGATTGTAGCAGTTTCTTGTTTAAGGATTCAGGATCGCTAAAAAAAATACCCGCATTGTATATGATTGCCTTGTATCTCTTGTAATCTTTTCTTCAACCTTAAAAACATTTCATAACAGATTCTATGTTTCCAAAACGGAAGTGAATTGTAGCTGCGAAGGAATCCAAAAAAGAATGTTCGTCGTTTTCTTCTTGTCCAGGACTCGACACCACATTTTGTGTCGATTCTAGCATTCCTCCACTAGGTTCGTTGTTTTGCACATACCATAGACGAAGGTCTTCGGATTTTCGAATAAATTCGGCTGCTGCTATTAGATTATCTCCTAAATTCCGTGCTTGTGCGATCCTAGGTCTTTATCACTGTTAATCACCAGCTTTTTGGGTTCAGTTGAGCTTTCCCGGAAGTTCAGATGCTAATTTTTATAACCTAGAAAGTAGTGAACCTTGGTTAATTCCTTGTGGTGTCGAGTCATGGCTTTGTACGTGTTATTGAACGGTTGTTAACGTTACTGATCTCTACTGTTGCACAACCCGAATCCCAATGTTTCCTTATTTGACTTCAATTTTGTAATTTAAACACGGTGACGTTTCATAACGTTATGTAAGTGCCTAATTTCACTTGTAAAATTTTATTACCTTTTGGACATTAGAAGTACACAATTAAATAATTCCACCCAAGTTATTTCCTTTTAGTTGCATGCTGACAGATTTTTTCTTTCAAAATCATCTCTTTGAAAAGTTACTCCATACCGATTTCGTTCTATCAACATGTTTTCTCGTGAATAGAATTATGGTTAGTAGAAAAAGCATTTGTTTCAAGTAGAAATATTTGGTGAGCCAAGCTAAATTTTCCTATATGAGAAGGGTTGAGCAGTGGTAGTGGTGCCGGTCAGCATTACCATGGTGCTGATCCTGGTTCACTTAGCTTTTCATCCTCCTAAGGTAGGAAAATTGTTGCTAGAATTGTCTGGGAAAACCTCACCATCTGCAATCCAAAGTGAAACGCTCTAGCTCGTCTATGTCAGGACTAAAGAGAGATGCCAACTAAATCAGCATTAATGACATTCATGAATAAAATAGCAGTCTTCGAGCACAAAAAGTCGACTTTCTATGAATCTCGGCACAACAATTGATATATATATATATATATATATATATATATATGTATATTTACGATATGTCCTTGTTTAGGTGACGCGAGGTTGATGTAGTCTTCCTTATTGTCATTGTTGTTGTTGTCGTTATTCGATGGCTGACGTTTCGGCGACTTCGCCTTCCTCAGAGCCTAGATCTACCATATGTAACAGTAGGGCCACAATTAAGTCAGCTACAGATCAATCCCGCTGACAGATAAAATTGAAGAACTAGCTGAGAGACAGGCGAAACGATGGACCCGCCTACATGTTGTTATTCTTAAAAAACGTGTTAATGATTTGACAATTTTTTCGCATGTTTCTTCTAAATTAAGGTTGTTTCCTCATGATTGCAGCTTTTTGCCAAAGTCCACAAGGATTTTTTATGCTCACCAAGTTCTTCCCTTCGTTGTGCTTTCTGTATTACAACGCCAAACTCTAATCGTAGAAAAGGACTCAACTTTTGAAATGGTGGCTTAACGAAATCTGAGCCACTGACTCAAATCGCTACGGTCCTGAAGGAAAATTACTAGGAAAGCGAAAATTCTCCAGCCCAAATTACACCTATTCCATTAGATAATGATCCGCAAACGAATGAACACAGCGTTCTCAAAAGTCTAGAGACAAACCATCTGGCACTAGCTAGAACGTGTCCGCCGAATAATAATTGGATTTGAGCTTGAGCTATCTTTGGCGAAGGTTTTATCTTTAGGATTTCTGCACCTTTTGATTGAGTTTTTAGAACTTCTATGCATGCATGATCCGTGCTCACATTTAATACATGCATATTACATTTTTCATTTATTTTCTCGTCTTCCGACTGTCATCCACGGAGCTTGACGGTTCGGTTGGTGGTTTCATTTTTATCTTGAGATTAGAGAACCAATTGTATCAGTAATTGCACCTGAATATTCTTTATATCGAGCATGTTAGACCATCATTTTAAGGTTTTCCTTGCTTTGATTTTTTCAGGGCTCACTCTAACAGTTTTCCTGTCCTGTATTTGTGTACGTTTTTCTTTTTATGACTCTTAGTTATATGAATAATTATTTTTTCAAACGGATTACATTAGATCTCGAGGATTATTCATCATCTTTATAATCACTATACCACTAGTGTAAAGAGATATTTTTTAGGAATCATTTTAGCCCTATTTCGTTAACCTAACATAGAAATTCTGTAAAAAAGTTACTGAAGAGCTCCACGAATGTGTGTGTGTGTATGTGTATGTGTGTATGTGTGTCTGTATGTATGTGTGTATGTGTGTGTATGTGCGTTTGTGTGTATGTTTCTGTGTATGTGTGTATTGTGTGTTGTGTTGTGTGTTGTGTGTTGTGTTGTGTTGTGTATGTATGTGTGTATGTATGTATGTATGTATGTATGTATGTATGTATGTATGTATGTATGTATGTATGTATGTATGTATGTATGTATGTATGTATGTATGTATGTATGTATGTATGTATGTATGTATGTATGTATGTATGTATGTATGTATGTATGTATGTATGTATGTATGTATGTATGTATGTATGTATGTATGTATGTATGTATGTATGTATGTATGTATGTATGTATGTATGTATGTATGTATGTATGTATGTATGTATGTATGTATGTATGTATGTATGTATGTTAGTGTGTGTATGCATGTGTATGTGCGTGCGTGTGGTGGTGGTGGTGTGATCGCGTCGAACCGAAAACACTCATCGCCCCTGCACTGACCCAGTCACTTTGGAATTTGGATTTTTTTTTTTTTGGTTTAGAGTGAAGTGCAACACAAACAACAAACTTTTTAAATCGTGTATTTTGATAGCTTTTTTTGGCGATGGTGGTTGTTTCGGATTTGTTTGCATCGAGTCGAAGCGTACAGTAGTACTCGTTTCATACTACAATAAACCTACACTTCTTTGGAGAACATGAACTTCGTTCAGGTTCTTCGAAAATCAATTTCTGTACAATGATAAAAGCTGTACAAATCTGCTTGCTGAGAACAAGAAAATCTATGAGAAAAGGACAATGAGATCGAGGATGAACGATCACTTTTGATCCGTCATACATTCAACTTCATTAAGCATTAGAAATGAAAAAAGAGAAAAAAGCGGCGTCGAACCCATACCGGCATCACTACTACTGTGCTACCCTCCTCCTCACTTATGCTATTAACATTGCAGTTTCTTGGTGAAGTGGTAGAGATCTGTGTAGAAATTCAATAGCTTTCTAGATAAAAGTATGACGTCAAGATTATTATCATTAAGCATTAGAAATGAAAAAAGAGAAAAAAGCGGCGTCGAACCCATACCGGCATCACTACTACTGTGCTACCCTCCTCCTCACTTATGCTATTAACATTGCAGTTTCTTGGTGAAGTGGTAGAGATCTGTGTAGAAATTCAATAGCTTTCTAGATAAAAGTATTCGTGACGTCAAGATTATTATAAAACAAGCATGTTTTCTGATGTAAAAATTTCCTTTTACAGCAAGAAACGATGTTCTATTGTGATACAACTTGTCAGTTGGAGTGTTTTTTTTTCGAAATATTATTACTGGAACATATTTCACCCTTCAGAAATAAGTGATCAAATTATCTGCGTTAGAAAAATGTGGGTCATTGGGATGAGTTGAGCGATTTAAAGTTGATGAAGAATAATATAAAGCGTTTGACTTTGTTGAAGCCTTGAGGGAGGCTCTCTGTATTCGACCCAATTTATAGCACCATAGAAGTGAGTGGGTGCATATTTGGGCTATAAAATAGCTTGCGGTAGCCTATATTAAGTCAGCGTTTTTATCCTCCCAGACAGGTTTTGTGCTAGTTTGCTGAAAAAAACTGTAGATAATGTCGAGCGTGATGTCGGCTGGCGTTTTTTGATTGTTATTCACTGGCTATGTCATTTTGTGAATCGAACAAAACAATCGAACATCGAACAGTTTATCATCTCCTGCAGTGCCAACAACAATATAGTTGCATAACAGAGAAGTTGCCAAGGGAAAACACGTGAAAAGAGATTTCAGTTTTGTTGAACAACGTGTTTCTCATCTCCACTGAGTAGAAATTTATATTTCGAGTAAAAAAAACCTACTAGAACAAAACGGATTGAAAATTAATGTTTACGACAAAAGATGAGTTAAAATTTTTTAAGTAAACGTACGGTTTTATAATAAGGATAAAGGATAAAGCTCTCGGCGTTGATCAATCCCTGAGGGATGCGCCATGTATTCGCCTTAATTATCATTGGAGGTGATTGAATACATATCTACCCTTTACAATGACTCGCGATAGCCTATCGATGTATCGAGCCAGTGTTGCTATCCTCTCAGACAAGTCTGGTACCAATTTTCCGACCCCGGAGGGATGGAAGGTTCGGTGAACCATGAGCGCTGGGATCGATTCCACGCGTATCGCAGTGCGCCTCCAACCACTGCGCCACCCGCGTCCTCTTTGTTTTGTTATATTAGAATAATTTATTTTACCAAAAATTGTTTTCGATATGCCGAAGAGCTACCGTCGTACAATAACACGAAAAATTAGGCTAAGAATGTCAAGAGGCCATAGAACCTGCCATTTCGCATATGAAATGATATTTCTACTTCATAGAAAAGAAGGCTCAACGAGGAATAAACTATCGAGTGAATGAATAAAAAAAACCGACTTTTTATTATGTGCATAGCATTTCCACAGTGAACTCGTTTCGCTTTAAGCGAGTTCAAAATTTTCAGTGAAAACAGCTTTGAGTGAACCTGGCCACAAGACCGTAGTTTTAAAAAAACCTATTCTGATGACCTAAAATCTATCTCTAAACGATGAACAGACGCTACTGCTATTGGGTGTAATAAACATGGCAAAGTACGAATTCCAGAAAAATCTAGTAAAGAAATTTTCTAAAAGCAATGACATAGTATCAGTATGTTAGAAGGTGGTCGCTGATCTGGTGGCCATGAAGAAACTTACTGAAGTAGGGAGACAAAAAGCAGAGGAAAACAGAAGCGAAAAGTGAGAGTAAAAACGATAGAGACGAAGAAATTAATGGTTTTGTTTATCTCATATGTGTAGTTCAATAATTAGAGGTGCTCTGAAAGGTTGCGGGTTCGTCTTAAGATACAATTTAACCAAGGCCGCCATCACTTCGTTTTTGAAGAGTCAGCACTAGAGTTGCGTGGAGGAGTAAAAACACTAACTTTATTCATTGTATAAGCGAAATACGCGTTCAGTCACCTCTACTGCAGTACGAATGGAGTCAAATGCATACCCCTTTCTTTAGGGATTGGTCAAGGCTACACATTATTCTTTTGCCTTCTTTATTACTTACGGTTTGAAGTTATCCGCTGGCAGAAATTTCATATCTGAGACGAATATGGTCGCACCAATCATAAACACTTAAGAAAAGTATTGACAGTGCTTACAAATAATCACTACATTATTTATGTTCGATTTACAGCGTGTTAGTTAAGATCCTATTTCATCACACTTACTCCATATTTTTACCTGTGAACATATCTGTCACATTCCTTCACATTGTTGCCATCTACGATCACCTGTCTCTCGTTTTTACATACCATGCGTATCATTTTTGCTCTTCCTTCCGACTATTTTAGTGTTTTCTTGCATAAGCAGCACTTCTTTATGCCACTTGCGAAATTTAAATGTATGACTTGAAAATTCTTATGAATGAACAACGAAATAGTATTGGCAATAAAAATGGGTACTTCGCGGAATGAGGTGATTTTTCTTCACAGTTTTTACTAAAAAGAACCTGGGACGAGTTGTCATATTTCTTGCCATGAAATTTATTTGTCTTTTCCGATCCAAGGTTCGCCTACCAGATACTTCAAAGTTCGGTTCCAGTGATTTTATCTGACTCGACATTCATTGGACAATTTGTTCGATGCGGCGCCCAAGGATAAGCAAGCTCTCCACCCTGTGTGATCAGAAAATTGGTACCAGACTTGTATAAAAAGACAAAAAAAAAGAAATTATACATTAGTAGGTTTTCGCAAAGGTAAATTTGTACTCAATCACTTCTATGATCCTACGAATGGTGATGGGCGCCCGCCTCTCTTTTGTGATGGTAGACGCAATCACGCAACTAGTCGGTTCCACATCCATAAGTTCACGTGAATTAGTGGTAACAGTGAAAAAAGGAAAAGGACAGCCATAATTGCTAAATTGATCAGACATTTGTTTCGTTCAGTTTGGTACTACTTCTACACAGATGCATGCTGGTAGAGGTAGATTTTCACCGAGTAAATCTATTCCGCAGTTTGTCTGGTGCCTTCTTTATTAAACAGCTCTCTCAAAGAAATAGGTTACGAGATGATTATGTAGTTAGATGTACGGCTACGTGTTCTCACACTGAGTTTTTATTGTTAAGCACCCAATGTTGACGAAAGGTAGACTTACATTGTTAACGTTGGGGAGACTAAGCACTGCATGTTTGTTCAGTATTCGCGCACGAGACATTTTCCAAGTGTGTTGCATCACGAATGAATAATGATCTAGCCCTGCTTTTACTGTGAGTAAAAACGCGATTTTCAACTATATATATATATATATATTTATATATAAAGCTGCAAACGATAAAGCTTTTGGTGTTGATAAGTCTCTGAGGGATGCACCAGGCATTCGACTTCATTAAGCATCTTTTGAAAGTTATCAGATGCATATCTGGTCTTTAAAATAAATCGCTGTGGCCTACTCGAAGTATCGAGCCAATGACGGTTTCCTTCAAGACAAGTCTGGTGCCATTTTTACCGACCGCGCCGAGGAGTAATGGAAAACTTGGTGAGCCACGGGCGCGGGGGTCGATACCATGAGC
>MQTX01000109.1:193685-210570 GCA_009735665.1 Angiostrongylus cantonensis | reverse complement strand
CCGTATTGTTTGATTTATCTTAAAATTTTACACTACTATCTTTTTTTCAACTAAAATTTACGAAGTAATAGACACTCAAAGATGAAAAATTGGAATGAAATCATCTACAGTTGCTGATGATCACAAGCCTTTTTGCCAACGTCAATTGATCAGTTCGTTTCGTCTGATTTCCCACATTTCTCCTCTCATTTTCTCTTCAAATTTAACTTTTCTAAACCTTTCACAATAGCGTCCATTTTCGCGCTTGGGGCTCGTCGGAGCTCTTGTCATTGGAGCAGAATACGAGCGGGCATTAGAATGAAGGCGTACGATCCGTGAGCTCGCCCAGGCGGCACGGCGTACTATTTTCTTGAGATTATCGTTCTATTGTTCGGTTATTTATATTACTTCTATGTCTTTAACTTCTACATGTCATCTATGTTCTTTTGGGCATGCTCCCATGTTACCAGACACATCTCATGTGATCTAACTCTTGTATGTGATAGAATAAAAATCATCCATTATCTAACTATGATGTTAATAGCTTTCCGCATCGTTTCGTCTTATAATTGAAATGTTCCTTGTCTCTCTCACGTTTTTCCATCTATCCATTCCATTACATTATTGAAAATGTCTGTTCGCAAGTAGACCTAAGACCTATCCATGGACTAGGCACTGTACAAAATCTGTATTCGACAAGGCATTGACGTTAACAGAGGTGCAGTTTTCGCCAACGCAGTACACCAAATCGTTGGTGCAATACAAAAGGTACAACCTTTTTTTCATACCGAGGTGATATAGGGCCCTTCGAACCGCGAGTCATTGGAGCGCAATTGAGATCCGCATTGAAATCAAGGTGTATGGTCCGAAGCGTACAGCTGCAAATATATTGAAATCAGCGCGCACAAGAATGAACCAAACATTTATTCTATAAACAAGGCGGTTAACATATCGTTGTTACTTTAAGAAGCTCAGAAGTTGAGATCGATCAAATGGAGATCATCATATTCATTCCAACTGTCGTTTTTATTCAGACAAGAAAAGATAGTATAGCCACCTCTAGACGAATATTGTTCTCATAGAAAACAATATGTTACAAGAATAAGCGAATTCGTACGATAAGAAGAGCAGTATTATTCGCTGAATGCGTTTGGATTGACCAGCATATTTTATGCATTCCATCATGATATCTTCATTCTACTTCTTTAGACATTCTCGAATTTTCAACCAAGATGCTCATGTCAACAAACACCTACTTGCCTCCAGCAATGCAGTAGATCTGAAATCGTAGGTTTTCTGTCATTACTACTGTCACGGCTAAAAAGGATAGAAAAATCTTTTTTCGTTAATCAATCATACAGCGATGTGTTGTGCCTTCGACTCCACTTGTAGCGTCACTGAAGTGAATGAATGCATATTTTACCAGTACACTGACGGGAGGCTGTCATCTATTAAGCTACTGTTCTTTTCTTTGTATTCTTGTTGAGCAAACGCGAGGTGTTATTGGTCTACACTAGACATACTCAGTGGAAGCCTCATAGAAAGCGGCCCTGAAGAAGTCGAAGTTCGCCGAAACGTCAGCTTATTTGTGAATAAACAATAATAATAACACCTCGCGTTTGCTCAACAAGAATACAAAGAATTACTTGATCAATGCCGAGGTTAATAGAAAGTCGGTCGTGGAAGTTACTGTTCTTTTCTTTATTTTTTGGTTTGCGATAAACTCCGTAAAATTTTGATAACAATCTGCTTACGCCGAAGGAACAGTCCTAGCTGGCCAAGAGCTCATGATCGAACCAGACACTATGTACGTATTGCATTATCATTATTATTAACCACTAGTAATAAAAACGGTCGTTATCCTATATTGATTAGCCGGCACGCCGTTGTTATTATTCGGTTATTATGTTATTTCACGCCTTATTCGGTTTACGTTTTGACATCTTCTCCTTCTTTGGAACTGTATTGATTCGGGATGATTGCCTACAGTTATCGATTATTCGGATGTGGGTCTTCTTGATGGCATTGAATTAGGCGAATAAAAGTTTTATAACCACTTCGTGCCAGCTAATCTATGAAGGGTAGTGCATTGATTATCCGTACCGAGATTAAATGGAGGTCGGTTTTAAAAAAGAGTTGTTTTCATGCGTTTGATGCATACCAGAGGAGAAAATTGATTCACTTTGTAAATCAGGAAACCAATGCATATCTCAATGGTTAATTGTAGGGGTTGATTTGTCCTTTATTGCAGAATTTCCTACTTCTTTTTCACCAATTTTTCCTTTTTTGATCTTCAGCTTGCTTATGCTTTTCCATTTGTTTCATTCACCTCTATTTTCTCTGCTAGAGTCACACACATTTTTTTAGTATTTAATATAATTGTTCCGTTGCCTTAGTGGAAAAGTTAAACCACTAAATCTTTTGGCGTTGATCAATCCCTTAACGGATGTGCCATGCATTCCACTTCATTGAGTATGGTGATTTAATGCATATATGGCCTTTACAACGATTCGCGGTGGCCTACCGATGAATCCAGCCTGTGCTGCTATCCTCCCAGATAAGTCTGGCACTAATTTGCCGACCCCAGAAGGATGGAAGCCTTGGAGGTCATGGGCGTGAGAACACTGTGAGGGCGCCAAATAGAACGCATGTCAGAATGCGATCCGACGAGCCCAGGGGGCGCCTCCGACCATTGCACCACACACGTCCTCAGCAGAAAAAATACCTTTGAAAATAGTTGTTCTTCGTCAGCGTTGTGAAATTCGCAAGAAGATACAATGTAATTAAGTCATAACACGTAGCGTGACCGAGATCTCTCCATCGCTTGTGATTTGCTTGCGAGATCGGGAAAGCACCCCTATGTGTTGTAACTGGTTATTCGAACGACGTCCTTGCTATGATTTTGCTTAACATGAATTTCATTCTGACTTTGAAGCGCTGAAAATGTCTTAATTGTCATAGATTGAGCAGTTTTTTAGAGATCGGATTGTGCAACGACCTGTTCGCGTGCCTGTTTACCGTCTTGCACTAAGAAAACTGGAAATCGTTTCGACTGCTCACAGAAATGCGACGACATTTGCATCGACACCTGCCAGCTAGCTGCCAATCATGTTGTGCAGCAAAAGGTATCTCGGTGAACTTCTGCAACCTAGGGAAATGATCGTGCTTAAAAATCTGACACTCCATTATCGCTTTCTTTATAACTAGATATATTTGCAATTTTAAAAGCAAATGAATTTTCGTTACAGAGAGAGCGGGAAAGCACCCCTATGTGTTGTAACTGGTTATTCGAACGACGTCCTTGCTATGATTTTGCTTAACATGAATTTCATTCTGACTTTGAAGCGCTGAAAATGTCTTAATTGTCATAGATTGAGCAGTTTTTTAGAGATCGGATTGTGCAACGACCTGTTCGCGTGCCTGTTTACCGTCTTGCACTAAGAAAACTGGAAATCGTTTCGACTGCTCACAGAAATGCGACGACATTTGCATCGACACCTGCCAGCTAGCTGCCAATCATGTTGTGCAGCAAAAGGTATCTCGGTGAACTTCTGCAACCTAGGGAAATGATCGTGCTTAAAAATCTGACACTCCATTATCGCTTTCTTTATAACTAGATATATTTGCAATTTTAAAAGCAAATGAATTTTCGTTAGAGAAAGAGAGAGATAGAATCTCTTTGCAGGTGACGGCTGCCACTACAAAAGTGTGGCAGCAATGTGAGCAAAAATGCAAGAATGTCTGCGTGGATGCTTGTGTTGCAAGGTCGTTACAGCCGTCTCTTTGTGAGAATACATGCACCAGTGCTTGTGGATTTGGTTGTCAAGGCTCACCACAAGCTTCTTTATCATCAAGCCAACCCATTCAATTCAACATCGACGTGAATGATCCATTTTATGAGTCGAACTGCGACCAAAAATGTGGTCAGACCTGCCACGCGCTGTGCATATCGCAAGGAAATCCAGCAGCTGATTGCACCAAATTTTGCCAGCAGCAGTGCAGTATGTCATGCGTTACCCGAACGCCAACTCAGGTAGATTTATCTCAACCTGCACCAAATCCATGCGTCCAGCGTTGTAACACTGCCTGCCAACAATCGTGCACACCTGAACAACAACCTCTGTGCTTGGTCACATGCAATGTGGCGTGCCGAAAGCGCTGTCTATATGATAGCTCGCCCATGAACACGAAGCTCGAAGCAGCCACACTCCTTGTGTGCATTGATCCATGTATGCCAGCTTGCCTTCCCTCTTGTATAAACTCTCCAACTCTTGCACCTTCACTATTCGCACCAACGTTTCCTGCTTCACGCACTCAAACAATAGAATTATCCACAACTACTAGTAGTAGTACCACTACCAGTACCTCAACTATTCTGCCACTACAAATCAACATCAACTTCGTTGCATGTCCTGTTGCCTGTCAACCAACATGTGAAAGTTCTTGTATACAGACGCAATGCATTCCAACCTGCAGACCGGCCTGTTTGGAGAGCTGTATTGTCGCCTCGCAAACGACTACGCCAATGTCTGCTCTAATACAGCAACATTGCATTCCTGTCTGTCAGCCACAATGCTTAGAATCCTGTATCAAAGCCCAAATTTTGCGCCAAAAGTGTATTTCTGCTTGCCAACCGGCGTGCGATCCAAGCTGCACAAGGGTCGCAATGACACCTCTTGCCCCGATTCCTTTGCCACCGGTAGTATCAATTCCTGTATTGTCGACACCTATTCCAAATCAGTGTGTTCCAGCATGTATGCCAGCTTGCGATTCTCTGTGTGTCCAAATTCAGACACTCTTTCAAAGTTCGCCAGCACCTCTTCATGCTTCTTACATCTGTATACCGGCTTGTCAGCCGTCTTGTAAGCCATCTTGCATTAAAAACATTTACAAGATGATCGATGCTGTCATTCCTCAGAACCAGCGATGTACTCAAGCTTGTATGCCGCAGTGCACTCCAGAATGTCTTTTAGCTCAGGTATCTCCAGCTCCAAGACCATTATCAGTCGCTACATCACCAGTCGCAACACCAGCACCGCCACTATCTCACGTTCAGTGCGTTCCTGCTTGTCAGCCAACTTGTCTACCAAGCTGCATACAAGAGACATCACTCACTGCACCACCACTTCCATCAAAATGTCTTTCCGCTTGTCAGCCAAGTTGTGAAACGTCATGTATTCAGCAACATGCTAATTTTCACATCACCGTAACCAAAAATAAGATTCAGTGTATCGAAGCGTGTCGTCCAGCATGTGAACCGTCGTGTATCATGCGTCATAATGCCGCACAGGTAGCGTTAGCCAAGACTATTTTCGTGAAATACGGTTTCTGATTGAATGAACACTTTCGAACAGTCTAAACGATTTAAATATCTCAAGAAAACTGCAGAACAAACGGTATCTTTCCTTCAATTTGATACTCTGAAAGGAATTTGTACTGAAAATTTGCCTCAGAATTCGTTTAGCTGCCTCATTCCCTGATCTACTCGATCTCATGGGCTTTCATCTTTTGACATGCTTGATTAGCGCTTAAATTGCTTAATATTTCATACATATATACTAAGCATGTTTAATGAACTAAATTCGTAAGAACTACATGCGAATTCACACTTTTAACGGTAGCCTAAATGAGGCATGGTAAATTGCTTCTACATTTTCCTTTTTTTCACAAAGTATTTTTCAACTACACTTATTTTTCTCATTCAGTCAACTCAAACACCTCAGTGTTATCCACAGTGCCAACCGCATTGTGACGAGCAGTGCATAAAGGTGTGTCTTTTGCCCTTATGTATTTAAAAATAACGCAGTAGTACTCACTTGGATACTTAGATGGCCTGTCGTTATACTTTGTGTTCAGCTCAATTTTCATTTTCCGGAGTTTAGCCATTGTGGTTCTCCTTAGTCCTAGGGTCGGCCTACCCAAAGTCTACTCTAGATCGTCATCACTCCAGGCAGCCGCAGCTGTTGTAAATCTGTGGGAAATTGACCATTATGCGACTAGTTTGATTGCAGGATTGTGGCGGATCCTTGTTCTGGTTTACTCTTATTTGGGCTTCCTGATGGAAGCAGCGGACTCTTTCTCATTTTTGGGGACCCAAAATGTAGCAATGTTTTTCATATTTGATCCGTCTTCATGACTACTGTGCGAATCCCATCACTTCTCACATTCTATTCGTTTTTTCGCATCCATAGTCTCCGAAGATCTTCCAACTCTACGTGTGGCTTCGGCTACTGCTTGAGGATTTCCATTTCATCTTGAATGCCGTAGAATGCTGGTTGAGCAATTCTCTTAGAGGCTTGAGATAGCCGGGCTGGAGCGTTCCTGTTTGGATTCTGGAGAGCGATTTTTTTCCCCGACGAGCCCGGTACCAATTTCCTGACCGCGGAGGGATGAGAGGCTTGGTTCGCCCGGAGTGACATCGAACTAGCACCATTCTCGTGATGACAGACATACTACCACTGTGCTATTCTCCTCTCTTTTTCTCTCTCTCTCTATATAAATACACATATTCATATACATATACATATATAGTAGCATCCCAACGATTTACCAGGTTGGGAGGTGTACCTGGATGTTGGATAGCGATGTAGTGTGGTGGGGGAATTCATCCGCTCCACAAGATCTCCCAAGATTAGGAGTACGACGTTTTCACTCGAAAGCCCAGCTAAGGGTTATACCAATGCCCGAATCCCCCACCGTTCTGGTATCAAATTAGTCGCATGGTGGCAGATCTCTTTCTTATCCACAGCGGCGGCTACTGCCTGTGTCCTGGGGCAGACTTTGCTAAGCTAACCTCGAGACTCCAGGAAACCGCAACGGCTAAGCCAGCGAAACTCCGAGAAAATGGAGATAGTTTTGGGGTCTGCACAACCATAGAAGACGGGCTGTGCAATTATCCAAGTAACTGTATAATACAGCAAAAGGATAGAGCGCGGATAACGCTGTTGTTAATGGTACTCTGCAATAGACACGTGGTCTTTCGATCGATTCCGTGTTATGGGCTAACCAACCTTTCATTTCCTTCAGGGACGGCACCTTTTTGCCACGATTGTCTGGGATGATAAGAGCGCGGACTTTATGCGCTTTGCATTCAGTTACCTCTAGCGATGCCTAATGATGTCGAATGCATGGCACATCCATCAAGAATTGATCAACGCCGAACTCGTTATCCTTTCTATTTCTATAGTGAACGCACTCGTCACCCTTCCTCATGAATTACTTGGCTATAATATCTATTACCACACTATTAGAACGTTGAGAAGTTCTTGGTTCACTTGATGTTGTGGTGTCCAAATCACTCTAATATGATTACCGTTCATTTAGATCTTTTATTTTGTTTAGTTCTCCTAAGTATAGAGCACGTGTAGCGTACTGGTTAAATATGATGCATTTGGTCATTGATTCGATCCAGCGTAATGATCAAATCAAGCCCTCCATGTTTATGGGTGTATCAAATTCATTACAGGTTTGTCTGGGAGTAGTAGAAACTGTAAAAGGTTCAGCACAAGCACTTATGATTGTACGAATTGAATAGGATGCATAACGCACTGATGAACGCCGAACGATTTTATCGCTATATCCCTTTATTCTTTTCTACTGCCTTTTATTTCATCGTTTGAAGGACGTCACAAAATTGATCAGAATTCAAACAATTCCCTGTCCATGCGAACAACAATGTCGGAATGGATGTGAACGTCACAATCAGAATCAAACTCTGTGTGATGACGTTTGTAAAGAGGTATACTTATTGCAATTGCCTTTATTAATTAATAATGGTATATGATTTTTACTACTTTACTTTATTTGACAGTTAATAATTTTACAACTGTTAGAGGACAAAAATCCAATAAGGGCAGGTTTATTCTGCCTCCGCCTATTTCTACAAGTCAGTGATTATCTTTCTTCTTGTTGTGGTTCATTTATTCTTTGTGGAAGGGTTACGTTCTAATTACTCTAATTTACGTATTAGCTCTATTTTAAAAATATTTCGCAATTTTTTAAAGGTCTGTGCCAATGACTGCCCGCCGGCGCAACAAGATGACAACCAACAGCCCCAAGTGCTGATTGATTTCACAGCACCGGAATGTTTACCCATTTGTGAGCAGGTGCTCTGTACTTGCATCTATACTAATTCATTTGTTGTTAAACATTATCCTGACGTTTTTTAAAACTGGCTTTCAATTTGGTATGAGTATTAATACCAAGAAAACAGGCTAAGAGAAAAGCGAAAAAGGTCTCATTGTTGCAATGCGAGCACTTGAGCTGCAGAACGATAATCGTGTGTTCGAAGTTAGACTGGGACCAGAGTTTTGCAAATTTTTCACCATTATTGTGGTTGTACTTCACACAGCAGTCTGCCATGAAAAAAAATAATAAGCGATAAATAAGAAGTTATTTACTTACTTGGTAATTGAATGGCCTGTCCTCACTGGTTGTGCCGGGCCCCAGCATAATCTCCATTTTTCGGAGATTTGCTGGTTAAGCCATTGTGGTTTCTTGGAATCCCGAGGCCAGCTAAGTCAAAGTCTGCTCCAGGTCTTCGCCCTTTGTTGAGATACACTTCTGATCTACGGTAATGTTAAAATAGTAGTTTTTCTTGTATTACCAGCCTCTAGACAAATCTGAAGAAGAGGAATGGGTGTTGTTAATTTCTTGTTGTATTTAGTCATCGAAGATCTTCTGTGGTAGATTTAGAGTAATCTGCTACAAAGGGAAGTATGTGAACTGATGATGTGAAGTAGCAAAGAGAGCTTGTATAGCTGAGCTGTAGTGTTCCCCAAATGTTATCGTTAACAATTTTTTTACATGACCCTATATAAAAATTTTTTCACTTGTTTACGCGACCAGTTTTTGACACCTATTGCGGGGAATCCAGGACTTGTTACATTCTTTTCGCTTCCTTGCATTCACCATCCACGAAGTTCTGCGAACTTTTTTGGATGTGGCTTCGGCTGCTGCTTGAGAATTTTTCCATCTTTGCTCTCGATTGTTGTCGATTGCTGGTCGAAGCTTGTTTATCCCAATGCGACGTCAAACCTGCACCTAGGTAGACTGGGCATCAAGCATTGTGAAGGAGATCACTACCACTGCACTACCCGTGCCATTAGCGACTTTTACAGAGGGGTCTTAAATAAAGTTTTCCTTTTAATAAATATAATTAATAGTAAATAAATAAATAAATATTAATTAATTATTATTAAAATTAATTAACTAATTTAATAAATAAAATTTTCTTTTTTTAATAAATTTTCGTACATGATGCGACAGCAGGTTATTGCTTAAATTTGGGGTACCTATATTTAAGAAGTGTAAGAAACTACCCCATCTACGCACTTAAGCTGAACCTTTAAGAACATCTTAATATGTTCTGCAGAATGCTCTGTAAATTGTTCTCCCATTTCATGTTCTATTGAAAAAAATCGAACGTCATTAAAGGCAAAGTTTTTTTCGGCCTAATATAAAAGGATTTGTTCACTTACAAATATGGACTACGAAAAGTGAAAAACTCACAGAGAGTGTAGAATCAACAAAGAAGACGAACTGAAGATGGTCGCACCGAATGAAAGGTCTGCTCTGCTGATCAAAATAAAGATGTGTATGCAAAACATCTAGTTGTAGTAACAGTTTCGCAAATCTATTTGCTAAATAGTTGCGTAATACTTAGATATCCCGTCTCACATATAGTGCTCTCTAACAGTTACCTTTTGTTTCACCGTCTTTCGTGTGACTTCCATTTCATGGGAGTGGTCAACTGAGTGTACAGCTTTGATTGAAAGATCTGCTGACTACTTTGTCCATTCACACGTCTAACCCAGTTTACTTTCTTTTAGACTCCTGAAATAGCCATGATGAAAAGCTTCTAGGTTTTCAAGGCTCTTTGCCGTTGTGGGTCGGAGGGAGGCTTGATGCCATGAGACTATGATTCTTCAGGTCGAAGGCTACCATTAGTCAATCAATGTATAGAATTTCCAGCAGTATTTGTTCAGACGTATTAAATTCTTCGTTAAGTTCCTTTGTTGTTTCTACTTCAATGAAATTTATGCAAAAAAAATGGCATTGTCATTAACAAAACAAATGTTGGATGGGAACTTGTCCCTATGCGTGGGCTATTTTCGTGTCAAACGAGTCATCACGTTATTCGTTTTATAAAAAGGTTAGAGAAATATAAACAAAAACACTGCGATGAACACAAGCTTTCGTAAATTTTAGATGTAACGGGCGAAAACATTACTCTTATATGCAAGAAATTGTACTCTAAATATTTTTGAATGTTTTAGTCTTGTAATGCTCAGTGTGTCGAGCACTTACCCCAAGAACAATGTGGTAATTTGTGTCGAGGACAATGCAACACTGTCTGTTCACAGGTTCTTCATTTAATTTTCAAATGCCTCACATTCATTGGCAAATTTTCGACTTAGCATAAAATTCTGAATGATGACAAAAACTTATAAGCAAAGAAAAAGGATGTGTTTTTAACCAGAGACTTAAGTGGTTTATTTCTTGCGCTAGTTCACTATTGGGTCATGATTATTTGATACGCTCCTCTGTATCGCCTGAAATATTACTAATAGTTGAGTAAATCAGGCTACCAAAACGACTTACGTTTGTCCGTCCTTGTGGTAGGAGGAGCTTGCGCATTTCAAGGACATGAACAGCATCACTTTATATTAAAAAAAAGGATAAAGCTCTCGTCGTTGATCAATCCCTGTGCTATGCTCCATGCACTCGACTTTCTTACGTATCGTTGGAGGTGACTGAATGCATATCTAGCCTTTACAACAACTCGTTGTAGCTTACTGGTATATCGATCCAGTGCAACTTTCCTCTCAGGCAAGTTTCACACCATTTTGCCGACCCCGGAGGGATGGAGGGCTCGGTGGGCTATGGTCGCGAGGATCGATTCCACGTGTGGGTCGCAGTGGCGCCTCCAACTACTGCGCCACACGCGCCTCTTCCTCTACATTAGTACTTGGATACTAGGACGGTCGTCCGTCTTCACGAGCTGCACGGTCACCAACACATATGCCATTCGTTCCTTTCGCAATCGTAGTCCATGGTGGTGGTCTCGTTCGAGCATGGTTGCGCTTGCGAGTCTCACACCGTGATCTGTAAAACCACTGCAGCTGCGAATACAGTTGACTAACTTTGTTTACGAGCAAGTCCGCCCAACGTGTAGACTGTCGTCTAAGGGGACGTTTGCATTCTCTTGGAGTCCACTCTACTGTTCTTTTCGTTCATCTGTCGCCTTTTCTTCTAATTATGTGACCAGCCCATCTATCTTTCCATGTCGATGTATATTCTCCTGGATCTCGAAGATGTAACAGATTTCGAAGGTCAGGGCTTCGCATTCCGACTAGATATTGAGAGTGCCGGTTACGTCTTAGAAGACACCGCTGTCAAGCGCTCTGTGAGTAGTGCGAGGAATTTTGACCTTGCTGAAGTATCAACCCAAGTCTTTGCACCATAACAGAGCGCTGGGAGGACCGCAGAATCGAAGAGATGAGCACAGACTTTCGGGTTCTTTTGTTGGTTGGCGGCTTCTTTGAGAGGGCCGAATGAGGTTCAAGCTGCTCTCCTTCTTCTATCTAGTTCTTCCTTCATGCTGTTCTCCATGTTCATTGATCATCCAAGGTAAGCGTACGAGGTGGTCTCTGCAATGAGAGAACCATCCAATTCAGTTTTTTCGCCTTCGCACCATGAGTTTTTCATGAACTGGGTATTCCTCCGATTAATGCAAAGTCCGATCTTTTTCCTTGCTTCCTTGAACTCGTTTATCATCATCTCTACTTCTTTAGTACTTTTTGAGAAGATGACAATGTCGTCTGCAAAACGAGGGTTTGTTAGGAATTTTCCATCAATACGTATGCCTTTCTCATTCCAATCGAGTGACTTCATTGCTCACTGCAGTGCGGCACTGAACAGCTTTGGCGATATTGTGTCGCCCTATCGAACCTTTTTTCCTATGGGTATAGTAAGTGATCGATGGAAAAGCTGTGTTTTCGTAGTGCATTTCCGATAACAATTGGACAGAGTTCTTATGTAGGACGGGTCCACTCCTTGTTCGACGAGTGCTGATAGGATTGCATTCGTTTCGACACTGTCAAACGCTTTTTCATAGTCGACAAAGGTTAGGTCTAGAGGCAAGTGGTATTCCCGACAGACTTCGATGACCCTGGACACGGTTTGGATGTGGTCCATGCAGCAAAATCCTTTTCGAAATCCTGCTTGTTCGACTGGTTGCGCCTCGTCCAATGTCCTTGATATACGCGAGAGGGTAATCTTCGTGAAAAGCTTTTAGAGTACATTTAACAAGCACAAAAGACGATAGTTACGAAGATCCTTTCGGTCTCCTTTCTTAGGTAGGATGACCGTGCGCGACGTCCTCCACTGGTCTAGGCTTTGTTCCTTTTGATGGTATGCTGTCATATGCTCTGCGAGAAGTACATGTAAATCGTGGCCTCCAGCTCTAAGGAAATAGGTGGTGACATTGTCTGGTCCTGGAGCTGTTCCTCTTTACATGCTTTCTATCGCAACTCGAACCTCCGACGGAAGAATTCCAGGTGGTGTTTCTCCAGCAGAGATATTAGGGCTCGGGACAGGGATTGTGGAACGGAAAAGATTGATGTAAAACGTTTCCGCTATTAATTCCATATCTTGGCAGGAAGTTTTGACGATTCCATCTTCGTTCATCAGGGCTGACAGCGGAACATTATAATCACATAAGTCCGGATGGCATTTTTCAGACTGTTTCTTTTTTCTGCTACTTCCAGTAGTTACTTCTGCTTGTACCGTTGTAGATCTTACTGCAGAGCTCTTCTGCAGCTGGCATTTATTACTAGCCGCGCTAAATGTGTTGCAGTGGGATCAAGCTTCAGTTTCCATCTGCTTTCGAGCAACTCCTTAGTAGTGGTGGGGATGCTATCCGATCTTCTTGCCTGAGGAACTGAGGCGGATTCGGCGCAGCTTTTCAGTTCTTCGGCAAGCAGCTTGCAGTCTTCAATCGGGTCTTCTTTAATCTGCCAGTCAGGTTTAGATAGGACTTTGTTCAGAATGTTCTCGTCATATACAGCTGAACTTTTTCCTCGTAGTCGATGAAGAGAGTTTTTTTTCCAGCTTGCGGCTGAATCGAATCTTCACGTGAAGAAGGCGGTGATTGGAACCAGTACAGAATGACGGGACTACCGACGTGTCAAGTAGACACCATCTTCTATTCGTCAAAATATGGTCGATCTCCGCATGAGTCATGCCGTTGGGAGACTCCCATTTCCAGCGTCGGCTTTTTTTTCTTCTGGAAAAACGAGTTTCCACGGAAGAGACGTGTTGCTGACAAGGGTCCTGCGAGACTGTTCCTATTCTCATTTCTTCCTCTTAATCCATAATTTCCGATCCTGTACTCGCTCTCGTTGGCCTTTCCTATTCTAGCGTTGAAGTCTCCGACAACAAATTTATGATAAGCTTTATCATTGCGGATGACTTCCTCCAACTGATAGTTGAACACATTTAATTCCTACTCATCAGCTACGTCGATCGGTGAGTAGCAGTTGATGATAGTGATCATCTTATGATGCGACAGTTGAAAATGGAGGACGGCTGTGCGAGGGGAAAGGATCTCGTATGAGTCGACGAGATGGACAATGGCCAGGTGGACAACAAAGCCTGCTGACATTTCGTGATAGGACTTTTTCTCCACTGATCACAAGGGTCCCGTTGTTAAGTTGGCGTATGACGGTCTTCTTGATTTTTGTTTCTTCTATTGCGATCCTATAAAATTTAATGTGATCTGCGTCTACCAGAAGGGCGTGAAAATCGGCGTCTGTGGAGAGTGTTCTGCGATAATACGTGCGTAGTAAGAAACAATCTCCATGGCGTGTCGTTCGTGTGTTCGTCAGATCTGGTTCCAATGACGTTCTGTGCAACCCAAGATTTTCTGGCATCTCACCGGTCGTCTCACCGCCTTACGTCATAGACTGGAGCTCACAGTGTGCAAGGTACTGAGGCTGGCCTATTCTTGGTCGTGCAACTTGGTCCTCCCTGGAGTCTTTACTTAACCTTGCAAGGGCGTATCCAGATCTTCAGCACAATGTGGATCAGAGTGTGGTGTGTTTTCGGCGACGAATCTTTCGCTCGGTCTTCCTACTAGTTGATTCGGAAAGATGCCAAAATTGGAATAAGAAACGAAAGTAGGAATGTAAAATTAACCGGCCGGTCAAGCACGATGTAGAAGCCGAAAGTCCTACATTAGTACCTCTACATTAGCACTTTCTCTACCCCTTCTCTACATTAATACCATTATTTATACCGATATTCGTGGCAGGCTAGTGTCGAATAATTTTGTGAACACTGTCGTAGCAAAGCATCAGTGTCGGTCTAGCTTCCAATTGAAGGTTTCGAACTCGCTCTCAGCCTAGGTGATCCTACTCCATGAATTAAACCTAGCTGTATATCGCAGCTCAGTATCCAAGAAACACCAGCCACAAGTAAGGCCCTTAATTGCTTTCGGAATGGATATATTTTGAAGTTTTTGAATTTTCAGATGAAAAATAAACTGGTCGTTTACCAATCGAGTCATCTAGAGCGTTTTAGGCGGCGGCGCTGCAGATGGGAGCACCATTGGCCACTCAGTGCACTCCAGTATGCCAACCGGCTTGTCAACCTTCTTGCACTGAAAGAAATGCTCAGGTCGAAATTCTGGTAACGTTTTTCTCTGTACGCCACTTTTTCTAGTTTTTGATCAACTCCTACTCGCTTATTTAACAGCAATTTATCGACATTCTAAGATTTGCTTGAGACTATAGATGACATTTGAACTTTACATTTCTTAAAGCTTCCAACCATAATAAATGAAACTCGAGAAGCCAGAGCCGCTAGCAGTTTGTCATGCCAATTTTAGGAGAGCAATAAAGAGATAAATGATTTCGTGTTATTGCTATACATGAGCACTCAGATCCCTGTCAAGCAATGTCGATTGGCCTGTGAAAGGATCTGTGAGCGCCAATGCAGATCCAGCCTGTCTACTTCAACATCGCTCCAGTCGGACTGTTGCGCAACCTGCACAAAACTCTGCCAGCTGTCGTGTTCTACCAAGGCACCACCGCAGGTCGCCGTTAGACACTCCGCAGCACAACGATCGAAAGCCAACAACAGTTGTGCGTTACGATGCATAACGGATTGCAAGAACTTCTGTCCGAGAGGAACTGATCAGTGTGCTAAAGGTTAGTAAAGTAAATATCACAAATGTTCGTCTTCTTCGGATTAGCAAAAAATACTCGACAAAAAGCCCTAAGAAGAAAAGAAATATTAGCATCAATTCCCCGGTTTTTCCGCATAGAAAAATCCTCATACTAGAAGTCACGCCAAGTGGTGTACAATTTGGTGTATGAGAAAAAAAGAAAAAACAAAGCTGTTGCAAGAATCCACACGATCGACTTTCCATTAACCTCGGCATTAGTCAACTATTTCTCGATAATTTTGTTGAGCAAGCATGAGGTGTTACTTTATTCTTTATTCCGTTTAAGCTGACGTTTCGGCAATATCGCCTTCTTCAGAGCCTAGAAGGGTATATTGATAAACAATTTACTATCCATAGAAAAACACACAATACAATACAACAGTAGCTGATGTTTCGGCAGTATCGCCTTCTTCAGAGCCGTTTTTTTAACATGACTTCCAATGAGGTTGGTAAGAACAGCTGATTATAGTCGCATATGGTGATCTACCATATGCGACAATTTACTGTGTCGAACGCTCCAATAACACACAGAAAGATGAAAATCTAAACCGCAATCACGCGATCAACAGATTTGCGAAAATCCACCATTTATTACGTGCCTTCCATTGAAGAAGAACAGCTGATCAGAGTCGCAAATAATCGATGCACTACCCCACATCGAGAGTCGATGCGAAGGTACGGGGCGAGATCACGTGTGATCTCCGGGTATTCCTTCTTTCTATTCATCCCAGTGTTCTTTATATTTATCCAAAAAACCTCTAGAACTTTGCGCATTGGAGTTTTAACATCCTGTGCCAGCACAGTGTCTTTTATATCAAAATCGTCTCCGCTGTTTTTGTATCCTATGCGCCCCTAGTGAGGTACTTAGTCTTGCTCTTCGTTTACCATCTAGATGTTCTTTTATGCGGATACATAAAGGTCTGCCCGTTTCGCCAATATATTCATGTTCGCAAATACTACAAGAGATCAGGTATATCGTACCTGAACTCACGCAGTTACCCCCCTACCGTAAGAGCAAATTACGCAACTTTGTGCTTCGCATAGACAGTCGTGTAAGCGGTTACGAATTAGCTGATGACGAAGAGTATCGAGTGGTATTTCAACAATCGCAACCGATTCCTTTGGACCTGCACTTCTTAAGCATTGCTTTATCGCTTTTTTTATTTTCATGTAGCCTAATTTATGGTACAGTTAATAAAAACTGATATGCGGCAGAAAAAGACTCTTAGAAACTGTGTAGCAATTATGAAAGCTCTGAATCGCGTTGGTCGCTAACGCGATGCTGTACTGAATGCACTGGATCTATTTTATTGATTTATGCACAGCTTTAATCCACATGCATGATTTGCCTTCTGTCACGTTGTCAGTGCACTTTATTTCGTAGTGTACTACTCCAAAAATCCTAGGCTGTGAGGCGAGCTGTAAGCAACTCTGCGGGCCGACACCGAATTCAGCCTACAATTGCAACCTCCCATGCGATACGCAGTGCAATCAGGAGTGTTTGGACAAGGGTATTATTGATTTCTCGATCATGATCCATCAAGAATAAGTTAGCATGTAATATCTAACGTATTCAGATCTTGGATGTGGAGCGACTTGTCTTCGAAAATGCGAGTTTGCGTGCCCGATGGTTAGCTGCAAAGACGCTTGTGAGACTGTGTGCAAGGTGTGCAGCTT
>MQTX01000109.1:183033-193540 GCA_009735665.1 Angiostrongylus cantonensis | reverse complement strand
TGCCTAACTCCTCTTTTGACGTCAACGTTAATATCGCCGTAGAATGGTGAAATCTTGGTTGTGAAATTTTGTGCAGCTCACGAAGAATCTTCATGTACTGAGTAGGGACTCCTTGACTACCAAGGGCTTCCATGACTGCTTCTATCTCATTTGAATCAATGGCCTTCTCTAAGTCGATGAAAGTGAGACAGAGCGGTCTTTTATACTCTCGCCATACCTCAATGAGCCTTGCTAGCATGTGAATGTGGTCCATCGCACTAAATCCTTTTCGAAACCCTGCTTGATCTCATGACTGTCTTTCGTTCAGTGTTCTGTGTATCCTGTTTAGGATGACTCGAGTGAAAAGTTTGTAGACAACGGACAGCAAGCAGATTGGGCGATAGTTGCCTATATCGTGTAGGTCGCCCTTCTTGAACAACAACACGGTCTTGCTGGTCTTCTACTGAGTAGGGACCTTGCATTCAGACAGGTAACGTGTAAAGAGCAGAGCCAGTGTGCTTACGAGGCCTGGCGGAAGGTTGTTCAGATGTTCTGATCTTATCCTCTCCGGACCTGGTGCTGTCCGATTTTTCACCGACGAAACGGCATGTCGGATTTCGGAAGGAAGAATCGGTGGAAAAGCATATCCATCCTCTTTTATTTCATAAGACGGGAGATGGACGTGGCTATCGAAGAGATCTGAGTAGTAACCGTGGATGATTTTTTCCATTGCCTTTCTAGATGCTGTTATTATTCCGTCTGGTCGTCGGAACGCAGTCATCTTGGTCTTGTAATTGGCGAAGCTTTGGCGGGCTTTGCGAATGCTTTTCCCACTCTCTGCAGCTTCGACCGTTACTCCTGCTCTTCTCTCTTTAAGATCTTCTTTTATCGCCTGTCTGCATTGTTTCGCAAGCTCGGACGTTAGTTCGCTGTTGCCTGCAGGTCGTACGATTCCACGTTGGCGTATTAGCTCGAGAGTTTCTGGAGACAGACGTCTCTTGGTGACCTTCCAGTGCTGCTATCCTCTCAGACAAGTCTGGTACAAATTTTCCGACCCCGAAGGGATGGAGGCTTGGTGGGCCATGGGCGCAGAAATCGATTCCACGTGCGTGTAGCAGTGGCGCCTCCAACCACTACGCCACACAGGTTCTCTGTTAACGGATGAAAACTGGTATATATATATCGGTTTAACCACAATGACGCTAAGATATTTGCACAATTAGAAACCGGTGGTGTCTGCAGTGGGGGACGAACGCGCTATTAACCTTTCCGGGGACTAACGCGTTCTCTCTCTCAGCTAGTTCTGTCGATCCCGCTGACGAGTGATTGCTGATGGCACTGGTTGATAGAGTTAGCTGAGAGAAAGACGAAGCGAGGGACCCGCATGGCGTGGTGGTGAACACATTAACCCCTCAAAAGAGCAACAGCACGTTCGTTTTCCACCGCAGACACCTGCGGTCCGGTGTCTTGCAAATATCTAAGCATCATTGAAGTTATCAGATTTAAACTGTTCGTGTGATTTAATGACTAGAGATGGAACATCTTCATTTAGAAATGATCTAGGGTAAAGAATGAAGAAAATAAAACATTGGCCCATTAATTATCTTATGCGCTTTGAGTTCCAGCTTTTGGACTACAATGTGCTTTTTTCAGGCACAATGCACATTTTCCGGTCAGCAGTCACGACATTGCTTACCCGCGTGCTCTCAGTCATGTTCAGAATTGTGTGCTATGAAGCGAATGAAAGGAACTTAAGATCAAATCTTAACACTGTCAACTTAGTGCCAAGAGACCACATCCAAGAATTTCAAGCGTCAAGAAGAGTAATAACTTTCTCAAACGTCTTTCCTTTTCATCGACTTTGTATTGTAATTATCAGTAGTTGTTCTGTTGTTACTAGTGTTTTATGAATGCCATTAATTTTTTCGCGCTGGAATCGTAATTGTTTTACGACGAAATTTCTTTAATCATTGGTTTGTAAAATGTGCTCAAGTCTTTGTTTGCATTACAGAATCCTTTCCATTGTTCATCAATAATTTCATAGCTTTTCACTGAGAAGCAAAGTGAAACCAGAAGCTATTGTGAGAATACTTGTTGTAATTGGTGCTACATCGTCTATAAACATAATTTTCCTCATTTCCCTGACTGACTGTCTATCAACCTCGGCGTTGTTCCCAATGAGTCCGCTTTTTCTTCTTCCATAAATTCAAGGTTATTAACAACATGGTTCCTTTAGGTGACGTTGCGGCAAATTTCGTCTTCTTCAAAGCCTTCGTCAGATGACTACCAGGAATTCCCACCATTCTGGAATTGAATTAGTCGCGTAGTGGTAAATCGCTCTCTTATCTACGATTGTAGCGACTGCCTGGAATAGTGACGACGTGAGGAAAGCTTGGGCTAGCCTGGCCTCGAGTCTTCAAGGAACCAAAGTGCCTAAACCTGCGTAGAATCGAAGTTATGCTGAGGCCAGTACAAACGATGAAGAGGGGTAATCCAAAAATCCAAGTAAGTATCCAGAAAGTAGAAGTGTCACGTTAGTTGCAGTCTGCTCACATAAATACCTCCATAGCTTCAACAAAAAGCAGCTAAAGCTAGATTTCAATCGCACTGGAATTGAAACAGCTTCACACATATACTGCATTCTATGAGTCTTCCATTGAGTATTTTTGAATTTGGAAAGGTTAAGTTGACTTCAATCTATAAAGCTAAACACCTTCATAATCTGAACAGCGAGAGCATGAAATAAATATTTCAATAGCATTGAAAATAAGATATGTTGATCACACAATTGCCTTTTTCAATGGGCTTTTCACTGAAAATTTCACCTAGAGACCAACCGCGCAGAGTCCATATAGGTAGGTATGGGTGTGTTGTTATAATCAAAATTTTAACTTATTACTTCCTGCCTACTCTTTTTAATGGCAGGATATATTGCGAAATACAGCTTCAATATCTCAGCATTATTAACTAACTATAGCCTCAGCTAAACTGAGTTCTCTGCCGATTTGTGCTTCCAGGTCAATCCCGCTGACGGGAGATTGCTGACGGCACTGATCGGTAGAGCTAGGTGAGAGACAGGCGAAACGAAAGACTCGCATGGTGTGGTGGTGAACACGTTAACCTCTGGAAAGGTAGTAGCGCGTTCGTTTCCCACCACAGACACCCGCGGTTCGAAGTTTTGCAAATGTTTCAGCATTATTGAAGATAAATGCTTAATTACCTATGTTTAAAATTACGCACTATGGCAACGTCAAAAAAGTCGCGCGTGGCAAATTCCTGTGAAGTCGGGCACTCCGCTCTGAGCTAGTAATTACTTGGTGCTCAAAACTGTTTCGAAGTCCTATTCCTCAATTGAAGCTGTTATACGCTTTGAAATTTGCTCAGTGGCGATGCTTTCAACCATTGATAGACGACTTCGTGACATATGTTGGAAATACCTCAACATTTACATAAGGACCGCTTACCTTTACCTATCATTGAGGGTGAAGAAACTGCTAGCAAAAAGCGGCTGTTCTTAATTGGTGCTTAATAAAGAATTTGTGGTAGAAGAGCTATCGATTGAATGAAGAAACTTTATCAGCGAATCGTTTGCGGAAAAATTAGTAGATGGAAATGAAAGTCGACCTAGATTGATTTATCCCTAGTCCCACCCTATCTGCATCCTGCGCATGAGTGGAAATCAACGCAGGGCAGTCCCTTGGCATGAACAATATAACGTGTCAGTTTTGACCAACCAATAGGCTAATGTTTAGAACTGTTACATTAAGAAAAGATGCATGCAAAATCAAAGCATACGGGCCTAAGCGCTTCGACGTTTTCAACCGAAAACTCTGCAGTGACTATCTCTACCTCATAGAAAACGTTCCGTATTCGTTCATGCTATCACGAGTTGCTTATGTTACTCCTTATATCATTATTCAATTTATTATGCAATAACTTTGCTTGTAATACTTGAATCTGATCAGGACCGTGGTTGTTATTGATTGGTGGCATACCCTTCTCATTTTTTGCCTTTGGTAGATTACAGACATTTCATCCAGTTCGTGATCACCTGCATCGATCGATTCCGTAGCCTCTATTACTATCCATCCCTCCGGATTACGCAGATGTCTTCACCATCACAAGCAGTCCATTACATCTCCAACTCACAAATTATTTCTTTTGCGTTCTAGTAATTTCCGTTGTCAGAAGCTTCATATTCCAATTTTCTTCCGTTATTTCTCATAGTCATAGAGTATCCATTTCTCGTCGTAAGTGGTAGTATAACGCAAAAGTGGCTATCTGTTACGTCGATTAATCTACGACTTGCCTGTTTTTTTCCCAGCGTTCTAATTTTTGCATGCCAGCGCGATCGTACGAATTGCTCCTACCGTGCGCTTGGTGCTGGGAAGATGTGTAGAAATGGTAGAACTTGATTTCTAAGCGGATCAGTATTACTCTTGTACTTACAACCACGATGTTCGGTTTCAGAGCCTGTGTCTGTACATGCAAATTTTCCAAACTAGTGACAAGTAATCCGTTCTATTATATGAAGCATTTGCACATTTGAATATGCGTCGATGCCTTCATTTTACGTACATATCCAAATTTGCATGTATGTATGTATATCTATGTATGTAATGTATGTATGTATGTGCGCGTATGCACGTCTATAGGGTGTGCATGTATACATGTGTATGTGTATCGAATAAGAGTTTATGCCGAAGGATAAGGATGTGAATGCTCGCTTTTATTGAAGAAGTTAATGAATAATACCAATAAAAAACGCAACATTGATTGAGGATTCTGGTTACTTTCACTGAATTGCGAAAGCGTAGTCATTCGTTTAAGGACGGTTTATTCGGTAACGTATGACGGTTGTAGAATCACGAGCTCTGTTGCTGTAAGTAATCACAGGCACGATATTGTGTGTCGACACCAATGATGTTCCAACGTTTTCTGAAGCGCAGAATCTAAACACTCCGAATCATAGAAGCGGCGTAGAGGAATTGGTGGATTTGCTTAGGGTTAGACATGCTAACCTGTAACCAGTGTGGCGTTTACCACTTCCTGTTTTGATTTCAACTCCAGCGTAATCGCAACCGTCGATAGCAAAGCCGGTTGGGTAGCTGTCAAGCACTACTTCAATCTTAGAACCAGGTGGAGCCTTAGAGAACGAATATGTTAGTTCCACCAAATATTAAAACACCTTAGCATAAATATTCATGCCTGAATCCAGTAATTGCATGTAGTGAAGTCATCGTTTGTTGTTTTTGCACCCACTGTATCTCTGAGCGTTTGGAAGGAGGTGGTTGCCGTTAATGTCTTACCGCAACCCGTTGGCTGGATAGAATCACTACGCCATTTATATGGACTGTTTAAAAAATGCTTGAAACACAAAATCTCCTTACTCGTTGATTGCAAAGTTTTCCACCGTAACCATTGGGACAAATGCAATTCGAGCAACTCCTGGGATGTGGAAACCCACCGTTTTGGCATGTAGCCGAGGACCTTGTTGGACATTTATCTGCGTTAATTTATAGTTAAGCAGCAATGTTGCAAAACATACTAGAAGATCGAAAACTAATGTAAAATTTTCTTACCCAGACATTTGTAATGCAAATTCATCATGAGTTTATCGTAGAATGAAATTATTGGTGAGCCAAGGGTTTGTATATACCTCATATCGCGTGGTACCATGACAGGCTGTTTGTTCTTAGAGACACTGCAATTGGAATGTTTGCAACTTCATCGTGGTTTTAAGCTGAAACATTTAGCAGTTGGTAGACGCGCACCCCGTTGTTCCATAGTGCATAACACTTCCATAGTCGTAGGTAAGGTTATAATTGTAGTTGAACCGCTGACTTTGTTTTGTGAACCGGGCAACCAACCGTCCTAAAATCATATCTTTGTGCTCGTAACTGTCTATATTATTAGTTTCCCTTAAAATTACCAAGAAGTTCTTCGTTAAAAGCGTGATGAAGTCGTCACGATCGTGTCTCGACTGCGTGTGGAAGAAACCTAATGCGTGTCCAATCTCGTGTGCAGGGGTCCCAACCTGTGAGCAAAATAAGGATCCCATGTTGCTTATGCACTAACGCGCTGCAAAAATCTGTAAATCATACCGATTCGCATCCACTTCCAAGAGAGAGACTCTGTACTCCTCCAACTCTCCCCACATTAGACCAATAGCCATCTTCCTTGATAAGGAGAATCTTATCCGGTGCTTCAAACTCATTTATTCCGTAGAACTCCTCATGTTAAAAAAAATTGGCGATGACGAACCTGTGTTGCTTTCAAAGAAATTAATGCACGTTTCGCTCTGCCAGGTCTCGGCAGCTTTCTTAAACACTCTTCTAGCTGCTAGGGCTAAACTTTGTAGGCAAATTATTTATGTTTACTATTAAATGCGTTTTGATGAGAACAAAACTGTTCAAGAGGGCGCACTTGCGTTCGAATAAAAGGAGTAACATAGTCCGTTTGACCACAAGGTTTTGGGATAACTCCGGTCGCGGTATGCTTGTCGTTTGATGCGATTGCTTTTGTTCTCTTCAATACCTTCCATCATCTCCTCGACTTGTTCTCTGAAGGCAAGAACAATAAACACAGAACAGAATAACCTGAAATCAATAAGCATTAAATGAAAAAACTTGGTGAGGATCATGTCTCCTTGGAATAGAGCTGCGTCCACTTTGCTGTTGTGATTGATTTCTTCGATTGTATCTCCTACTGGTTGGATGTGATCCTTTTTGATTTCGACGTAATTCTAGAAATTTAACTTATTTTGCAAATATCTTAGCATCATTAGAGTATTTCTAAAACTTGACTTTACTTATGACTGACTCTCATGCGGTGGGCCATGTGCTCACTCACCTTCATCTCATTTAATAAATTCAGCATTCTGCTCAGGAGACAAAGAGTTCTTTGCTTATTTCGTCCTCTATACTGTGCAATTGAGAGTATTTCTAAAACTTGACTTTACTTATGACTGACTCTCATGCGATGGGCCATGTGCTCACTCACCTTCATCTCATTTAATAATTCAGCATTCTGCTCAGGAGATAAAGAGTTCTTTGCTTATTTCGTCCTCTATACTGTGCAATTGCTCCAGAAACTTAAATTTTTTTTTTTTTTTTTGGTAAGCGTAGTTTCATAGGAGTAAACATAAGCTCTTTCTAATGTGCCGAATAGGGAATCAATAGGGAAAGCGTAAAGCATAGTTATCGTGGCTGGTGATATTTTTCTAGAGTGAGAGCTCCTTTATATAGAAACTGGAACCAAAGAATGGAGAATAAAAAGATTACACAAGGTTGACTAAATGACGTTTGTTTGAGGCTACAACTTGGGCGATAATTAACCAGCTGCCCCTGCACAATGCACAGTTTCCGTACAAAGGCTCTGATGGTAGGCGTCAACTTGTTCATGAGCACTGCGGTAAAAGATGAAATATGAAAGTTTCGTCTTAAAAGAGCAGTAAGTGAAGCACTTGCTCTATGATTAAGAAGAAGAAAAAAAAAGCTGTTTTCTTGCCAAGTCCTGAATGAGACATAATCCTTTAAGTCCTAGTATTGTTCCTTATTTTGATCTCACATTAAGAAATTGGTTGCTTACTTTAAAACAACAAAACCTCTCACTTAGTTGGCAAAGGTTAATAATGGCTTTCCTTTGCTGCTCTACTGAACTACAGAAATCTGCTATGGTGCTAGACATTCAGGAGTTCTAAAACAGACGTTTGAAGAAATTTCATGAAGTTATTGCGACACAATTCGAAGTATTTTTTACGGCATAACGTGATGATTTATTCGGGTTTCAACTACGTCTATCATTATCCAGAATGTCTTCGATTTCCATTGCTATCCTTTGCGTTGCTTAAGGATACTTTGTCTTGTTCAAAAAAATTAGACACAGTTGAGAGACAAACAAAAAGAAAGACCTACATGGTGTGGTGGTAAACGCGTTAGCCGCCGGTAATGGTAAAAGCGACTATGGTTTGCACATCTGTTGCACAGTTACAACACTAGTTGAAATCGACTTGTTTTCTCGCATCCATTGTCCACGAAGGCTTCTGAATTTTGACTGTGGGTTAGGCTGCTTCTCGGAGAGTTCCGTCTTCGTTATGAATGTTGATAAATGTCATTCAAATTCATTCGCCCTTCGATTTTAGGCCGGGACTAAGAAGTTACAGACTGTACTACAACCGACCATCACCTTTTCAATTTACCATTTTTCGTTGTCTTCAAACATGCAGTATAGAAAAGCTCTAGGCGTTGTTCCATCCCTAAGGGATGCGCTATGCATTCGTCTTCATTCAGTATCGTTGGAGGTGATTGAATACATGTCTAGCTTTTCCAATGACTCGCGGTAGCCTACCTATGTATCGAGCCAGTGCAGCTATCCTCTGAGACAAGTCTGGTACCAATTTGCCGGTCCGGGAGGGATGGAAGGCTTGGTGAGCCATGGGCGCTGAAATCGATTCCATGTGTGTGTCGCGGTGGCGCCTCCAACCACTGCGCTACACGCGCCCTAAATATAAGGCAAAAAATTTATTTATTAAAAGACAATTTACACAGCAAAATAAACTTTATCTCATTTCATTTCTATCCAAATTCTTTGCTTTGGCCTCTCTCGGTCTATATCCTTAGCTGCTTGATTTTAATCTTGTGTAGTTCTGCATTGTTTTTTCTAATTTTTAATTCGGTGATCAATTTAACAGAGAAGAGGTAAGAACTACACATTGGTAGCAACTAATTGTTCACTTTACTTTTGTATAGATAAAAACCGTTCTAGTGACAAGAATTTTTAAGTATCAAATCTTTTCTTGTCGTTCCATATTTTATATTCATTACAATTTCTTTTCCACTGTGTTGTTCCTGCTGTACTGCTTTGACCGTTAGTCGGAAATCCCATAGTCTCCCAGGACGCAGCTGGTCAACCTCAGGCGATGTTGCGTGCGTCACTTATCCAACTCTGTGTGTTCTTCTCTTTCTCCGCTCTTTGATTCCACCTACTATAACTGCGCGCGTCACAGGATTGTCTATGCAAATATGTGAACATCATCGTCGGCGAATCTCGTTTGTTCATGTCCATTTCTTCAGCAGCTTAGGGTTCCGCTGTCGTCCTGCTTTCAAATAAAAGTTTGCTGAATTCCCACCACCAAATTTCTATTAGCCTCGGCATTTGAATGCGTAGAAATGTATGCTGTATAACAACCTCGCGATTGCTGAACAAGAAAACTACGCATTCATATTCCAATGCCGAGGTTAATAGAAAGTCGAACCTGGGAACAGCCTCGGCATTGATCAAATAATCAAATAGTCTTCGACGTTACTGCCCTTTATACAAACGTGTCAAATGACTACGCTATGCAATCCATTCGCGAGCTCCTTATACAACACGAAGGGGAAATAAACATGTATGGCTTTAAGATAGAACAGTTGATGGCACCCTTATAGGAGTGCCTAAACTGCCCAATTTTCAGATGGCTCGGAAAGTACTACGTTCAAATAAGAGGGCTGGCAATGGGACAGCGACTGACAGCAAACCTTGCCATTGCGTTTATGTCTATGGTGGAAGCACCAGTGACCGATCTCAGGCCGTTACTCCACTGTAGATATGTAGATGACTGCTTCTTTCATTGCTCAACACAAGAGGAAATGTGCAAATGTTTCGAGTTGTTGAACAGACAGTCAGAGTATATTAAGCCCGCCCGATAGAAACCGAAAGAAAACTGACTTCCATTCCTGAACGCCCAAATTAACCTGTCAGAAGGCGGCTACTATACGAAGTGGTACCGAAAGCCAAGTAGTAAAAACATCTTGGTTCATTATCTCTCCTCTTACACAAGAATGGCGGGCGCCTTTAAGAAACATGTCTCGAACAGCCACCAACATGTGTGCAGGAAGAAAGCAGGAAGAATCCCCGAAACCACGCGCGGGAAATAGCTATTGCCAAAGGCTACGAAACTGTAACTCCTCGGGACAAGTGCAGAGGAAAGCTTAAACCACCAAACGATAACTCTAGCGATAATAAGGTCTCGTTTATCCTGCCTTTCATCTGAAACGAACTAAGGGCAACTATAACACGCTGCTTAAGAAGGGCCGGTCTAGACAATTCGGTTAGAATAATCGAAATACCACTGAGCACTCTAAAAAGCCAACTAGTTCGCAACTGCCTGTATGACCGTCAATACAACGCGAAATTGTGTAATTTGCCCCAACAGTAAGGACGGCGATTGCATGATTTTGAGTACAGTTTATTTGATTTCTTGTAAAGCGTGCGAAGACGAATACATTGGCAAAACGGGTAGACCACTCCGCCTCCGCAGAAAAGAACACCTGGTCGGTAAACTTAAAGTTAAACCAAGTACCCCATTGAGCAAGCATAGGACACAGAGACATAACGGGGGGAGGGATTTTGAAGTAGAGGTTACGATCCTCGCGCAGGAGTCGAAAACACAAGCGTGCAAAATTCTTGAGGCATTCTGGATTAATTCGAAGAATCCGAAAATGAACCGCAGAGAGAAATGCCTTACAATCACGCTCGATATCGG
>MQTX01000109.1:98722-182997 GCA_009735665.1 Angiostrongylus cantonensis | reverse complement strand
AAAATGAACTGCAGGGAAGAATGCCTCATTATCACGCGTGATATCGGGCAGTATTTAAGACTGCTGTTTTGATGTGAGAGGCACACTACGCTTCCATGTAAACTCTGTGTGGTTGGTTTCTACGTGACATATTCAGTGGAAGACTCATAGAAAGCGTTGAGTATGCGATGAAGCCATTCTGTGTTCAATGTGATTGAAATCCTGGTTTAGCATTTTCTCCATTTGGTTATGGAGGTGTTTGGCTTGGTAGATTGCGGTCAACTTTACCCTTTCAGGCTCTGAGGAAGGCGAAATCCGCCGAAAATGCTTGTTTTTGAATAAAGGATAAAATAACACCTCGCGTTGGCTCAACAAGAACATAAAGAATTATTTGTTACTTTATTCTTTATTCAGTTAAAGCTGACGTTTCGGCAATATCGCTTTCTTCAGAGCCTAGAATGGTATACTGATTAACAACTTACTATGTTACACGGTCCAATAACACACAGAAAGATGAAAATCTAAACCGCTATCACGCGATCAACAGCTTCTCAAAAAAACCCACCGTGCCTTCCACTGAGGAAGAGTCGCTGATCAGCCTCGCATATGGTTGACGACTGCACCTCCCCACATCAGCGATGGATACGAAGGTACGAGGCGAGATCACGTGTGATCTCGGCGCATTCCTTCCTGCTGTTTATTTTGGGGTTTTTGGCACTTATCCAAAAAGCTGCGTCGGCATCATCAGCTGCGCTTGCGCGCTGGTGTTTTGGCATCCTGTGCGAGGGTAGTGACTTTTATGTCAAAATCGTCTCCGCTATGCTTTTGTATCCTATGCGTGCCTAGCGGGGTACTTTGTCTTAGTTTTCGGTTGCCATCTAAGTGTTTTTTTATGAGGATAGGTCATAAAGGTCTGCCCGTTTTGCCAATATATTCGTCTCCGCAAGTACCACAAGAGATCAGGTATATCGTACCTGAGCTCGTGCAATCACCGTCCTTGCCAAAAGGGCAAATTACCTAAATTTCTGTTTCACATAGGCGGTCATACAGGCGGTTACGAACTATTTGAAGGCGGAGAGTATCGAGTGGTATTTCTACTATCGCAACCGATTCTTCTAGACCTGCCTATCTTAGGCGCCGTTTTATAGCTATACTTGCCTCATCGCTAATAAATAGCAGCATAAAGAGGTTTCTCTTTTGGCCAATTGCTTGGCCTTGGGGTTTCGCTCTCTTTTTAACCATATCTCGTAGGGTCAGCATTTCGTAACCATTGGAGATGGCTATTTGCCAAGTCGCGCGATTCCTCCTTTAATTCCTTCTTCGTACACACGGACGTGGCTGATCAAAACATGTTTCTCACAATCGCACTCTTTGTGTGTTAAGCAGGGAAGGATGGAAATAAACGAGAACGTTTTTATTACTTGGTTTTCGATACTATTTTGTCATGTAACCGCTACTTGATAGGTTCACACGAGCGCTAAGAAATGGAAGCCAATTCTCTTTCAGTTTCTCACGCATTCCCTCTAGAAGTACTCAGACTGCTCATTCAATAGGTCAAAGCACTGGTCCACCTCCTCTTGAGTAGAGAAAATGAGAAAACGGTCATCTATGTATCTGTAGTAGAGTAGCGGCCGGTGTTCGATAACGGGGCTTCCATTCTAGACATGAACGTGATGGCAAGACTTGGTGCCAACCGCTGTCCCATTGCCAACCCTCTCATTTGCGCGTAATATTTCCCAGACCATCTGAAGATCGAGCACTTTAGGCACTTCTTTAAGAAAGCCATAAGGTGCTGGATGAACAAGCCTAACATTCTTGTTCGTCCTTCATGTTCAAAGAGCACGTGTGGCGCAGCGGTTGGAGGCGCAACTGCGACACGCACGTGGAATGAGCCCATAGCCCACCAAGCCTTTCATCTCTCCGGAATCTGCAAATTATTACCAGACTTGTCTGGGAGGATAGTAGCACTGGCTCGATACATCGGCAGGCCACCACAAGCCATTGTAAAGGCCAGATATGCATTCAATCACCTCCAACGATACTTAATGAAGTCGAATGCATAGCGCATCCCTCAAGGATTGATCAACGCCGAGAGCTTTATCCTTTAGAGAGCGTTATCCTTTATGTTCAGCTAGAAGTTCGTGGATGGCTTGTATTGTGGAGTCATTCGATGTGTTGCTGTGAAGCGCGGAAACGTCAAAGCACTCCATCACGTACGCGTTATTAGGAGACGCGTTACGTAGACGTTGTAGGAATATTTGTGTCTTCGTGAGGTGAGCTGGGATGTTGTTAAGCAGCTGGGTGAGTATTAAGTTTAGAAATCATGAGTATTAAGTCTAAAAATCATGCTATTCTATCCGTTGGCCCATCAAGGCCGCTGATGTTGGGTCTAACCTTGAATGTTGGGTTATTTCACGCAAGATCATCACCGGATACTAACTTATGTGTTTTAATAAGTATATGACACGACACGCTGGTCTATCTATTTTATAGTGCGAAATAACAGATACTTTTAAGCCTGCTGCCTTTGCCACTTCGACCCATTGGCTTTTAAGCTTCGGTATTGCCTTTTGTATTCCTTTTCAGACGATGAAGAGTAGCATCACTAAGATGTACTTCTGTTATCTCAACATCTAACTGGAGAGGAATAACTACAAACGCTCACCCTTATCACTAACTGATAGTCTAATAGTCTTTGAATTAATTAAATCTCTAATTTGTCGCAGATCACATTTTTGTGCGGCTGCAAGGTTAGAGACAAAGTTTCTACCGCGATAGTGATTCAGGATTTTGAGGACGCCGTCCGAAAACACAGGGGATTTCATATCAACTTCCACGTTAAAGTCCTGCTTTCTAAAAAAACGCTCTAGGAAAAGCAGACGGTGGGAGCTGCGCCACTTCTTGACTTTCTTTTTTATTCAATATTTTCTGCTTGGCCTAACGTCGTTATTTTTTTTAATATTTGAACGCGTTAAAAGGAAGGAAATGGCCACACTGTGCTTTGCCTGTTATTCGTTGCCTACTTTATGTCATTTCATATGTCCATGAACATGAATGTTTGGGACTTAAATTTTTTCCATAACATAATGCCTGACTTCGTAGATTCGAATTCCGATGGATATTATGTCATCTTGACCCGTGCAAGAACATACCGAGCAACGAATAGGGGAAAACATGGGACTTCGTTATATCGAAAAAGCACTGCATAGATGAAGAAATGGGAATCAGTTATAGGCTCCAAAAGTGTTAAAAGAACTTTTTGTTCATTGTTTGGTAATTTCTAACTGTTATAGTACACTGCAATATCCTGAATACCAGTGAAACTAACCATTACAGTACTTAAATATTTTCAGCTCGATCAATGCAATCTGCGAAGACCGCTCAAGGTCAACACTCGTTCGTCGGAATCGGATTACTTCAATTTTTTCGCCACGACACTACCTCCTGTCTTTTCTTGCACTTGGAAATTTCGACATTGTTCCATTGATTTTCTACCGAAAGTTATCATTTCTCTTGGAAAAATCCATGAAATCAAAAAATAGAAAAGGATAAAGCTTCTGCTGTTGGCCAATAACTTAGGGATGTGTCATGCTTTCAACTTTCTTAATCATCGCTTGAGGCGACTGAATTCATATTTGGACTTTACAACGACTCGCAGTGCCTTGCCGAGGTATCGAGGCAGTGCTGATATCCTTTTAGATAGGTCTTATATCAATTAGCCAACTCCGAAGTGATGGAAAGTTTGTTGAGCCTAAGGCGCTGAGAGCGATCCCATGTTTATTGCAGGGTGGCTCTAACTACTACGCTACAAGTGCCCATCGTAAAATCATATCCTCGAATAAACTTCGGCTTAGATTGACGGAATAAACAACGCGAAAATTCATCGAAAATTAGAAAACCCTTGAAAATCCGATATGTGTAAAGTAACAGACCGTTTTGCTTTATTGTGTTCATTGATGGAGCAACCATGTAACGAATGAAGGACGTAGTGAATAACGTATTGGTTACGTAACGTAAAAAACAACAAACATTTTGTTTATTTTTTCAAATAAAGCGACGGGTGAACAATGGGAGAAATTCATTGTTTTACATTGGCTACTCTCAGTTATGGAAACGGTGAGCACCCAGTTCAGTATAAAAGTGAAACGAGTCATCAACTATTGTCCAGTTTTTGATGTTTCATTTATTCTTCCGGATCTTTTTTTTATCCAACTCCATAGTACGTTTCAGGATGAGAGTCATTGTGTTCGTAGCATTCATGGCCACAAGAGCCTGCGTAGCGGTACGTATGAGCTCAGAAGAGAGAATTGAACGATCCAACGGCGAAGATAGCTTCGAAGAAAAGCTCAAAGAAGGATATAACTTACTCAAAAACGTAAGGCTGCCTTAAAGCCCGAGTGTTCAAAATAAAATATCCATAGTTTCTTCTTTCATTCTTTTTTTCTTATTAGGAGCCAAATGCGGAAGAAACAATGAGGCTTCTCAAGAAACTACACGATATGGAGGACGAAATGAAAGATGGACATACTTTGTTTCCAAAACATAACGCAGATTCACTTAATGCAGTGAAAGTGAGTGTATTAGATCTCTTTCAACGAGAATAAGACAAGTAATAACGAAGAATCTTCAGAATTACATGCAAAATAGAAGTGATTACTTCGAAACAATGGGGGATACAATCGAACAAATCAATAGGAATAACAATGTCGCAACTGCGCTGTTCCAAGGCGACGTAATCCTAACCAAGTTCGTTCACTTTTCCAAAGGTACTCTCAAATAGTTGCGCTTTGTCATGTGCAATTCATATTTTCAGAGAACAAGCTAAAGAGATCCTGGAAGGCATAAATGAGAAATATTTGCAAACCCTTGGTTCTCGTATGGTTTCGTTCTACGAGAAACTGATGATTAACCTACATTACGGATGCCTTCGTAAGAAGACTGTGGCTTAAACGTTTCATACAACTCCATATGTCCAAATATTTCTGCATAACACTGAAGTATTCTAGTTAAATGCAAGACAAGATCATCAGCCATGTGCGAAAACGGTGGCGTTCCACATCCCAGAGATTGTTCTAAATGCATCTGTCCCAGTGGATATGGCGGAAATTTTTGCAACCAAAGAGTTAAAACCCTAAGAAATTGCTCTTTTATAATGAAATAATTCTAGCGATTTTTACTTTCCAGCCAGTGGGTTGTGGTAAAACATTTCTAGCAACCACATCCTTTCAAACGCTTAGAGATAAAATGAGTGCAGAAAGAAGAAGCGATGACTTCACTGTGTGCAACTACTGGATTCAAGTATGACAATCTAACCTGCTGTAATATTAATATTAAAACGGGCGTTCTCTAAGGCACCAAATGGTACAACTATCGAAGTAGTGCTCGACAGCTACACGAGAGACATTGGTGCCGACCGTTGCCCGTACGCAGGAGTTGAAATTAAAACAGGAAGCGATAAGCGGCGTACTGGTTATAGGCGAGCATCTAACACTATGGAGTACTAGCCGTCTAAGTAGATATACATTAAGGTGTTCAGATTTTGCGCTATGGAAAATGTTGGTACATCGTTGATCTCTTCACACAACACCGTCCCTGTGATTACTTATGGCGGACTCTATGAGGCGACAACCGTCTTACGATATCGAATCGGTAATCTATATTTTAAAAGCTACGCTTTATGAAATGCTCTTAGAAACACTCACTGTCGTGCGTTGCAGCTTCCACTGTTCCGGAGACTTCTCCGACAACTTCCTCGTCAACTCTTCCTATCACTTCTCAGTCAACAAACTCATCGCAAGCTCATTGCTTAGATAGTTCTGTGTACGTACTAATATTATAATATTACGTTTACACTCTTGCAATATCCAAACAATTTTCTAGGTGCACAACGTTAATGAAGTGGGATTTCTGCCGATCTGCGAAATACGATGAGGATTTAAGGAGACTGATCTGTCCGAAATCATGCGGATTTGGTTGCTAATTTTTAGCTTTTTCCGAAATAAAAGCTTTTACACTTGAGCACATTTGGGTCTGACTTGAAAATATTCATTCGCATCCGTATGTATATATACATACAAGGTTTTTTGTTTTTATTTTTATACGGCCCGTTTTCACGTCTTCTGCGCAGATCCGAGCACTTATCACAATCGACTCGTTTCCTTGCACTTGTCATACATGACAACCAACGATCACAGAGACCTTCCATAATACCGCACCATCTTCTATAACTGTATAAGTCATTCTGCCCATCAATGACCAATTATTGGCCAAACAATGATCGATGTTTGTTATGTTTAATACTTTAATACCATGTCTATAGTCTTTTTTTTTAAAAGAAATCAATCTCTTAAATCCTTCACAACAGTTTCCCCTAACTGGTACTACGGTGTCGACCTTCGCTGCCTTGCTGGTGATGTATACCTCTGGCATGTTCTTCTACATTCATGAATAAATTAGTCCATGAATAGATGAATTTGTATCGACATCTTCTTTTACCAGGGTAACCTCTACGCATAGGAGGCTGCTGGCACGATGGTAGTGATAATCACATCACAAGCACGTACTGGTTTGGTACCGCTCCGGGCTCACCAAGCCTCTCATCATCTGGGGGAAATTGGTACCGGCCCAGTCCGGGAAAAATCACTATCTGCGGTTCAATTGGTAGTGCTCGAGCCCTGCTATTTCTGGCCGTCTGGGAGAATCGACTCGACCAGCATTCTGCGACATTTGAAAATGCAAATCCTCAAACAGCAGCCTAAGCCACACGTAAAAGTTGGGGCAGTAGCATGTATGACAAGTGCAAGGAAACGAGTCGATTGTGATAAGTGCTCGGATCTGCGCAGAAGACGTGAAAACGGGCCGTATAAAAATAAAAACAAAAAACCTTGTATGTATATATACATACGGATGCGAATGAATATTTTCAAGTCAGACCCAAATGTGCTCAAGTGTAAAAGCTTTTATTTCGGAAAAAGCTAAAAATTAGCAACCAAATCCGCATGATTTCGGACAGATCAGTCTCCTTAAATCCTCATCGTATTTCGCAGATCGGCAGAAATCCCACTTCATTAACGTTGTGCACCTAGAAAATTGTTTGGATATTGCAAGAGTGTAAACGTAATATTATAATATTAGTACGTACACAGAACTATCTAAGCAATGAGCTTGCGATGAGTTTGTTGACTGAGAAGTGATAGGAAGAGTTGACGAGGAAGTTGTCGGCGCCTGATATCGGGCAGTATTTAAGACTGCTGTTTTGATGTGAGAGGCACACTACGCTTCCATGTAAACTCTGTGTGGTTGGTTTCTACGTGACATATTCAGTGGAAGACTCATAGAAAGCGTTGAGTATGCGATGAAGCCATTCTGTGTTCAATGTGATTGAAATCCTGGTTTAGCATTTTCTCCATTTGGTTATGGAGGTGTTTGGCTTGGTAGATTGCGGTCAACTTTACCCTTTCAGGCTCTGAGGAAGGCGAAATCCGCCGAAAATGCTTGTTTTTGAATAAAGGATAAAATAACACCTCGCGTTGGCTCAACAAGAACATAAAGAATTATTTGTTACTTTATTCTTTATTCAGTTAAAGCTGACGTTTCGGCAATATCGCTTTCTTCAGAGCCTAGAATGGTATACTGATTAACAACTTACTATGTTACACGGTCCAATAACACACAGAAAGATGAAAATCTAAACCGCTATCACGCGATCAACAGCTTCTCAAAAAAACCCACCGTGCCTTCCACTGAGGAAGAGTCGCTGATCAGCCTCGCATATGGTTGACGACTGCACCTCCCCACATCAGCGATGGATACGAAGGTACGAGGCGAGATCACGTGTGATCTCGGCGCATTCCTTCCTGCTGTTTATTTTGGGGTTTTTGGCACTTATCCAAAAAGCTGCGTCGGCATCATCAGCTGCGCTTGCGCGCTGGTGTTTTGGCATCCTGTGCGAGGGTAGTGACTTTTATGTCAAAATCGTCTCCGCTATGCTTTTGTATCCTATGCGTGCCTAGCGGGGTACTTTGTCTTAGTTTTCGGTTGCCATCTAAGTGTTTTTTTATGAGGATAGGTCATAAAGGTCTGCCCGTTTTGCCAATATATTCGTCTCCGCAAGTACCACAAGAGATCAGGTATATCGTACCTGAGCTCGTGCAATCACCGTCCTTGCCAAAAGGGCAAATTACCTAAATTTCTGTTTCACATAGGCGGTCATACAGGCGGTTACGAACTATTTGAAGGCGGAGAGTATCGAGTGGTATTTCTACTATCGCAACCGATTCTTCTAGACCTGCCTATCTTAGGCGCCGTTTTATAGCTATACTTGCCTCATCGCTAATAAATAGCAGCATAAAGAGGTTTCTCTTTTGGCCAATTGCTTGGCCTTGGGGTTTCGCTCTCTTTTTAACCATATCTCGTAGGGTCAGCATTTCGTAACCATTGGAGATGGCTATTTGCCAAGTCGCGCGATTCCTCCTTTAATTCCTTCTTCGTACACACGGACGTGGCTGATCAAAACATGTTTCTCACAATCGCACTCTTTGTGTGTTAAGCAGGGAAGGATGGAAATAAACGAGAACGTTTTTATTACTTGGTTTTCGATACTATTTTGTCATGTAACCGCTACTTGATAGGTTCACACGAGCGCTAAGAAATGGAAGCCAATTCTCTTTCAGTTTCTCACGCATTCCCTCTAGAAGTACTCAGACTGCTCATTCAATAGGTCAAAGCACTGGTCCACCTCCTCTTGAGTAGAGAAAATGAGAAAACGGTCATCTATGTATCTGTAGTAGAGTAGCGGCCGGTGTTCGATAACGGGGCTTCCATTCTAGACATGAACGTGATGGCAAGACTTGGTGCCAACCGCTGTCCCATTGCCAACCCTCTCATTTGCGCGTAATATTTCCCAGACCATCTGAAGATCGAGCACTTTAGGCACTTCTTTAAGAAAGCCATAAGGTGCTGGATGAACAAGCCTAACATTCTTGTTCGTCCTTCATGTTCAAAGAGCACGTGTGGCGCAGCGGTTGGAGGCGCAACTGCGACACGCACGTGGAATGCGCCCATAGCCCACCAAGCCTTTCATCTCTCCGGAATCTGCAAATTGTTACCAGACTTGTCTGGGAGGATAGTAGCACTGGCTCGATACATCGGCAGGCCACAACAAGCCATTGTAAAGGCCAGATATGCATTCAATCACCTCCAACGATACTTAATGAAGTCGAATGCATAGCGCATCCCTCAAGGATTGATCAACGCCGAGAGCTTTATCCTTTAGAGAGCGTTATCCTTTATGTTCAGCTAGAAGTTCGTGGATGGCTTGTATTGTGGAGTCATTCGATGTGTTGCTGTGAAGCGCGGAAACGTCAAAGCACTCCATCACGTACGCGTTATTAGGAGACGCGTTACGTAGACGTTGTAGGAATATTTGTGTCTTCGTGAGGTGAGCTGGGATGTTGTTAAGCAGCTGGGTGAGTATTAAGTTTAGAAATCATGCTATTCTATCCGTTGGCCCATCAAGGCCGCTGATGTTGGGTCTAACCTTGAATGTTGGGTTATTTCACGCAAGATCATCACCGGATACTAACTTATGTGTTTTAATAAGTATATGACACGACACGCTGGTCTATCTATTTTATAGTGCGAAATAACAGATACTTTTAAGCCTGCTGCCTTTGCCACTTCGACCCATTGGCTTTTAAGCTTCGGTATTGCCTTTTGTATTCCTTTTCAGACGATGAAGAGTAGCATCACTAAGATGTACTTCTGTTATCTCAACATCTAACTGGAGAGGAATAACTACAAACGCTCACCCTTATCACTAACTGATAGTCTAATAGTCTTTGAATTTATTAAATCTCTAATTTGTCGCAGATCACATTTTTGTGCGGCTGCAAGGTTAGAGACAAAGTTTCTACCGCGATAGTGATTCAGGATTTTGAGGACGCCGTCCGAAAACACAGGTTCATGGACATATGAAATGACATAAAGTAGGCAACGAATAACAGGCAAAGCACAGTGTGGCCATTTCCTTCCTTTTAACGCGTTCAAATATTAAAAAAAATAACGACGTTAGGCCAAGCAGAAAATATTGAATTAAAAAGAAAGTCAAGAAGTGACGTATGTCCATCTTTCATTTCGTCCTTCATATCGTGTAGTTTCTTGAGAAACCTCATTGTCTCTGCCGCATTTGGCTCCTAATAAAAAAAGAAGAAACTATGGATATTTTTTTTTGAACACTCGGACTTTAAGGCCGCCTTACGTTTTTGAGTAAGTTATATCCCTCTTTGAGTTTTTCTTCGAAGCTTTCTTCGCCGTTGGATCGTTCAATTATCACTTCTAATGTCTATATCAATCTCATGTAAGCTCATCAAAGAAAGAGTACTTATCGATTAGTCACACCGAGGTTTAAGGAAAGTCGGTTTCGATGTACTAGCTTAAAGTGTCAAGTCTGGATCTACTAATTGAACAAAATAAAATCGTCGTTTGTTGCTCCTGTACCTATTGCATCTCTGAGCATTCAGAAGGACGTGGTTGCTGTCAATGTTCTACCGCAACCCACTGGCTGGAAATAATCATTGCAGCATTTAGATAAACTCTTTAAAAGGCTACTTGAAGCGCGACTCAAAATCTCCCTACTCTTTTATTGTAAAGTCTTCCGCCATATCCACAGGGAAGAACACATTTAACGCAGCTTCTGGGATGCAGAAATGCGCCATTTTGGCATGTAGCCAAGGACCTTGTCGAACATTTATTCTGTATAAAGTTAGAGTTAAGCAGGAATGTCGCAAACCGAAAACTAATGTAGCATCTCACCAAGACATTTATAGTGCAAATTCATAATGAGAGACTCTCCATTGGGAGATTACCACGTCCATCGTTGACGGTGAAGCTTCAGGAATTCTGAGTTACCATGGATGGTCTTGGTCGCCATGATAAACTCAGAGAGCCGCTCACCCTGTTCGTTCCATTCTAATCCGTGGGTCCCAATGTGACGTTCCTCAGACGATCTTCTTGGTCCGATCTTGGCATTGAAATCTCCAACGATGGCCTTGAAGAATGTATGAGCTTCTTTGTAGAACTTCTCCAAGACTATGTGGAACGCTTCGACTTCTTCTTCGTCATAGTTTGATGTTGGCTCACTGTGCTTTGCCTGTTATTCGTTGCCTACTTTATGTCATTTCATATGTCCATGAACATGAATGTTTGGGACTTAAATTTTTTCCATAACATAATGCCTGACTTCGTAGATTCGAATTCCGATGGATATTATGTCATCTTGACCCGTGCAAGAACATACCGAGCAACGAATAGGGGAAAACATGGGACTTCGTTATATCGAAAAAGCACTGCATAGATGAAGAAATGGGAATCAGTTATAGGCTCCAAAAGTGTTAAAAGAACTTTTTGTTCATTGTTTGGTAATTTCTAACTGTTATAGTACACTGCAATATCCTGAATACCAGTGAAACTAACCATTACAGTACTTAAATATTTTCAGCTCGATCAATGCAATCTGCGAAGACCGCTCAAGGTCAACACTCGTTCGTCGGAATCGGATTACTTCAATTTTTTCGCCACGACACTACCTCCTGTCTTTTCTTGCACTTGGAAATTTCGACATTGTTCCATTGATTTTCTACCGAAAGTTATCATTTCTCTTGGAAAAATCCATGAAATCAAAAAATAGAAAAGGATAAAGCTTCTGCTGTTGGCCAATAACTTAGGGATGTGTCATGCTTTCAACTTTCTTAATCATCGCTTGAGGCGACTGAATTCATATTTGGACTTTACAACGACTCGCAGTGCCTTGCCGAGGTATCGAGGCAGTGCTGATATCCTTTTAGATAGGTCTTATATCAATTAGCCAACTCCGAAGTGATGGAAAGTTTGTTGAGCCTAAGGCGCTGAGAGCGATCCCATGTTTATTGCAGGGTGGCTCTAACTACTACGCTACAAGTGCCCATCGTAAAATCATATCCTCGAATAAACTTCGGCTTAGATTGACGGAATAAACAACGCGAAAATTCATCGAAAATTAGAAAACCCTTGAAAATCCGATATGTGTAAAGTAACAGACCGTTTTGCTTTATTGTGTTCATTGATGGAGCAACCATGTAACGAATGAAGGACGTAGTGAATAACGTATTGGTTACGTAACGTAAAAAACAACAAACATTTTGTTTATTTTTTCAAATAAAGCGACGGGTGAACAATGGGAGAAATTCATTGTTTTACATTGGCTACTCTCAGTTATGGAAACGGTGAGCACCCAGTTCAGTATAAAAGTGAAACGAGTCATCAACTATTGTCCAGTTTTTGATGTTTCATTTATTCTTCCGGATCTTTTTTTTATCCAACTCCATAGTACGTTTCAGGATGAGAGTCATTGTGTTCGTAGCATTCATGGCCACAAGAGCCTGCGTAGCGGTACATATGAGCTCAGAAGAGAGAATTGAACTATCCAACGGCGAAGATAGCTTCGAAGAAAAGCTCAAAGAAGGATATAACTTACTCAAAAACGTAAGGCTGCCTTAAAGCCCGAGTGTTCAAAATAAAATATCCATAGTTTCTTCTTTCATTCTTTTTTTCTTATTAGGAGCCAAATGCGGAAGAAACAATGAGGCTTCTCAAGAAACTACACGATATGGAGGACGAAATGAAAGATGGACATACTTTGTTTCCAAAACATAACGCAGATTCACTTAATGCAGTGAAAGTGAGTGTATTAGATCTCTTTCAACGAGAATAAGACAAGTAATAACGAAGAATCTTCAGAATTACATGCAAAATAGAAGTGATTACTTCGAAACAATGGGGGATACAATCGAACAAATCAATAGGAATAACAATGTCGCAACTGCGCTGTTCCAAGGCGACGTAATCCTAACCAAGTTCGTTCACTTTTCCAAAGGTACTCTCAAATAGTTGCGCTTTGTCATGTGCAATTCATATTTTCAGAGAACAAGCTAAAGAGATCCTGGAAGGCATAAATGAGAGCGAAGGTAGTGGCTACAAACGACAAGCATTCCGTGACCACACGTATCCTAAAAGCTTGTGGTCAAAGGGAGTGTTTTACTCCTTTCATTTAAACACAGGTTAGATTTTTTGGGTTTTTTTTTCGTTAGAATTTAATCAGGCCTAAAATTAGAAATCATGCAAGTTCAGGCAATAAAGCAAGAAGAGTGTTCAGAAAAGCTGCAACATTATGGTCCTCAGAGACCTGTATTAACTTCAAAGAAAGCAATGCAGGTGGGACAAAAACATATCTCAAATGCCTTCAACATTACCTATTCGCTTAACAACTAAATTTCTAGCTACCGACAGAATCAACGTTATCCGAGGTGGAGGTTGTTGGTCGAACATCGGAAGGCTTGGAGGGGTGCAGAGTCTCTCACTTGGACAGGGATGCGAGTCGGTGTGTTCAAGGAGCTTGCTCAATTCATCATTAAATTGCGGTTTAGCAAGTTTTTAGTTCTTTAGCTTAAGATTGGTCCATGAAAACATTGCTGTCGTACAGGTTGGAACCGCTGCGCACGAGATTGGGCACGCATGGGGTCTCTTCCATACGCAGACGAGACACGATCGTGACATATTCATTACACTTCATAGGCAAAACATCCTGGTAATTCTAGAATTAATGCGCAACATAGATACATATCAATGACAAGTATGTGATTTAAGCCCGGATGGTACACGCAATTCATAAAGCAAACTGAGCGTACTAATTACAACTATAACCTGACTTACGACTATGGAAGTGTTATGCACTACGGAGCAAAGAGGTTTGCCGTGTTTTGAAAGTTTCAGATCAAAACTACAATAGTATGATTAATATTCTAACTGCAGTGTCTCGAAGAATGGACTACCCGTGATGGTTCCACGTGATGTTAAATATTTGCAAACCCTTGGTTCTCGTATGGTTTCGTTCTACGAGAAACTGATGATTAACCCACATTACGGATGCCTTCGTAAGAAGACTGTGGCTTAAACGTTTCATACAACTCCATATGTCCAAATATTTCTGCATAACACTGAAGTATTCTAGTTAAATGCAAGACAAGATCATCAGCCATGTGCGAAAACGGTGGCGTTCCACATCCCAGAGATTGTTCTAAATGCATCTGTCCCAGTGGATATGGCGGAAATTTTTGCAACCAAAGAGTTAAAACCCTAAGAAATTGCTCTTTTATAATGAAATAATTCTAGCGATTTTTACTTTCCAGCCAGTGGGTTGTGGTAAAACATTTCTAGCAACCACATCCTTTCAAACGCTTAGAGATAAAATGAGTGCAGAAAGAAGAAGCGATGACTTCACTGTGTGCAACTACTGGATTCAAGTATGACAATCTAACCTGCTGTAATATTAATATTAAAACGGGCGTTCTCTAAGGCACCAAATGGTACAACTATCGAAGTAGTGCTCGACAGCTACACGAGAGACATTGGTGCCGACCGTTGCCCGTACGCAGGAGTTGAAATTAAAACAGGAAGCGATAAGCGGCGTACTGGTTATAGGCGAGCATCTAACACTATGGAGTACTAGCCGTCTAAGTAGATATACATTAAGGTGTTCAGATTTTGCGCTATGGAAAATGTTGGTACATCGTTGATCTCTTCACACAACACCGTCCCTGTGATTACTTATGGCGGACTCTATGAGGCGACAACCGTCTTACGATATCGAATCGGTAATCTATATTTTAAAAGCTACGCTTTATGAAATGCTCTTAGAAACACTCACTGTCGTGCGTTGCAGCTTCCACTGTTCCGGAGACTTCTCCGACAACTTCCTCGTCAACTCTTCCTATCACTTCTCAGTCAACAAACTCATCGCAAGCTCATTGCTTAGATAGTTCTGTGTACGTACTAATATTATAATATTACGTTTACACTCTTGCAATATCCAAACAATTTTCTAGGTGCACAACGTTAATGAAGTGGGATTTCTGCCGATCTGCGAAATACGATGAGGATTTAAGGAGACTGATCTGTCCGAAATCATGCGGATTTGGTTGCTAATTTTTAGCTTTTTCCGAAATAAAAGCTTTTACACTTGAGCACATTTGGGTCTGACTTGAAAATATTCATTCGCATCCGTATGTATATATACATACAAGGTTTTTTGTTTTTATTTTTATACGGCCCGTTTTCACGTCTTCTGCGCAGATCCGAGCACTTATCACAATCGACTCGTTTCCTTGCACTTGTCATACATGACAACCAACGATCACAGAGACCTTCCATAATACCGCACCATCTTCTATAACTGTATAAGTCATTCTGCCCATCAATGACCAATTATTGGCCAAACAATGATCGATGTTTGTTATGTTTAATACTTTAATACCATGTCTATAGTCTTTTTTTTTAAAAGAAATCAATCTCTTAAATCCTTCACAACAGTTTTCTATTCATGGACTAATTTATTCATGAATGTAGAAGAACATGCCAGCGGTATACATCACCAGCAAGGCAGCGAAGGACGACACCGTAGTACCAGTTAGGGGAAACTGTTGTGAAGGATTTAAGAGATTGATTTCTTTTAAAAAAAAGGACTATAGACATGGTATTAAAGTATTAAACATAACAAGCATCGATCATTGTTTGGCCAATAATTGGCCATTGATGGGCAGAATGACTTATACAGTTATAGAAGATGATGCGGTATTATGGAAGGTCTCTGTGATCGTTGGTTATCGTCGGAGGACTTCAATCTTTCATAAAGACGAAGCTGATTCATGCACTTTTGAACTTTTAGTGAATTTTTCAAAGGACGTTGAATATGACGCTGAAACAACTGGTACTACGGTGTCGTCCTTGGGCGCTGTTGTCCTCCGGCGCTCCTTGTTGGGCGCTGAATGTGGGGGCTGGTTATACTCACGGATAGCTTGCCAGGCTCTCTCAGAGTGGACATGGAGCTTATTTGTTGGAGGCGACTATACAGCGTAAGAGACGTGCTGTATACATAGAGCCGGCTTTTAGTTCGATCCCACACTCTTGGCTCAGCATGTTCACCACTACACCATTCGGTTCCGTCGTTTCGCCTGTCTCTCAGCTAGTTTTCTATCGATCAGTGTCATCAGAAATAACCCGTTAGCGGAAGAGACAAGCGAAGCGAATGACCCACATAGTGTGGTGGTGAGCACGTTAGCTCCAGAAAAGTGTAGCTGCGTGTTCATTCCCCACCACAAACACCTGCAGACTGGAGTTTTACTAATATTATGCAGTATGGTGACGGTTGTATTTCATATGGTACCATGTCGTGAAAGATTATAAAAGGCAGCAAATAAAAAGTTAACATTAAAGCACAATCCGTCTTTCCTTGTGATACACTGAATAAATCGGTGGAGTTCGCTCAAGAATTCAGCAAATTTCCGCCATATGGCGGTGTTCTCTAAGGTATCCTTCTTCATGCTAGAAATGAGCTAGAACATTTTCTCGTTGTCGTGATGTCTCGACGACAGCGAACACCCACCATATTAGTTTTTCTCTGTGACATTGCTATGCTTTTATTCATCGGCGCCATTTTCTCTTCTTCACTTCCTTTTCGACGAGCTTCTAAGATGAAAACGTTGTAAGTATTCTCGAGGCATTCTGGATTAATTCCAAGAATCCGAAAATGAACCGCAGGGAGGAATGCCTCATTATCACGCGTGATATTGGGCAGTATATAAGACTGCTATTTTGATGGGACGGGCACATTACGTTTCCATGTGAACACTGCGCGGTTGGTCTCCACATAACATATTAAGTGGAAGGCTCATAGAAAGCGGTGAGTATGCAAAGACTCTGTGTTCAATGTGATTGAAATTTTGGTTTAGCATTTTCTCTGTTTGGTTATGGAGGTGTTTGGCCATGTAGATTGCAGTCAACGTGACCTTTCCAGGCTCTGAAGAAGGCGAAATCCGCCGAAACGTCAGCTTGTACGTAAATAAAGAAATAAAATAACACCTCGTGTTTGCTGAACAGAAGTAAAAAGAATTATTTCATCAATGCCGAGGTTAATAGAAAGTCGGACGTGGGAGTTGTAAGTATTATTATTAGGTGTATGTGTTTGTGTTAGCTCGCATTATATTAATATTTTAGCTGTATCAGTTGGATTAAAGTACTTGGCTGGGTACACTGCAGTCTATTTGACATTTTCAGGCCTTGAGGAAGCCGAAATCCGTCGAAACGTCGGCTTGTTTGTAAGACGTCGTACCTTATCATACTCGCTTGCATGAGCAAGTCCTTTATCGAGGACTCGGATGCAAGTGTGCGTGCATTGCAGGTACAGATCGTCACCATAGTTCTTCGTGATACAGGCAGCTTTCATTAGCTCTGAAATTTTAGCAGCCTCTCCGTACTAGTCCTACCCAACGCTGCGAAATTGGGGCTCTTTCGGGGTCAGGGGAATGAGGTCCGTTTTTTTTTTACTGTATTTAGCGTATTTGATACCCACGTATAGCTTGCTGGGCGCTGAATGTGGGGGCTGGTTATACTCACGGATAGCTTGCCAGGCTCTCTCAGAGTGGACATGGAGCTTATTTGTTGGAGGCGACTATACAGCGTAAGAGACGTGCTGTATACATAGAGCCGGCTTTTAGTTCGATCCCACACTCTTGGCTCAGCATGTTCACCACTACACCATTCGGTTCCGTCGTTTCGCCTGTCTCTCAGCTAGTTTTCTATCGATCAGTGTCATCAGAAATAACCCGTTAGCGGAAGAGACAAGCGAAGCGAATGACCCACATAGTGTGGTGGTGAGCACGTTAGCTCCAGAAAAGTGTAGCTGCGTGTTCATTCCCCACCACAAACACCTGCAGACTGGAGTTTTACTAATATTATGCAGTATGGTGACGGTTGTATTTCATATGGTACCATGTCGTGAAAGATTATAAAAGGCAGCAAATAAAAAGTTAACATTAAAGCACAATCCGTCTTTCCTTGTGATACACTGAATAAATCGGTGGAGTTCGCTCAAGAATTCAGCAAATTTCCGCCATATGGCGGTGTTCTCTAAGGTATCCTTCTTCATGCTAGAAATGAGCTAGAACATTTTCTCGTTGTCGTGATGTCTCGACGACAGCGAACACCCACCATATTAGTTTTTCTCTGTGACATTGCTATGCTTTTATTCATCGGCGCCATTTTCTCTTCTTCACTTCCTTTTCGATGAGCTTCTAAGATGAAAACGTTGTAAGTATTATTATTAGGTGTATGTGTTTGTGTTAGCTCGCATTATATTAATATTTTAGCTGTATCAGTTGGATTAAAGTACTTGGCTGGGTACACTGCAGTCTATTTGACATTTTCAGGCCTTGAGGAAGCCGAAATCCGTCGAAACGTCAGCTTGTTTATAAATAAAAGACAAAGTAACAGCCTCGTGTTTGCTCAACAAGAGAACAGTGAATTAATTTTACAATTTCACACGTTGTACCCATCCTCGTTGTTCTGAAATTTGCCAAGCATTCCAAAACCGTTTTTGAATATGATTCTATCAGTAGCTTAAAAAAATAATTCCTAAACTTATTTCTCTTATTACCTGACCCAACATCATTTGTATCACACTTTCTGGATGCGAGCACTTTTTGAATTCGATTCGTTTGCACGCATCTGCCCCATACGGGAAGGTCTTCAAACACTTTGAATCTGTGTTTGGCTTTAACTTTTATTCTGTCCAGACGAGGTCTTCTGCAGTTTTTTCTATAAAATGAACATGTGGAACTTTGGAATAAGAAGTGCCGAACGACATATTTATTCTCGTTAATATTACTAAGAGGCAGGTGGACGTGGCTATGAAAAAGACCACATTACTATTTGTGGATGGATTTTCTTATTGATTTCCTAGAAAACATAACTGTTGCGTTTGGGTGTGATAGTGTAATCATCCTAGTCTGATAATTGGCGAAGCTTCGGTGGGCGTTGCGAATGCTTTTCCAAACATCTATACCTTTACTAAGACGTGACCTATTTCAATGTGGTTCTCTCCATAGGTGAGCTCTAATATCCAGCTTTAAGACTGTAGCTCCTGGATTTATGACTTATTATGAGGAATCTGGGTCGTCATGATAAAATGGGATAGCTGCTTATTCTATTCATTTCAAGTTAAATCTCTGGGCCCCAATATACCGTTCTACGGGGCTCTCCTAGGTAAAATCGCCAATGATGTCCTAAATAATGTATATCCATTTATGTGGGGCCTACCCAAGCCAACAAAGGCTCCCTTCACTTGTTTATCGTCATAGCTTAACGTATGTTTGTAGACAGCAGGAATTCATAACACTGGCTTCTAGCAACTATTACTTTCCAAATAAGCATTGGCGTATCTGTGCATTCTCGTAAACTCTACGTGAATGCGTCTGTGCAAGCATTAATTCGTCCATTAAGGTCTGTATGAATATACGCCTGTTTTTGAATATGTCTAGGTGTTTAGAATACATGCATGCTTGAGAAAAGGTATGCAAGAACATTTATTGGATACAAGTTAATGCTTACTAACAAAGGTTACACGATTGTGGACAGACCAACTTTCTCAAGTCCTTATCATACTTGGAGGATCGGCAGAAGTTCCATGTCATTAGTGTATTGCATCTGAACAAGTGTAATATTTAGAATTTGTAAGAATATAGAGCAGATATCATAAGCACATACACAGATTTAGAAACGTCTTTGCAATCAGGTTTAAGGGTGTATTTTGGCGAAGTATTGGGGCCTGCAGTTGGCCTATGTGTTGTTTGAGAAGTCACCGGACCAGACGATGCTGCATCAATCATTATAGCAATGGATGGTTTAAAAAAAAGTCTGTAAAGTGTTGCTACAGACTAAAACATTACCAATTCGGTAACGTAGAACCACTTTGGTTTCGTAGATATTGTTGAAAGTAATTACAGGGACTACGTTGTACGTAGAGATCAATGATATTCCAACCTTCTTTGAATCACAGAATCTAAACACTTGAAGCATCTCCACAACAGCGGTCCACTAGCTCACAATGTTAGACAGTTACCTGTAACCAGTGTGACGTTTATCCTTTCCTGTTTTGATTTCAACACCAGCGTATGAGCATCCGCCGTAACCCAAGCCTTGTGTAAAGTTATCAAAAACTACCTCAATGGTTGAACCAACTGGTGCCTTAAAGAAAGTTTGTTTAGACTTCAACGCTATTAAACTTTGGCGTAGACTGGAATACTTCAATCCAGTAATGGCACATCGTGTAGTCAAGTTCCCTTTTGCTTGAATCTCTTTTACCCAAGGTGTCCTCAAGTGTTTGGAAGGTGGTGGTTGCAGTCAATGTCTTGCCGCAACCACTTGGCTGTAAAGAATTGATTCTTTGGTCCAGATGGTATCCAAAAAAAGTGCTTTAAGTTTTAATTTTCTTACTCTTTCATTGCAAAGCCTTCCACCATATCCGCTAGGACAAATGCATTTAGAGCAGTCTCTGGGATGCGGAAATCCGCCATTTTCACAAGCTGCAGAGGACCTTCCATTGCATTTTTCTGCAAAAATTGAGTGTTATGCGAAGGCAGTTAAATAGAAGACGAAGGGGTGAAGACGTTTTCTCACCGAGGCATCCATAATGCATGTTTACCATGAGCTTATCGTAGAATGAAAGGAACCGAGATCCAAGGGTTTCAATATACTTGACATCGAGTGGTACTACGATGGGCTTTCCGTTCTTTGAGACACTGCAATTAATGTGTTGTCAATTTATTATGATTTAGAACTAGAACCTACAAAGTTTTACGCAAAAGTACCTCGTTGCTGCGTAGTGCATAACACTGCCATAATCATAAGTCAGGTCCTCCATCATATTTAAAGAGTCGGCAGAACGCTGTAGGGACGGTGTAAGTTCATCCTTGATTTCTTCCTCCATATTATGTAGTTGTTTCAAAAACTTCATCGTATCTACCGCACTCGGCTCCTAAGAAAGCGAATTGGTGGGTGGTAAGGAACTATTTGCAGTCATTTTGCAAACACAAAGGTGGTGAGAGAGCCTCACGTTTCTTAGTAAGTTGTATCCCTTTTCTATTTTTTCTTCAAAACTTTCTTCACTGGTGGATCGTCCATTTCTGGTTTCCGCGCCATCAAGTGTTTGGAAGGTGGTGGTTGCAGTCAATGTCTTGCCGCAACCACTTGGCTGTAAAGAATTGATTCTTTGGTCCAGATGGTATCCAAAAAAAGTGCTTTAAGTTTTAATTTTCTTACTCTTTCATTGCAAAGCCTTCCACCATATCCGCTAGGACAAATGCATTTAGAGCAGTCTCTGGGATGCGGAAATCCGCCATTTTCACAAGCTGCAGAGGACCTTCCATTGCATTTTTCTGCAAAAATTGAGTGTTATGCGAAGGCAGTTAAATAGAAGACGAAGGGGTGAAGACGTTTTCTCACCGAGGCATCCATAATGCATGTTTACCATGAGCTTATCGTAGAATGAAAGGAACCGAGATCCAAGGGTTTCAATATACTTGACATCGAGTGGTACTACGATGGGCTTTCCGTTCTTTGAGACACTGCAATTAATGTGTTGTCAATTTATTATGATTTAGAACTAGAACCTACAAAGTTTTACGCAAAAGTACCTCGTTGCTGCGTAGTGCATAACACTGCCATAATCATAAGTCAGGTTATAGTTGTAGTTAGTACTTTCACTTTGTTTTATGAATTGAGACAACCAGCCTTCCTGAAATCATACCTCTAAAATTCGTGGCTATTTGTGCTTTAAAATTTACCATGAAATTTTCTGGATACAGTGTGACGAAATCGTCACGATCGTGCCTTGACTGCGTATGGAAGAGACCCAAAGCATGTCCAATCTCGTGCACTGCGGTTCCAACCTGCGCAAAATAGGAATGACATGTCGTATGAATAAGAAACAAATGAAATACTTCATTACTCATACCGTTTCGCATGCGGAGCCTAGTGAAAGGCTTTGTTCACCTCCAAGTCTTCCAACGTATGACCAGCAACCACCACCTTTGATAACGTTGATTCTATCGGTAGCTGAAAGTTTATATCCTTAGGAATTATTATACTTCGAACTGCCTAGAGATTTTCGGCCTCTGATTTTTCCTCTCACCTGTGCGGCTCTCTCCGAAGTTAATACATGTGGAATAAGTCCATATCCCTACTGCCTTTTTGAAAACCATCCTTGCGTCGTAGGCTGAATTTATATTATTTCGACTTTGAAACAATGATCGTTGAAATACAATAATTAAAAAGCAGACATGCGTTCCAAAAGGCGTAATTCAATCCTTGTGACCACAACGTTTTGGGATAGTTTTTGTCACGGAAGGCCTGTCGTTTGTTGCGTTTGCCCTTGTTCTCTTTAATGTCTTGCATGATCTCTTCAGCTTGTTCCCTGAAAAGAAAAGTAGTATGAAAAAGGACAATGGTCAACAAAACGAAGCTATGTGAAACAACGAACTTGGTGAGTATCATATCCCCTTGGAACAATGCCGTGTCTACTTTACTGTTTTGATTGATTTCTTCAATTGAATCACTTGATTGAATTGGTTGAATTTGATCCAACTTATTTTTGAAGACAGTCTGAAATTCTGTTCTGTTTCTCCACTACCAATCGAACGAGACGTAATATGTGCACCTCCATCATATTTAAAGAGTCGGCAGAACGCTGTAGGGACGGTGTGAGTTCATCCTTGATTTCTTCCTCCATATTATGTAGTTGCTTCAAAAACTTCATCGTATCTACCGCACTCGGCTCCTAGGAAAGCGAATTGGTGGGTGGTAAGGAACTATTTGCAGTCATTTTGCAAACACAAAGGTGGTGAGAGAGCCTCACGTTTCTTAGTAAGTTGTATCCCTTTTCTATTTTTTCTTCAAAACTTTCTTCACTGGTGGATCGTCCATTTCTGGTTTCCGCGCCATCAAGTATCGCAGCACAAGCAGTACTCACCAAAAAAGTAAATAGCACTACTCTCATCCTGAAATGCGAAAAGAACTGGGATGGAAGAAATCCTAAGAAGATGAAGAGATTGGAATACAAAAGATACAGAGATGGAATACAGAAGAATGCAGAAGAAGAGATTCTTGACACAGTTTTTATAACTGTAATTATTTTTACTTCTCTTGCTTATCCTTTAAAAGCTCTCTAAAAAGACAGTTTAAAGCTCTCGGCGTTGATCAATCCCTGAGGGATGTGCTATGCATTCGACTTCATTAAGAATGTTGGAGGTGATTGAATGCATATATGGCCTTTACTCGTGATGACTCGCGGTGGCCTGCCGATGTATCGAACCAGTGCTGCTATCCTCCCAGACAAGTCTGGTACCAATTTGCCGACCCCGGAGGGATGGAAGGCTTGGTTTGCCATGGGCGCAGGAATCGATTCCACGTGCATGTCGCAGTGGCGCCTCCAACCACTGCGCCACACGCGCTCTTCACACAGCCCTTAAATCATTGTTAATAGTGATGATGATCAAAAAATTCGTACTGAAGTTCAGAATATGTTGCAGAGTCAAAATTCAAGAATACTCTCTCATAGCTACTTTTTTGTCCTCACGTTGATCAACCACTTGTTTTCTTTTAACTAAACGAAGCGCTTTTGTGCTCATTACATAGCGTGGTGCTCAAATCGAAAATTGGTGAAAAGCTGGAGCTTTCCATTGCTGAATAAGTATTTGCTTTCACACTCGTGCACCAATCTAATCTTAGCTTAATGATCCAAGAAAATAACGATGAACAAAAGTCGTTGTAGAAGTAATGTCTACACAACGCATTAATAGAGGAAAGCGGGCAGTCACTTACAGTGATAGGCGTTAATCCTCTAACGTGAGGGAATTGGCTTTTATGAAAGGCCGAACCAAAGAGCAATGAACGAAAACAGTACACAAACTTTTCGAATGGCTCCTGCTTGGTTATGGAACTATCACTTTTGCTTAACCAGCTGCTTTCAGAGACAATGCACATTTTCCGGACAACAAACAACATCGGTTTGCTCTCAGTAATCTATCGCAGGTTATTCTAAACTCTCAAAAGAAAGATTCGGTAAAATTGGAGAGAACATAAAACTAAGCCATAAGATTATGGATGAACAAGGCCTAATTTATGAGAGGCTCATGTATTGAAATTCACACATGGCTTACGGATACAAAAGCGACCTTCGTTCGATTCGTCTCCTCGCATTGAGCATCCATGTGCGGTTTAGATTTGCGAATGGCTAAACCAGCAAAACTCCGAAACAATGGAAAATATGCTGGAACCGGCACAACCAGCGATAACGTGCCGTCCAAGTCTCCAAGAATCCATGCATCATTTTATCTTCTCTCTTCCTTAACTTTATTGCTTTTTAAATTGGTTTAGATTTATTTTTTTAATTAGTTTAAATTAGTTTCAAACATATCAATGCTTTCCATGAACTTGTTGACACTACCGAGACCAAACCGATTGGGACTACCGCGACTGTTGATCGAAAATCGTGCACTGTCTCCGAAGACAGCTGGTTAACGACAACGGAAGTATCAGAATCAACTGTGTACTATTCGCACCAATCGTTTGTGTATTGTTTTCGTTCACTGTTCTTTGAATCCATAACTGTTTCAATTTATTGGTCTTTGATTCCAATTTCAGTATTGTCAAACTCTGGTTAGATAACGCCAACCACATTTCTTCAGCAATTGGTGGAATGAATAGATAGTGGTTAATCACCTCCGATTTATTAACGATTTCAAAGCTTCAGTTCTGTATCGGCTTTATCATGAATATGTAATGGACACATTCTGCTCTAAAAAGCCTTTGATGAAGAAAAATGCAAAAGAATGAGAATAACTTTATTTCTTCCCTCTTTCTCGTCCACAGCTACCAATGTTATGCAAACTCAGCGACCTTCAAAGATAAGCTTGGCGACGTGTGTATTGGTTACTACAACAGAAGATTGTGGATAATGCCGAGTTTGCAAATCTGTGAATTCGAAAATCAAACGAAGAAAGACGAGTAAGAATTGAAATATTATAAAAATAGAAGAAAAATGGCTAGCTGGCTGGAATGATTTTAAACTACTCATTAATATATACCGAGGTATTATGCAAAACACTTTTCAGTGGTGGCGCCTGCTAAAAGTAAGGAGGAATCCTTCGGCGCTGATCAACTCCTGATTAATGCGTCCTACATGTGACATCGACAAGCTTCGTAAAAGTTATTTAATGTATATCTATCGTATACGTTAAATTCGGGTAGTCTACAGGTGTATTAAATAAGAGTTCTTATTTTCTAAGACGATGACATCACTTTTGCTACCCCACAAGGATAGGGACAAATTTGCAAGAGCTCGAACCATGGACCGATCCAGTGTTCTCTTAACCTTTCTGTACTACTCTTCCTTGCTTTTTTGCTACTTGATACCTTCTAGTTAAAATCGAATTTAACCAAATGGACGTCACATTTCTCTTAACTTCTCCGAACTACTAACTCCTAACAAAAGAAGACTACTTATGCATGTACCAGGTTACGAACGGTAAAATGCTGTATTACGGGTTTCACCACTTTGCTTAGCAATAAAAATGATTGCTTAACGTAAACGAAATAATAGAAACATTGAAATTCAGTGCACTACTGCATGGTAACTTACTTACTTGTTACTATCACTATCACTACCGTATTCACTACCACGGGCACCTTGTATGGCGAAGTCATTCGGCGCTTCTGTGTAAAGAGCGCTGAAGTCAAAAAGTATGATCTTGCAAGCATTGGTAGGAGTTGTGTAATTAAATGACCGAGAAAAAATGAATGCTCGTATGATAGAGTAGAATGTTATTGAGCAACTGCGCGATTATATTTATAAGGCAAAAACTGTAATTACATCCATCCATGGCCCCATCTACACGACTGAGTAGACGTAAGATCATCAGTGGATACTGCTTTAATAGCAAATAAGTACAAGGCGACACATTTTGGTAATTCGATTTCAAGTTGGGTAGTAACTGACGGTTTTAAACTTGCCACGCTTGCCAGTTTAACTTATTCCGAGTTCAGTTTACAAGGATAGGGACAAATTTGCAAGAGCTCGAACCATGGACCGATCCAGTGTTCTCTTAACCTTTCTGTACTACTCTTCCTTGCTTTTTTGCTACTTGATACCTTCTAGTTAAAATCGAATTTAACCAAATGGACGTCACATTTCTCTTAACTTCTCCGAACTACTAACTCCTAACAAAAGAAGACTACTTATGCATGTACCAGGTTACGAACGGTAAAATGCTGTATTACGGGTTTCACCACTTTGCTTAGCAATAAAAATGATTGCTTAACGTAAACGAAATAATAGAAACATTGAAATTCAGTGCACTACTGCATGGTAACTTACTTACTTGTTACTATCACTATCACTACCGTATTCACTACCACGGGCACTCGCAGCGCTTGTGGATCAGAGGGAGATTTACCACCATGCGACTTTGATACCAGTTAGTTGAATAAATCTCAGTTCATGGTGGTTTCTGGGGCATCTTTTTTTTATTTACGGCTTTCTGCCTTTTTTGCAAAACGAAACCTTGCACGAAGGAGGCGATTGCCCGTTCCTGTGTTGAATTTTGGAATAACAGCGACAGTGGTTAAGCAAAACCATCGATTTACTAGGAATGGGTTTCAAGAATTGTGACTCACCGTGAACGGTCCTGGTCGCGGTGATAAACTTAGACATCTTTCCACCCTACTCATTCCATTCTGATCTGGCGTTGCAATGTGACGTATTTCAGGCGTTTCTCTTAATCCAATCTTGACGTTAAAATCTCCAGTGATGACGTTAAAAATGTATTGTGTTGTTCTTTGTAGAACTTTTCCAAGTCCATACAGAACACTTCGACTTCCTCTTTGTCACAGTTTGATGTCGGCTCATAAAAGACGAAGATTCTCAAAGCCGGTATTGATCCACACATCTCTAATCGTAAACAACCGATTCGGATTTTCAGTTGTTCGAACTAATCATAGAAACTCGTTCATAGAAAAACTCGAGTTGATGAGAATGCCGTCGTTGCCGACTCCTCCACGGCCGTACGTTCTGAGAGGCAGTTCTTGAACGGTTAGATAGACAACTAGTAGCTCACACAGGCTATTACCACACAGCTGGCGCCTTAGAGTGCTCGGTGGCACCCAATCGCCGCTACTAAATTCTCTAGAATGGCTCTTTTCAAGCAGAATTTTACGACTTCAGTTATTTTGTTGAAAATAAAGAGCAGAATAAACGAGACCATATTTTACCTAGAAATACAATTTTGGGAGCTTGGGTTTTCCTCTACACCCATTCCCAAGAGCTATAGTTTTCTAGCCATTATAAATGGCTATTTTCCGCACCAGTTTAAAGGATACTTCCTTCTGCTCTCTTTCTTTACCTACTCTGGTAGCTGTTCGAAACATGTTTCTAAATGCTCCCTTTTTTGTGTGAATGGTGAGAGGAGACATAATGAACCAGTACGTTTTTGTTAGTTGGCTTCCGTTATCACGTGGTGATGATGTAGCCTTTATGGGAGAGGCTAATTTAAACATTCAGGAAGAGAAGCTATCTTCTATACATCTACTGGGGAGTTAATGACCGGAATTGATTACTGGTACTTTACCAAAGGCAAAGGCAAGAGTTGGTGTCTGTCGGTGTATTATTGCCAACGCTCTCATTTGTGCATAATATTTTCTTGACCATCTCAAGATTGAGCAGACTAGGCATCTCTTTAAGAGAGCCACGAACTACTGAATTGGGAAGTCATGGATTCTTATTGCTGCTTTGTTATTAGGAACTCGCAGATGGCTTGTATGGCGAAGTCATTCGGCGCTTCTGTGTAAAGAGCGCTGAAGTCAAAAAGTATGATCTTGCAAGCATTGGTAGGACTTATGTAATTAAATGACCGAGAAAAAATGAATGCTCGTATGATAGAGGAGAATGTTATTGAGCAACTGCGCGATTATATTTATAAGGCAAAAAACTATGTAATTACATCCATCCATGGCCCCATCTACACGACTGAGTAGACGTAAGATCATCAGTGGATACTGCTTTAATAGCAAATAAGTACAAGGCGACACATTTTGGTAATTCGATTTCAAGTTGGGTAGTAACTGACGGTTTTAAACTTGCCACGCTTGCCAGTTTAACTTATTCCGAGTTCAGTTTTTTGTACTGATTCTTGAATCCCATTTCAGCTGAAGGGCGAAGAAGAGAAGCGTCTTCACGGTGTTTTGCCGTTACCTCAGCATCTCAACTATCTGAACCGATGATGAAGTACTACGCACTCTCCAGCCTCATCAACAGGTGGTAGTTTAATATTTTTTTTGTTTTATTAATTCTCGAACATGCCGTATAACACATTCTTACACTCCTCTGAGGTTGTAACTAAACCTTTTTTTCACGGCAGTGGTGAAGGATTATAAGAGTTTTTTTCTAAATATATGCGGAAGTGATGCCTACTTTTTCGTTGAGGAGAAAATAAAGAGCAGAATAAACGAGACCATATTTTACCTAGAAATACAATTTTGGGAGCTTGGGTTTTCCTCTACACCCATTCCCAAGAGCTATAGTTTTCTAGCCATTATAAATGGCTATTTTCCGCACCAGTTTAAAGGATACTTCCTTCTGCTCTCTTTCTTTACCTACTCTGGTAGCTGTTCGAAACATGTTTCTAAATGCTCCCTTTTTTGTGTGAATGGTGAGAGGAGACATAATGAACCAGTACGTTTTTGTTAGTTGGCTTCCGTTATCACGTGGTGATGATGTAGCCTTTATGGGAGAGGCTAATTTAAACATTCAGGAAGAGAAGCTATCTTCTATACATCTACTGGGGAGTTAATGACCGGAATTGATTACTGGTACTTTACCAAAGGCAAAGGCAAGAGTTGGTGTCTGTCGGTGTATTATTGCCAACGCTCTCATTTGTGCATAATATTTTCTTGACCATCTCAAGATTGAGCAGACTAGGCATCTCTTTAAGAGAGCCACGAACTACTGAATTGGGAAGTCATGGATTCTTATTGCTGCTTTGTTATTAGGAACTCGCAGATGGCTTGTATGGCGAAGTCATTCGGCGCTTCTGTGTAAAGAGCGCTGAAGTCAAAAAGTATGATCTTGCAAGCATTGGTAGGAGTTGTGTAATTAAATGACCGAGAAAAAATGAATGCTCGTATGATAGAGTAGAATGTTATTGAGCAACTGCGCGATTATATTTATAAGGCAAAAACTGTAATTACATCCATCCATGGCCCCATCTACACGACTGAGTAGACGTAAGATCATCAGTGGATACTGCTTTAATAGCAAATAAGTACAAGGCGACACATTTTGGTAATTCGATTTCAAGTTGGGTAGTAACTGACGGTTTTAAACTTGCCACGCTTGCCAGTTTAACTTATTCCGAGTTCAGTTTTTTGTACTGATTCTTGAATCCCATTTCAGCTGAAGGGCGAAGAAGAGAAGCGTCTTCACGGTGTTTTGCCGTTACCTCAGCATCTCAACTATCTGAACCGATGATGAAGTACTACGCACTCTCCAGCCTCATCAACAGGTGGTAGTTTAATATTTTTTTTGTTTTATTAATTCTCGAACATGCCGTATAACACATTCTTACACTCCTCTGAGGTTGTAACTAAACCTTTTTTTCACGGCAGTGGTGAAGGATTATAAGAGTTTCTTCTAAATATATGCGGAAGTTGATGCCTACTTTTTCGTTGAGGACTTGTCCTCTAAAGAACGCTGGAAGAAAAAGAGATGGTAACAATGCCCCTACTTGTTCTTTGTCCTCATGCAACATCTCTAGTTTAGATTCCCAGGTTCGACGTTCTATTAACCTCGGCATTGGAATATGAATGCGTAGTTTTCTTGTTGATGACTCTAACCATCAACCATATGCGACTATAATCAGCTGTTCTAACCTTCCTCATTGGAAGTCATGTAAAAAAGCGGCTCTGAAGAAGGCGATACTGCCGAAAAGTCAGCTACTGTTGTGTTGTATTGTATTGTGTGCTTTTCTATGGAAGTAAATGTATGCTGTATAACAACCTCGCGATTGCTGAACAAGAAAACTACGCATGCTCTAGTTTAGCTTTGTAATGAACTGATTCTTGAAAATCGTAAATACTGCATGTCGTTCTTGGGAAATTTTATCTAGAGATGGGTTGCCGTGGCTAAAAAGTTGGATCCAATTCTGATATCGAGCGCGCCTAGTCAGGGGAAGTCGTGTCTTTAGCACGAGGGCTCCTAACATTTCTCACAGTTTGTCGATTCTAGTTGCCATCATTTTTTCGTCGTTTTCTCTTTCAGCAATCGAGAGGTTGTTAAACAGCATACGTTTACTTCCATGCAATAATACACATACAACACAATCGTAGCTGACGTTTCGGCAGAATCGCCTTCTTCAGAGCCTGGAAGGGTACACCAATGCGCAACTTACTAGGTCAAACACTTCAACAGCACAAACAGAAAGATGAAAATCTGAGCGATAATTACAAGATCTACGGCTTCTCGAAAAAACCCACCGCTTTTTTGATCTGTCCTCCACCGAGGAAGAGCAGCCGCTCAGAGTCGCATATGGCTGACGACTGCAGCACCCCAAATCAACGATCGATACGAAGGTAAGGGGCGAGATCCCGCGTAATCTCGGGGCATTCCTCCCTGCTATTCATTGTAGGATTTTTGACATTTATCCAAAAATTGATTCTGCCGTAACGTCAGCTACGATTGTGTTGTATGTGTGTTATTGTATGGAAGTAAACGTATGCTGTTTAACAACCCCTAGCGATTGCTGAAGGAGAAAACGACGAATTCATAATTCAATGCCGAAGTTAATAGAAAGTCGATCCTGGGTACTATCATTTTTTTCATTTTGTTGAAGGAAGGTGATCCTTGCCACATGATTCTTGATACTTGAATGGACCGTCGTCACTGGTTGTGCGAACCCCAGCACAATCTCCGTTTTTTGAGAGTTGCTGGTCAAGCTATTGTGGTTTCCTAGAATCCCGAGGTCAGCCTCGCCAAAGTCTGCCCCAGGTCTTCACCACCACAGGCAATCGCAGCCTTTGTGGATCAGAGGGAGATTTGCCACCATGCGGCTAGTTTGATACCAGGACGATGGTGGATCCCGGTATTGATTTACTCTCAACTAGGCTTTAAGGTGATGCTGCAATTCGAAAAAATGAAGATGTGTTGGATGTTACACGACAGTTACAAAAGGTAGCATCGGAAATACACTGCAGAACCCGCAGAATACGCTATAAAGATCAACCTGTGCTGCAAACGCTATTGTTTATGGTGATGATTGCCGGCAAGGATTGAAAATTATATGAGAATACTGTAACTGCTTTCAGCTACGCTTAAATGATCTTTGAATGTCCTTCACTGATCATGACTACACACAGGAATTGCAAGAAGTAATATAATTAAACATTATGCGTACCTACAGCTTGTAAACTGTAGGTTGCAAAATGGATGTAAAATAAAAATATATTGAGACTTAATGACTGTTTCAAACGGCAAAGTTTCTTCAATCTAACTGTTGATATATAGTATAGTATAGTATAGTACGGTCTCATTGTTGAGCTCACACTCTGTGATGTTTGAGCCATGCTGGCAAACTCCGGTTTGTCATCTTACGATAGCGAAAATCTCTGGTGAATTTGAAACCTAGTGTGAATTTCAGCGTTCATATAGATACATTTCTGTGCCTCTTCACTTGATAACAACTCGTGTAAATGGACCTGATAGAAAATGGATTACGGTACAATGAAGATAACTCTAGCGACATTTCGCAACGAAAACTTCTTATCGCTCCTCCCGCTTTTCCTTTCTTGTAAGGCGATCACGGATAATTTGAGGCGAACTGCGGTCTCAATAACGGCGTAAAGATCAGCGTCTGAGTGAACCGTTCTAGCGTTATAAGTGCAGAACAAAAACCACTCTCCACGTATTTTTGTGGGCGTGTTCCTCGCACCAGTTTCAGTAACGTCTTGTGCAACCCAATATTTGATCAGCTTTTACCTGGTCGTCATGCTGCACGAAGCATTGAGGCCGTTAGTTTGACGGATGAGTAATTAGTGGTCTTTGGTGTTTCTAGTTAGCTAGCTGAAGCATTGCCCAGGTCTATAGGGCTATAATACTTACTGATTGCTGATAAGCAAAATTAGTACAAATCCTTATTCGTGAATAAAGAATAATAATAACACCTCGCGTTTGCTCAACAAGAATACAAAGAATTTTATATAGTAGTGCCTGGATTAAAAAAGCAGTTTCTTAAGTGTAGGTACTGATCTACACATTACCGATTCGATAACGCAAAACGGTTTTGATTTGATGGAGTCTCGTGTAAGTAATCATGGGAACGATGTTTCGTGTGCAGAGACCAATGTTATTAACATTTTTCGAACAGCAAAGCCTGAAAACACTGATACATTTTTGCTTAGGCTATTTATCATATCAACCTCGTGTAAGCTCATCAAAGAAAGAATACAACGCCGAGATCTCTATCCTTTATCCTTTACTGCCTTTAGTAACCTGGATTTGCTCCACAGTGTTTGTCGCTCACTTCTTTCTTCATGAAATGCAGCTTTTAAAAAAATTGCATTGTGTCCTCGGTTTTAGGCTCCTAAGAAAAGCGGACAATTGAGGGAAAGGGAACAGCTTTCTACCGTGCTTTGAAGTTGTGTTTATTCAAAATTTAAATGCCTTTTTGGGTTTTTAAGCTAACACGAGGTTGATGAGGATGTTGGCTGCGTTAATGTTTATATGCCTTCGTCTTAATCAGAGGTGATCCAACTCGATAGTGCACATTTGTTCCACTGCTCGATGTCGCCTCTTCATCTTCGTACTACGACGGATCTTCCTCAGTGGAGCACCGCTGAAATGAGGCAACCTCACCTGGCAGCGCTCTTTTATACAGAACTTTTATAAGAACGTTTGTTGTTTACAGTGACTATTTCCTTGTAATAGTTTGTTTTCCAACGGATGCTCCAGCTTACAACAAACAGTATTATGTTATCTAGCACATGGCGGAAAATATTCGTGTGTTTTTACGTTATTCAGTAGGCGACTTGATTTGATTTGAATGACGATTTAAGCGTTTTACAAACCTCTTTTCATTATTAGATCGCTCAACCTTTAACCCTATTATTAAGCACCATCGCATCGACGAAAGTAGCAAGAGATGCGAGTGATAAATCAGAGAACCCGAATCGTGCAAAGTCAAAAAGACAGACATTAAAGAGAATTTTGCCTAATGAAAACGAGAAACGAGAAATTACTGCACGCAGATTCGCGTAACATTTATACAGTTTCATAGAGAGTGATGAGTGTGCAAGGTGCTATTCTGTGTTCAGTGTAACTGAAACCTTGGTATAGCATTTTCTCTGTCTCGTTTTAGAGGTGTTCGACGGCCAGATTGCAGTCAAATTAACCTTTTTAGGCTCTGAAAGAGGCGAAATCCGCCTAAACGTCAGCGTGTTACCAACAAAGAATGGAGCAACAACTTGGTGTTTCCTCATCAAGGGAAGAGTGAGTTGGTTTTTCTCGTCTTTTATAAATAAAAGGGGTTTAATTTTTAAAAAAAAACTATTATTTCGGAGTACAAGTAGTCTGTAACAAAGAATGGAGCAACAACTTGGTGTTTCCTCATCAAGGGAAGAGTGAGTTGGTTTTTCTCGTCTTTTATAAATAAAAGGGGTTTAATTTTTTTTAAAAAAAAACTATTATTTCGGAGTACAAGTAGTCTGCACATCACATTTTTTCGCGAAACGAATCATTTTTCTAAAGCTTCGTTCTCACTTTTCAGCTTATTGAACTACTATGGGAAGCACTTTGATGTTTACTTAACGCAAACAGTCTTCCAAAACCGTAGCCGCTGATCATAAATCGTGTATTGTCTATGAAGGCAGCTAGTTAACCAACACGCGAAGTTTTAAGCTCAAACAGCTGCTATTCATCCATTGAAAAATTTACCCTGTTTTCGTTTGCTGCTCTTTGATTTCCGTTCCTAAACAAAAGAACTCGAAGATTAGAGGATCGTCGCTAATGAAAACAAGTGTTTTCTTTCTCGTCACTAGCACTTAGTGAATGGAATTGTTGCGAAGAAGGGCTAGGGTTAAAATTACTAAAAAAGTAATGTAAAAGGAGGCTGTCCCTTTCCCTTGCCGTCTTCGTCCACCAATGAACGCTACGCGAAATCACTGATCAACAAACGCGACAAGACGAACCGCACATCACGTGAGAGTGGAAATCTTGAGGAATGCAGATTTCAAGAAAGTCGGCTAAAGGAAAGAATTCTTAAATTCACACTGATCTATAGCAAAAAGTTGAATAAGAACTTTCTCGAGCCATAATTTCTTTCAACAGTACCATTATTCTTATAATGATGCTAAGATATCTACAAAACTCCGGACCGCTAGTGTGTACGGTGGAGAACGAACTTGCTATTTACCCTTTCAGGGGCTAACTCGTTCCAGCACCACACCATCCTTCGTTTCGCCTTTTTCTAGGATATGCTTTTGACTTGTAGTGCTATCACCAGTGGCATTACTATTTAACCACGTCTCATTGAACTTTTCAGGAAAGTGGTGATCAAAGGAAAGCAAACTAGACACGACCAACTGATTGCTGCATCCAAATATGACAATATATGCTACGTGCGGTGCCAATGTTTAGGCAAATGTTGCTTAAAGTCTGACATGGATTAGCCCTTGAAAGAATGTTTGATAGCTGTTTGGAAGGCTTAGTTTCTACACCTGAAATTTCAACTGAAGAAAGGAATGGACATGAACACTGCACTACTTGCATCTGAGCGTCTGTGACAAAGAAGTGGCTACACTACTCAGCTCAGATTCTTCAATGTGACTGATTTCGTATTCGATGTGTTGGCTCATCGTATATGCATTCATTTTTGTATGTGGTTTTGAAGGTTCATGCGCAGCAACATTTCTGAAGTACGTCATACGAAAATATTTCAGAAAAGGTATTATTCACTGCATTTATTCCACGAAAAATAACATCTATGAACAAAAGCCACACGATTTTGAGCAGAAACGTTTTTTGTAGCTCTCTGTGTACCTGAAGGAACGACAAAAGTCCTGCTTCTTCATAAGTTGAACACACCTAAAAACATTTTAAACTTCGAAGGAGTATAAATGAGTCATTACTAGCACATACACATATTTGTCCTTGCAACTAATGTCAGGCGAAAAAGTTGAGTAAGGAATGGAGCGCGGTGTAGTTGATGTTAGTCGAGACGTTGTGTGGGAAATCTCTGGATCATCGGAAGCTGCAACAATTCGTTCAACACTAACCCGTTACAAGAACTATTTAAATAAGCAATACCTATTCGATAACGTAAAATAGTTATAACATCACGGCGTTCAGTGTATGTAATTATGGGGACGATGTTGTGCGTAGAGATCAAAGATGTTCCAACACTTTCCTTACCGTAGAATCTGAACATTTCGAGTTGTAGAAATTTTAACATTCCCTAGCTTTAAACACCTACCTGTAACCAGTAAGGCGTTTATCGTTTTCCGTCTTTATTTCAATTCCCCCATGCACACAACCATCGGTGCTGAAACGTCTTGTGAAGTAATCAAGGACTACCTCGATTTTCGAACCAGCTGGTGCCTTAAAGTACGCTTACCTACAATGTTATCTTTATCAACAACATTACTATAGCTTAGAGCATTTTACACTACTTTGATCCAGTAGTTGCACATCCTGTAGTCGTTGTTTGCTTTATCTCCATTCTCATCGCCAATTCTTTGTTTAAGAGTTTGAAAGGAGGTAGTTGCTGTTAGCATCTCACCACAACCACTTGGTTGTAAACAAGGATTTCTATTTCAACTTATTATTTACTACCTACTATTTTTAACGGCAGGATACATTGCGAAATATAACGTCAATGATGACACCTGCGGTCCGGAGTTTTGCAAATATCTCAACATCATTGAAGGATTTCAATATTCATACAAGCATCAGTATTAGAAGGATAAAGTTCTCAATCCCTCAGGGATGCGCCACACCTTCTACTTCATTAAGCATCGTTGAGAGGTGAATGAATGCATATCTGGCCTTTGCGACGAGTTGCGGAGGCCCACCGTTGTGTTGAGCCAGCACTGATATCCTCTCAGACAAGTTTGGTACCAATTTGTAGAACCCAGAGGGCTGCAACGCTTGGTGGGCCATGAACGCTGGGATCGATTCTGCGGGTGTGTTGCAGGGCGCCTCCTACCACTGCGCCACCTGCGCCCCTTTTTTTGTGGCATCAAGATTATTATGTATTAAAAGGCAATTTTTTCACTCTTTTATCACAAAGTCTTCCGCCATATCCGCTTGGACAAACGCATTTAGAGCAGTCTCTGGGATGCGAGAATCCACCATTTTGGCACGTAGCCGTCGAGCCTTCGTTACACCTGTCTAGATTAATTCACAATTGAAAAAGTTGCGAAGTGAAGATTCGAGAGCTTCTTGTTACCTAGACATCCATAATGCAAGTTCATCATCAGTTTATCGTAGAACGAGATAATTCGCGATCCAAGGGTTTTTAAATATTTTGGAAGGCGAGGGACCATTGTAGGTTGACCATTCTTGGACACGCTAGAGTATAAATCTCTACAACTTTGTTCGATTTCGAACAATTTCACCAAATGTTTTGCTCGTACCCACTTCCCTGCTGAGTAATGTATAATACTTCCATAATCGTAGGTCAGATTATAGTTGTAATTAGAGTGTTCTGCTTCCTTTACGAACTCGGTCATCCAGCCGTCCTAGAATCAAATCGCTTCTCATTACGGTCGTCCTTGGTGTTATTTATAAACCCACCAAAAAGTTTTCTGGTAAAAGTGTGATGAAGCTGTCACGATCGTGTCTCGATTGAGTGTGCGCAAAACCCAATGCGTGGCCGAGTTCGTGTGAAGCTGTTCCAATCTATTCCAAATGACATTTTTCACTAAGTTATTTGTCATTCCTAACTTTTTTTGCTAAAGTTATTCAGAAACGTTTAAAGGAAGCCCAATGATGAACTCAATAAACATTTCTTGGGCGTACCGACTCGCATCCCTCTCCTAATGAGAAACTCTGTGTACGTCCAATTTTTCCGACATAAGAAAAACATCCATCACTTCTGATAACGTCAATTCTCTCAACAGCTGAATTCTTACTGCTAAAGTACTTTTTGATTAGGCTCTGATTAGGCTCCAGCTCTGAAGCCGCAATAGCTTTCGGTCACTGTTTTTGTCTCACCTGTATTGTTTTCCACGAAGTCAATGCAAGTGTCCTCAGACCACAGTGCTGCAGCTTTTCTAAAAACCCTCATCGCCTCATTAGCTAAATTTGTACTATTTATTGACCCAACTTAAGTAAGATCTCGTCAAAAGAACAACAATTTAAAAAACAAACATGCATTCCAAAATGCGTAATTCACTCCTTTTGACCAAATGGATTTAGGATATCTGAAGTCACGAACTGCCTGTCGTTTCTTACGATCGCTTTCATTATTTTTGACGTTTTCTATAATCTCTCCGGCTTGCTCCCTGAAAACATGAACACAGTATCCAAAACGATAACTCATGAGTAAGAAACTCATAAATTTAATAACTTGGTAAGGATCATATCTCCTTGAAACAACGCCATGTCAACTTTGCTCTTCCGATTGATTTCTTCTATTGTATTCTATTCTTCTATTGTATCATCGATCGCTTGAATATGGCTGTTTTTTGCTTCCACATAACACTGAGAACTTTACTTTACCTACTGATATTCATTAAAAGAAAACGTGCTAGCTAACTTCAATTTCATTTATTGATTCAGCATTCAGTTCTGAAGAATTAATAAGTCTACCCTTTATTTCGGTTTCCATATTGTGTAAGTGCTCGAGAAGCCTTACTGTATCGTGCTCATGTGGTTGCTAAAAACCAAACACATTTAACAAAACGCATTACTATATATTTCCAAATAATGTCAGAGATAGTTACATTTTTGAGTAATTTATATCCTTCATTTAGTTTTTCTTCAAAGCTCTTTTCGCTAGTGATTCCTTCACTTGTCGTTTCCGAGCTATAAAATATTCCTGTGCCAGTGTGAGCAGCCAAAATTGTGATTAGCAAAGCTCTCATCCTACAACTTAAAATGGAACGAAAGGAAACGTGCCTTTCACAGCAACGAAATAAAGTGGAGACGTGAGATCGTATGGAAAATAACACCCTTTTCATTGGTAGTACCAATAGCATCCTCACGTCATCGATTAAGCGTCCATGTGAGAACTAATGAGAAGGAACAACTGTTGAAACAAACTGAATACAACAAAGCTCATCTGCTATGTCTAATTGACGATGTTTTTTCTAGCCTGAGTCGCCTTATATCGAAAGCGGCGTCAAAAACCAGTGAGCAAAACAGCACACTGATTGGAATAGAAGAATGGCAAGTGGAATGTGATCCTGAAAAATCGCTTCTTGGTTACCCAGCCGTCTTCAGATTTCGCATGATTTTCGACCAACAGACAGTGACAACCACTGATTTTTTTTTCCGACAATGTCAAACAGAAGACTTGAAAAACGTCGTAGCAAAAGCGGCAAAACTGGAACTGGGTTGAAAATGATATATTTCGTGAACAAGGAGAGATGTGCAGTGCGTCCATGTCTCCAATTTCTATGTAGTGTGAAACACTGGTATCAATATTGTAGTTACAACAGTTTGTTAGTTTGTATAAAGGCGAAAAGTTATTAGGAGCAATCAATTGCAAAGGTACGCTGCTAACAGTTGTAGCTATCCACTCGCATGGAAACATGAACTATTTGTAGATCGCAATCATCTACATAAGGGTAGCAGACGTTTCCATTCTTTCCTGTTTTATCCTCGTAGTTCTAGGTACTGTGAATGAGTTTCGGGAAGGAAGAAATAGATTCAGCAGAAAAGTCATTGTCGTTCCTCGCAGTTTAAGTAGATTCTTGGTTTCAGTAACTTGGATTTGCTGCACAATGTTTGTCGTTCACTTCCTTCTTCATGATATAAAGCTTTTCGAGAAATTGCATTGTGACCTCGGTGTTTAACTCCTAAGAAAAGCGGACAATTAAGAAAAATGGAACAACTTTCTACCGTCCTTTGAAGTTGTATTTATTTAGAGAGTCAGTGCCTTTTTGGGTTTTTAAGCTAAGACGAGGTTGATGAAGATGTTCACCGCGCTAACGTTTCCACGCCTTCGTCTTAATCAGAGCCGATGATCCGAGTCGATGGTGCACATTTGTTCCACTTCTCGATGTTGCCTCTTCATCTTCGTACAATGACGGATCTTCTTCAGTGGAGCACGGCTGGAATGAGGCAACTTCACCTGACGGCGCTCTTTTATAGAGAACGTTTATTGTTGACAATGACTATCCCCTTATAATAGTTGTTTCCCAACGGATGCTCCAATATACAGCAAACAGTATTATGTTATCTAGCACATAGCGAAAAACATTCGGGTAGTCTTACGTTATTTAGTTGGCGACTTGACTTAAATGTCAATTTAATCGTTTTGCAAACCTTTTTTCTTCACTGGATCGTTCATCCTTTATTCCGATTGTTGAGCACCATCGCATCGACGAAACATAGGAGTGGTAAATCAGAGAACCCGAATCGTGCAAGGTCAATAAGACTGACATCAAAGAGAATTTTGTCAGATGAAAAGGAAAAACAAGAAATGACTACACGCAGACTCGCCTCATATTTAAACAGAAAGCATTTTCGCCCGTTTAGGCAGCAACAAAATATTTTCAATTTTAACTCCCACTGAAACAACACATTTGATTCATTGTTGACATGTTATATTTAGAATTTTACGCAAAATATTTTTACGCACTTTCAACTTGATGCTCTTCGTTTTCACTCCACTGGCACATTTAGTATTCGTTTCGGTTTTTCCAAGGAAGTGGTTGTTATCGACTACGCACCTTTCAGGAATACGGTGATGAGTTTAGATTATTAAAACTATCTCTATATGAAGTTTATATATCCATACATATATACACAACTACTGGCATAATTGCATCGCCCATCATCAGTGGTGGTGCGGGCTCCAGCATCACTTCCATTCGTTTCTCTCTCGCGCAGTAGTCGCCCGTGGTGGCGGTTTCCTTCATGCATTCGGGCGTCAGCTGGTGTTCGTATATGAGGCGAGATCACTTCCTGGATGTCAAACGCTAATGGTATCACGTTCATTTCGACGCTGTCAAGTGGTTTCTCGTAGTTAGGACAATGTGCTAATCGTTCTTCCGACACACTTCTATGATCTGCGATAGTTTGATGTGATCCATACAAAAGAATCACTGTTGAGACCCTCACTGTTCTCGTTTCTCTCTCGCGCAGTAGTCGCCCGTGGTGGCGGTTTCCTTCATGCATTCGGGCGTCAGCTGGTGTTCGTATATGAGGCGAGATCACTTCCTGGATGTCAAACGCTAATGGTATCACGTTCATTTCGACGCTGTCAAGTGGTTTCTCGTAGTTAGGACAATGTGCTAATCGTTCTTCCGACACACTTCTATGATCTGCGATAGTTTGGATGTGATCCATACAAAAGAATCACTGTTGAGACCCTCAGAACTGATTGTGCATATGCAGGGTCTTCAAAAGGATAATATTCGTAAACAACTTGTACAGTGCGCTCAAGCATGTCAGGTGGTGGATACCAAGATCTCTTCCGTTACTCTTCTCGGTCAGGATGAACGCGCGCGAGGTCCTTCACTGTTCTCAAATGCTCTTTTTCTTATGGAAAACTGTCATCTAAGTTGCCCGAAGTACATGTAGTTTGTGGCCAGTAGCTCTAAGAAAATCGACGATGATATAATCGGGTCCTTTAGCTGTGCCTCTATTTATGGTTTTATCGCAAACCTCAGTGTGTAGAATCACTAGACTAGAGTTCCAACCTCCCAGATTTTCTCCTGCAGAAAATTCGTAGTCCGAAACGGAGCTTACGAAGCAGAAAATGTTTATATAGAAGTTGTGTTAGTTGGCCAGTGGATTAGAAAGTTGGTCGAATTTGTTTGTTGTCTGCCAACTGCACGTGGAATGCTCGGCTTTGTATGAATTTACCACGCCGGCCTTTTTTCCATAACTGCCATGGACAATCTCGAGTTTGGGTTATAACGGTTTATAGCAATAACAACAGTACAATAACAATATGTAATATGTCGCGATATATGGTTAACTGGATATATACGATCGAGATTGAAACGACAACAGGTGATGCCTCTGAAGGAAGCTAGGCAGACACTGAAGTTGGAGCATTGAAGAATTGAGGGACTGGAAGATAAGCACTGGAGGTTGGAACCCAGGCACTGGTAGATTAGAAGACCGACACTGGCCGATTGGAGGACAGGCACTGCTAGTGATGATTAATGGTGCTCCTTATATTCTGTCTGTAATGGATGGGATTTCACAGAGGTGATCAGAGATAGAGCGCAAAGAAAGGTTGTATACTTTTTCAGCTAATACTATTATTTGTACAAAGAGTTCGTGAAGGACACACATAGGTTTACACAGAAAGTGCATCAGAACTGCCGATTTCTTAAAAGTACATGCAGTTGGCGGCGGCTTATTCAGCGCCCGAATCAAGGGACAAAGAAGAGCGGAAATACAAAGAAGTTACAGCATCTCTTTCTATCCCAGCTGCGAGGCAAATGTTTGGAGCGGTAATTCAAAGATAATTTATAGAACATGCTTGGATAGATGTATAACGATTACAAGTAAAACAGTTATTGTAGAAGACATAAGGCAACATAGAAATAGGAACTATTTAATGAATGGTTACTATAGAAGTTATCCGTTGAATTAACATTCTGTGTACTATATCGGGATGCAGTGAAATTCCCATTTTCATTAATCGAAAAGGATAGCAAAACACTACAGCAACAAGAGGCTTGACTTCACTCTTTCAGACTAGATCGTTCTCGAGCTGCTTACAAATACTCTGTTTGCCTATGCCAATGTAAACTCTTCTGTAAAATTTGTTTATAACAAGCATTTATTGTCACCCGTGTCAGACGTGTTTGCAGTAAGGTCAGGCCTCAGTTTACCTCTCTTTTCCAGCAACTTCACATCGCGACGACGGCCACCTGTAGAACATCGAGTCGGATCAATGCGGTTGTTCTGAAAAAGATAAAGACGTTGAACCTTTAGCTAAATAAATTTTTCTGTTTACCTTCTGTTGGTTTAATAATATAAGAAGGTGTCAATTACAAATGCTCTTAGGATGGAGGTTAAATGATCGTCGATGGTCCGTAAGCATTGGTTCCTCTAGTTTGGTGTTATAAAACAATGTCATCAACAAAGCGAAGATGGTGCGATCTGCAACCATTAATTTTCACTCCCGTGCTGTCCTAGTCACATTACGCATTACGTTCTTTAGGGTGGGGGTAAACAATTTGGATAAGATGATAGCGCCATCCCTAATCCTTGTTTTGGCGTCGATATTGATAAAAAAAAAGGATAAAGCTCACGGCGTTGATCAATCTCTGAGGAGGCGCCATGCATTCGGCTTCATTAAGTATCGTTGGAGGTGACTAAATGCATATCTGGCTTTTACAATGACTCGCGGTGGCCGGCCGATGTATCGAGCCAGTGCTGCTGTGCTCCCAGACGAGTCTGGTACCAATTTGCCGGCCGCGGAGGGATGGAATGCTTGGTGGGCTATGGGCGCGGGAACACGTATGTGTTACAGGGCGTCTCCGAACGCAGAGCCAAACCCCAAAATTTCAATGTTACCTTACATATTGATTAAACACACCGAGGTTGAAGGAAAGTCGGTTTCGAAGTATTACCTTAAAGAATCTGTGATTTTCCCTGCAGACGTTCTCCATGTCCATATAGCAATCTTCGACCTCGTCTTCCTCATAGCTTCATGCAGGTGCATAGATGTTAAAGATTGTCATCGCCGGTATTGATCCACATCTGTTCAACCGTAAACGTCTGATTCGCATTGTTCATTTTTCGAATAAATCGATTTTCTTGGCCAAACTTGTGGTGACGAGAACGCCGAGATGTAGCCCTCTTTTGTGGCATGTTACTAGCAACATTTCTTCTCCGTTGTCGTAGATGGCGTTGGATCGGGGGAGTATTCTCTTCGCAGCCAATCCAAAGACGTCGTACCTTGTCCTTCTTGCCTGCATTAGCTCTTCTATCGAGGACTCGGATGCAACTGAGTGTGCATTATATACACAGTTCCCCACTTTAGACCGTGGAGAACAAAGTTTGGAATGGTCGTGAGACCTCCGCTGCCGCTGTGGACTCGTCCTATTCAACACTGCTGCATTGGAGCTCTTTGGGTGTCGTTGGAATGAGACTCGTTTGTGTAGCATTTCTCAAAATCGAGTTTCAGTTAACCTCGTCAGTGACTGAAATTCGATGTTTTTCTTCAATGAGGAAACGCGAGGTTAGTACTGTAGAATTTATTAGCATGCAATAGCTGACGTTCCGGTGGTTTCTCCTCCTTCTTCGGTTTTGGCAATTTACTCTACTGTGATTTTAAGTGATTGCCTTGTCAACTGTTCCACGCAAGAGGATATCGACAAATAATTTAAGTTATTGAACGAACAGTCAGAGAACATAAAATTTACCAAGGATGTCGAAAGAAAACTGGCTTTCATTTCTAATCGTTCAAATTAAACTGTCTTAAAACGGATACAAAAAATTGGTACCGATGGACAAGCAGTAAAAACATAGTGGTCTCAACTTTCCTTTTACCTTTCACACATTAAAAGTGCGCTTATACGAAATGATGTGTTTCGAACAGCCACCAGCGTGTGCACAGGTAAAGAGCAAAAAGAAGAATCCTTGAAATTGGCGCTACAAATAGCCATTTCAAATGCCTGCGAAATTGTAGCTCCGCAGCATAGGCATAGAAGAAAAATCACGCTTCTAAACAATAATCCTAGCCAGAATAAGACCCCGTTCATCTTGCCCTTTATTTCAGACGAAACGAGTGCATATATAAAACTTTGCTTAAGAAGGGCTGATTCTAGGAATTCCGTAAAAGGTGATGGAAATGCTACCGGACACGCTAAGATGCCAGCTAGTGCGCAGCCGCCTAAATGACCGACTATTTACAACAAAAAACTGATTTATTTACTTTATTGGTAGAGACAGTGACTGCATGAGTTCGGGTACGGTGCACTTAATCTCGTCCAAATCATGTGGGGACGAATACATTTACGAAACGGGTAGACTGCTCTACGTCCGCTTAAAAGAACACGTAGTCGGCAAATCTAGATTCGAGCGAAACCCTCCACCAGGAAAGCACAGGACAGGGAAACATAATGCAGAAGATTTTGAAATAGAAGTCACTTTCCTCGCACAGGAATACAAGCCATTAGCCCATAAAACTCTTGAAGTGTTTTGGATTACAACCACCATGGTGCTAAGATGTTTGCAAAACTCCGCAGGTGTCTGAAGTGGGGTACAAATGCATCATTATCTTTTCCGGGTTAGCGCATTCACCTCCACACCATGCTGGTCAGTCGTTCCGCCGGTCTCCCAGATAGTTCTATCGATCAGTGCCATCAGAAGTCACCCGTCAACGGGATTGATTTAGGGAGCCCAAATGGGTAAACAATCCAGTTAAGCGGAGACTATAGCCGAAATAATAGGTTGTAAATAAAAAGTTAACATTAAGAATGTCGCATTCACCTCCACACCATGCTGGTCCGTCGTTTCGCCTGTCTCCCAGATAGTTCTATCGATCAGTGCCATCAGAAGTCACCCGTCAACGGGATTGATTTAGGGAGCCCAAATGGGTAAACAATCCAGTTAAGCGGAGACTATAGCCGAAATAATAGGCTGTAAATAAAAAGTTAACATTAAGAATGTCACTATTATCAGAGACTAGGCTAGAAAAAAGCTCTTGTTCTGCTTATCTTTATAGATCAATTCGAACCTAGCAATTCTTTCTCTTAGCGAATCATTTAGAAATTAACATTTTTTTAAGATTTGCATCCCCCCCCCGTCGTCAACTCGAGCTCGTGGATCAGTGATTTCGCATAGCATTCATTGGTGGGCGAAGATGGCAAAAAAGAAGGTACCAACGTGTAATGCTTCTTCAGCACTTTTAAAATAAATCTCTCTTCGCACAGGCTTCATCTACTGGCTGCTGGTGGTCACCAACGACGAGAAAAAATCACTTACTCTGGTTGGCGGCAATTCTGTAACCTTTGACTTTCTTTATTTACGAAATGAAATCAAAGAGCAGTGGAAAAAAAACAGTACACAAAATTCAGTGGTTGAATGATAGTTGTTTGAGCTTGAAACTTCGGGTGTTGGTTAACCAGCTGCCTTCACAGACAAATGATTTCTGATCAACGGTTGTAGGGTTAGGAACCTGAGTGCATTTAGTAAACATCAACAAGCTATCAGGAAAAGTTCAACGAATAGATGATCAAAAACGAGACTGCTTTAAAAATTATTCGTTTAACGGAATAGATATGATATGCAAGATGTGAATGTATTACAATAGCAGATACGAGGTTGGTGTAGGTCTTGCCGTTGTTGTTTTTGTTGGTATTGTAGGACGATGGCGATTTCGCCTTCCTCAGAGCCGTGATGTTACGAGTGTCCTAGAAAAAGATTAGGTAGATGTATAGTAAGAAAGAAAAAACATAGAGAAAGGGAATGATGTGGTCTCATCTATGTTGGCAAATTTAGTATGCCAATTCTCTAGCCTTTCTTGCGTAATAATAACTGATGGGATGTTACAAATATTAAAGTTCGATTCTAACGGGAAATATAAATTAGAAGCGTGCATATCAATCCTTATTCATGCGTTTTATCTTTTTCTCTTCAGTTCCTTATTTGGTTTTACATTCATTGAACTGCTCTGGATAGTCTGTTGATGATTACTAAAAGCTTGCCACTGTTCACATCCGTAGCCAGTGATCAGAAACCGTTTATTCTCAATAAAGGCAGCTGGTTAACCAACTCTTGGAATTTCAATCCCAAACAAGCGCCATTCATCTTTCCAACTTTACTTTCTGTTTTCGTTTACGCTCTTTGATTCCAGTTCCCATATAATGAAGCCTTTAGATTCGAGAACCATCGCTGATCATACATAAAAGTGACAATGTGCTCTGTAGTTGACCATACTTCTAACTTTAATACTTATTAGTTCCATCGTTAACTCTTCTTATTAGATTTTGTATGAATCGTTTCTAGATAAGCTGATGACGGTGACTGCTTTGACGAAACGAAAAAATAGAAATGCCATGCGTGCAATTCAATTTCTCGTTTTCCAAGCCTCTCCTTCAATGCATTAGTGTTTAAGTTCCAGGATGAAAGCTTTACTAATTACATTTCTGGCAGCCTGTCCAGGGCTCCTTTACAGCAGGGAACAATCCTCCAACGATGACGACTTTGAAAACGAACTAAACGAAGGATATAACCGGCTGAAAAATGTAAGGCTTGCACATCAACCTCATATGTACCTACTGTATGTATTAGCTTTCCTTTTAGCCACACTTTTTCTTAGGTCCCGAATGAGGCTGATACCGTGAAGTTTCTCAGGGAACTGCACAATATGGAGGATGAAATAAAGAATGAACTCGCTCAAGCACCACAGCAGTTACCAAGTGAAATAGTGGTAAGCACATTGATAATAAGATCAGCTAAGAAACAAAGTCAAGCCTTTAGAACCACCTGGGAACCAAAGTAAATCATATCGAACCAATGGGTGATACAATCGAGGAAGTTAACCACAACAGCAAAGTCGATACGGCGCTATTTCAAGGAGACATTGTTCTCACGAAGTTCGTCACATTATGGGCTTCTGAAAAGCATTTTTCCATTTGAACGTCCTGCTCTCGTTCTCAGAAAGCAAGCAGAGGAGCTCATGGAGGATATCAAAGCGAACAGAGGCAATCGCAGCAAACGACAAGCATTCCGTGATAGTAGGTATCCCGAAACATTATGGACAAACAGAAACGTCTACTTCTCGTACGGCTGGAATGCAAGTTCGTTTCATCCGACTCTTGTTCGCACCAGAATACATAAGCCGCTAAGCTAAATTGCTTCAAAACCAATTTTAGCCGAGGCAGCGAAAAGAGTGTTCAGAAAAGCCGCTTATTTGTGGTCTACACAGACCTGCATTGCCTTCGGCGAAAGCAGCACAGGTATGACAAAACTAAAATAAAAAGACAAAAAAAAACTTAAGATTTTAAGACGGTGTTTTTAGCCAAAGATAGAATTACACTCATAAAAAGTGATGGGTGTTGGTCCTATGTTGGAAGAATTGGAGGTGAACAGGTTCTCTCACTAGGAAATGGATGCGAATCGGTAAGAACCTTCTGCAAGGAACGTTTATTTTACATGCTGATTTCTTGGTGGTAGGTGATTTGAAGTATGCAGTCAACATTAAAGATTGTTAGCGCTGAATAGCGGCATGAGAGTCTCACTTCACGCAGGTCGGAACCGCAGCTCACGAAATCGGCCACGCCTTAGGTTTCTACCACGAACAGTCAAGACACGATCGTGACAGCTTCATTACACTTTATACGCAAAACTTCAAGGTAAATTTTCAAAAAAAAAATAACGGGACACATAGGCAGAGGTGACAGAGGTGTGATTACAGGCCGGATGGATTTCTCAATTCTCTAAAGAAACTGAAAAAACCAATTACAACTACAACTTGACTTATGACTACGGAAGTATTATGCAATACGGCGCAAGAAGGTCTGCCAAGCTCCAAACATTTCAGTGCGCAATCACGTTAACATTGTAAACATTTTAATTGCAGTGTCTCAAGAGACGGTAAACCCATTATGGTTCCGCATGACATTAAATATATGCAAACCCTTGGTTCACCGATGATTTCACTATATGACAAGCTCATGATGAACATGCACTATGGATGTCTTGGTGAGAAAGTTATTGCATATCTTTGACATTCTCTACTATGCTCCAGAAATTTTGCTTAAGATTAATTCAATCTAGACCGATGCAATCAAAGCTCCACATCAGCTAAGTGTGAAAACGGCGGTTTCCCGAATCCCAGAGACTGCGCCAAATGTATTTGCCCAAGTGGGTATGGTGGAACACTTTGCAATGAAAGGGTAAAAAATCACATTTAGGACATTCCCTTCCAAAAATCTATACAAATATTACAAAAATCGTTCTTTACAGCCAGCTGGTTGTGGCAAAACGTTGACAGCAACCACTTCCTACCAAACTCTTGAAGATGTAGTAGGTGATAAAAATGCATTGGAGGCATTCGACGACTTCATCATGTGCCATTACTGGATTGAAGTATTCTAATTAAGTCAACCAAAAACAATTCTGAACCTTAAAGCAACGTTTTTTGAGGCACCGGCTGGTTCCAAAATTGAGGTTGTGTTGGATAGTTACACGACAGACTTGGCTGTGGATGGTTGTAGGTATGGAGGAGTTGAAATAAAAACAGGAAGCGACATTCGACATACTGGCTACAGGTGAGCGTCTAATTCTGCAAAAGATTAAATCAGTTGCACAGACATAACTCCGAGTATTCTTTCTTTGATGAGCTTGCACGAGGTTGATAATAATATTTATTATCGGCTAACGTTTCGACGTCTTCGTCTTCATCAGAGCCGATGATCCGAGTCGATGGTCCACGCTTGTTATTCGCCTCGATGTGGCGGCTTCGCCTTCGTGTCGAGTCTGGTCTTCTTCAGCGGTCCATCTCCTCGAATGAGGCATATCCCTTCAGTGATGCCCTTTTATACACGATGCTGATGGTGGATATAATGATAATGTCCGTTGATAACTACTTGTTTTTCTTCCGGACGTATATCATCGCGCACATCGTGCAGAAGTCGGTGTTATCATTAGCTAGCACTATTATATTATTATATTATTCATTATATCCACCATCAGCATCGTGTATAAAAGGGCATCACTGAATGAGTGTGCCTCATTCGAGGAGATGGACCGCTGAAGAAGACCTGACTCGACACGAAGGCGAAGCCGCCACATCGAGGCGAATAACAAGCGTGGACCATCGACTCGGATCATCGGCTCTGATGAAGACGAAGACGTCGAAACGTTAGCCGATAATAAATATTATTATCAACCTCGTGAAAGCTCATCAAAGGAAGAATACATATTGATTAAGCACACCGAGGTTCAAGGAAAGTCGGTTTCGAAGCATAACTCCGAGTGTTCAGATTTTGTGCTGAGGATAATATTGGTACATCGTTGATCTCTACGCGCAATATTGTTCCTGTGATTACTTACAGCAGATTCTATGAAGCCAAAACAGTTCTACGTTATCGTATTGGTAATGTTTAATTCAATACTCTCAATTTGTAAATGGCTCATGTAACCAGTTACTGCTATGCAAACTGTTGCAGCTTCCTCCGGTCCAGAGATTCCTCAGACAACTGCTCGACCTAAAGTTGGCTCAACAGGGCGTCAAACAGTTGGCCCCACTGGACGTCCTACAGTTGGTCGCACAGTTCGTCCAACCAACGGTCCCAAATCTAGGACAACGCCAATTTTGAATTGCGTAGACCGTCCTTCGTATGTACTAATAATATTTCCTTTATGTTTCTACAAATTCAAAACAATTTTTAAGGTGCCGCACAATAGTAAAAATGAAATTCTGCGAAACTGCGACTGAAGCCATGAAGAGAAGCCATTGTCCCGTATCTTGTGGCCTCTGTTAAGTATCGCCAGCATTTCCACATACAGCTGCTTTTGCATGCCTTCTGTCAAGTATTTACGAACCTATAATATGCCGATATTTTGATGCACGTAAATGACTAGCATGCACAAATAAATATGCACTCGCATGTATAGACATACACTTATATACACAACAGATACTCAGCCATACGATACGCTATACAAACAGCCATCAACTTACATTTGTTAAGTGTGCAGACTGGCAAAACCTTTACGCCTTAACATCCATGCACATCAAAAACAGTTTCACTTAGACACTCAACACTTAAACTCATGTTCTTTGGAGGTCTTTCATTTATTGTGGGACACCAGCTGCAGAGAGCCTTACATGAGTGAGAAGTGTGCTTGAGTCAGATCAAGAAGTAGTTCTGAAAGCCTGAAAGCCTGAGGTATGAAGAGACGTGACGCATAATCGCTAGTGGCGCCTCTCTACACTTCATGTTCGGAAATTTGGAAATTATCCAGAATGCCCTGAGAGAGTTCCAGAGTTTTACTCCCTGATGTTTTGGATTCCTATGCGAAAATAGTGACTTTTACTTCAAAATCTTCTCCGTTATGTTTCTCTGTCTTGTCCGTGCCTAACAGAGTATTTGGTTTAACTTTAAATTTATCGACTAGGTGTTCTTTTTATACGGATGCAAAATGGTCTACCCTTCCCTGTAAACTATTCGCCTTCACATGCTTCATCCGAAAATATTAGATACATTATGCCCTAGCTCATTCAATCACCAAATCATTACCGTTAGGGTATTTAGTGCAATTCTGCGTTGGCCATAAAAGGAAATACAGTCGGTTACGAACTAATTGCTGTCTGAGAGTGTTTGGTGTTGTTTTAGTTAAATTAACAAGTGTTTTAACAAAAATCTTGTGTTTGTTCGTCAAGAAAAACAGCGAATAATTCATCGACGCCGTGGTTGAGAGGTAGCCATTACGGGGTTTCAAAGGTTTTCCCAATGGGGTTTTTCTTGCACTATTCGGAAACATTTGCTGAATAAATTTGCTAAAAATATAACTTCAATGGCTCTTAGATATTTGCAAAACTCCGGACCGCGGATGCCTGCGGTAGGCAACAAACGAGCGATTACCCCTTCCGGGGCTAACGCGTTCACCATCACACCATGCGGATCCTTCATTTCGCCTGTTTCTCAGCTCAGAAATGTGTTTTAAAAATTTTCTAAATTCACAAAAAGTGCTGCTGAAAATTTGGTCTTAGTCTAACCGAAATCTTATATGGTGCTATACAACAAAGGTACTATTATTTAACCAAAAACCTATGTAACTGTTTCCAAATGAAATCATCACTTCTTTGAGATTGAAATGATTGAAGGAGGCTAGTGTGCTGCATACGTAAAGCGTTGTAACAACTGAAGAAAGGGGAGGGAGCAACATAACCTGGAATCCTCAAGTTCAACTGGAGCTTCTATTTATGGGTTCTCTCCAGAACAACTTATTTTATTTGGACGAGTGGACTTTACACTACTCTTGTCCATTTTGTTTTTTTCTGAGTGTGGCTATATTACAAGATTGCGACAAGAAATAAAATCAACGAGGAATACGAAACTAAACAGACAAACAGACGGAAGTAAAGCAAATGTCTTACGAGAGAAAAGTATTCCAACATCTTTGGAGTTAAATATTTAAAAGCATTACAGTGTGACCGACTGCCATAGGATACATTGCACCGAGTGCAGATCGTATTGGTGGGTGGCAATCGATTGACACCCCTATTGTATAGAAGAGCACCGGCTAGTGAATTTCCCACCTCGAGTGGTGCTTTCTCCAATGCATTTGACTCGATGCGACAACGAACAACCAGATAGTGATAGAACCAGCTGTGGATCATGACTGGAATTAATCCGGATCTGGAAGATCGCGAAACGTTAACCGGATAAACCTTTTTATCGACCTCACGTTAGCTTAATAATCCAAGAAAGCAAAGAGATTGCGAATATTAGGATCTCATTAAACCACAATGACATTTCAACATTCTATAATTACTTCTTTTTTGGTTCAAATTTAAGTCTGAAACTGTTTAAAGACAAAAACCTTCAAACCATGCAGCGCATCTTCGTTCATCAGGGCTGACAGCGGAACATTATAGTCACACAAGCCCCGACGACGTTTTTCCAGACTGCTTTTTTTTCTCTACTGCTTCTAGTACTTTCTCTTGCCTGCAGCGATGTAGATCTTCCTGCAAAGTTTTTCTGAACTACTTCGATATTTTTGAATTTTGTATAGGAATATAGGCAACCGCGCTTTTTAGCAGCGTACTATTTGTGTGCCCGAAACTATCTTAGAGATCGATATCAAATTCACCGTTTCAAACAATTATCGTTAGGGCCCCGATTAAATATGGAAGTATCTGTCGCTTTTAGCAAATGCCACAGAAAAGCACCTTTCCGTTAACCACAAATGTCCTTGCCTCTGACAAAGCGTTGCGAAAGCCTTAGCAAAGTTAACTAGAAAATCTAGGAAGAGGCATATTCTACAAATCTAAAAGTCATCTGTGATCTTCACAGACGAAACCGGCCATCAGGAATGGCGGTTGCAGAAAAACCAAAGGAGTGGATGTGTTGGCACAACTCTGTACGACCGGAAGGGGTAGCTCCTTTATTAATCGAAATTGCTATTATGATATCTGTCGCTTTTAGCAAATGCCACAGAAAAGCACCTTTCCGTTAACCACAAATGTCCTTGCCTCTGACAAAGCGTTGCGAAAGCCTTAGCAAAGTTAACTAGAAAATCTAGGAAGAGGCATATTCTACAAATCTAAAAGTCATCTGTGATCTTCACAGACGAAACCGGCCATCAGGAATGGCGGTTGCAGAAAAACCAAAGGAGTGGATGTGTTGGCACAACTCTGTACGACCGGAAGGGGTAGCTCCTTTAAATCGAAATTGCTATTATGGAGGTAAATATTAACAGAATTGTACGTGCTTCCTATTAAACGGATGTAAGAAACTCATAGACGCCGATGACTTGCCTTGGCAATCAGAACACTGTTTTTAGAGCTGCAGATGACGTTATTTCATTCAAATACACCAACCGGTGGAATGCAGGTGAAGCAGTGGTCAAAGGTGCCCTAAAATTCATATAAGGTCGCTGTTTGGTCTGATTCCCTGGTCAGGTCATAAACAACTCCACCTGCAGGGGTCAGCAAATTGATACCAGGTTTATCTAGGAGGAGCAAACACTGGCTTGATACATCCGGAAGCCATCGTAAGCCAATATTCAGGCCTGATATCCATTCAATAAGCTATAACTATATTTAATGAAGTCGAATACATGCGAATCCCTTGGAGAACGGTCAGTGCCCTAGGCTTTATCGTTTTAGTCCATCAGAACGTGGAAGTATTCTTAACACTTTTTTTTCTCTCAAAAAAATTTGGATAGGCTCGTTTGGATTTCATCCGAAATTGTTCTTCCAAGATGTTCGGATTTTAGACTGAATAAGCCTACATTCATTTACGTGACTGTTAATATTTGTCCGAGTGTTAATTCCATTCCATTCATTTGAGCAATGAAGACGGACGCAGTCGCTTCGTAGAGTGCAGTTCCATCATCAAGGAAAAAGATATACTTCAGATATTTAGATGACTGCTTTGTTGTCTCCTCTACACAGGAGGAGATGAACAAAAGCTTTGAATTATTGAACGAGCAGTCAGAGTGCATCAAGTTCACCCGGCAGAAACCGAAAGACGACTGGTCCCGTTTTTAAACGCCCAAATTAACCCATCAAGTAGCGGTTACATGACAAGGTGATACCGAAAACCAACAAAAACAACAAAAACAAAAACATCATGGTTTTCTTGTTCAGAAATCGCGAGGTTGTTACACAGCATACATTTACTTCCATAGAAAAACACACAATACCATACAACAATAGCTAACGTTTCGGCAGTGTCGCCTTCTTCGGAGCCTGGAAGGGTATACTGATAACCCGTTTTTAAACGCCCAAATTAACCCATCAAGTAGCGGTTACATGACAAGGTGATACCGAAAACCAACAAAAACAACAAAAACAAAAACATCATGGTTTTCTTGTTCAGAAATCGCGAGGTTGTTACACAGCATACATTTACTTCCATAGAAAAACACACAATACCATACAACAATAGCTAACGTTTCGGCAGTGTCGCCTTCTTCGGAGCCTGGAAGGGTATACTGATAAACAGTTTATTAGACCAAACACTTCAATAACACTTACAGTAAGACGAAAAGCTCTATGGCAATTACATGATCAACAGTTCTAACCTTCTTCAATTGAAGTCATGTAAAAAAGCGGTGAGTTTTTCTAGAAGCTGTTGATAATGTAATAGCCATGGAGTTTTTCGTCTTTTTGTAGGTGTTATTGAAGTATTTGGCCTAATAAATTGTATATCAGTGTACCCTTTCAGGCTGTGAAGAAGGCGATACTGCCGAAACGTCAGCAACTGTTCTATTGCATTGTGTGTTTTTCTATGAAAGTAAATGTAAGCTGTGTAACAACCTCGCGATTGCTGAACAAGAAAACTACGTAATCATATTCCAGTACCGAGGTTAATAGAAAGTCGATCCTGAGAACATCCTGGTTCATTCCCTTTCTTCCCACCCTCCGCACACAAAGAGGGCGCTTGTGAGAAACATGTTTCAAACAGCCACCTCTGTGTGCACAACCAGGGAACTAAAGGAAGAATCACGCGACTTGGCTCGGCAAATAGCCATCTCCAATGGCTACGAAGTAGTTACCGCAGGCGATAAGTTCAGAAGGAGAGCGACGCGCCGAAACGAAACACTTGGCTAAAAGAAGGTCACGTTTACGTTGCCCTTTATTAGCGATGAAGTAAGCATAGCTATAAAACGATGCCTAAAAAGAGCAGGTCCAGAGGAATCGGTAGCGATAATTGAAATACCACCGAATATTCTTCGTCGTCAATTAGTTCGTGACCGCTTGCATGACCGACTATGTGAAACAGCAAACTGCGTAATTTGCCCTTCCGGCAGGGACAGTGATGGCATGAGTTCAGGTACGACATACCTAATCTCTTGCAAGGATTGAGGAGATGAATATATTGGCCAAACGGACAGAACCTTATGTATCCGTATAAAAGAACACCTAGATGGCAAACGAAAAGTAAGACAAAGTATCCCATTAGGCACGAATAGGATACAAAAGCATAGCGGAGACGATTTTAAAGTTAAAACCAATTTCCTCGCACAAGAGACTAAGACACAAACGCGAAAACTCCTTGAAGCTTTTTGGATAAATGCCAAAAATCTGGCAATGAATAGCAGGGAGGAATGCCCAGAGGTTACACGCGACCTGGCCCCGTATCTTTGGATCAATTGCTGATGTGGGGTGGCACAGTCATCAACCATATGTGACTGTATCAGATGCTCTAACCTTCCTCATTGGAAGTCATGTAAAAAAGCGGTGAGTTTTTCAAGAAGCTGTTGATCATGTAATTGCTATAGAGTTTCTCGTCTTTCGGCAAGTGTTATTGAAGTGTTTGGCCTAATAAATTGTATATTAATATACCCTTCCAGGCTCCAAAGAAGGCGATACTGCCGAAACGTCAGCTACTGTTGTGTTGTATTGTATTGTGTGTTTTTCTATGGAAGTAAAAGTATGCTGTGTAACAACCTCGCGATTGCTGAACAAGAAAACAAAGTAATGATGCCTTGAATTCTAGAAGTTGAAGTACTTCAAAAAATTACTATATAAATAAACCACCCTGGGAGATTGGTCTACGCCGAAGGTTTTTTCTCTTCAGTTTATTTTTTACTAATCTTTCAGTTGCACGACCCGAGATTACATGTCACACCGCGCGGATCCCAGCAGTTCTAGCGTTTGATTCGTTTCCTCGTATTTATCATCGACGAAGGTCTTCGAACCTTCTTCATACGGGTTAGGCTGTTACTTATTTCATCATCTTCGTCATGAATGTCGCTAAGTGCTGTTCGAAAATATTCTGCTTCCCGAGTTAGCCATACAAGAGCTTCCCACACGGACTGACTATAGGGAATAATCTTGTCCTAGACAAGTCTGGTAGTAATATCCCTTAGAACACAAGCAAAAACAAGAAACCACGACAAACGTAGAAATATATTTTGATACGTTGCATACTAAATAGCATTAATGTAACAATATCCATTCTCTTCAAAGTTAGTTAACATGTTGTGGAACTACCGAGAAGGATAAAAAATTCTCGCTTTATTATAAACACCATTTTCAAGCACTAATGTTAGATGTGCTTTTTGTAATGATTTTTTGTAAACGCCTTGTTTATGAGTAACAAATTACTCTGGAACAGACGGTCGCTAGTTCGACCCTGTTCCGAGTCAACCAAATTTCCTATCTATACGAGATCAAAAGCTGCTACCGGATTTCCCTGGAAAACGTTCTCACTGGACCAAAATTTGCCTGTAGTCGAACCTAAAAGCGAGTCAGAAAACTCCGTTGACGCAAGATAGTAAACCAAATGAAAAAGTGCTGGGTGGCATGAAATTTAAAAAAAAAATAAAGCAAAAAAAACGAAAATTCTTTTATTCAATCTTTGAAAGCGACAGTAGTTGTCAAATTTTTCTGGATCTATACAGCATAGATCGTGGATCACCATGGAAAACTCACCTATACTAACAGTAACAATGAACATTAAAAGTGTTCGCGCAATTTTAACTTATTATTTACCCTACTCTTTTTAATGGCAAGTTATATATTGCTAAATATAACTTTAATGATGCTGAGATATTTGCAAAACTCCGGACCGCTGGTGCTTGCGGTGGGGAACGAACGCGCTATTGTCCTTTCCGGAGAGTAACGCGTTCACCACCACACCATACAGGTCCTTCGCCTCGCCTGTCAATCAGCTAGTTCTATCGATATTTTGCCATCAGAAATCACCCGTCAGCGAGATTGATCTGGGGAGCCCAAATCAGCAACGAACCCAGCTAAGCTGAGGCTGCAGTTTATATTGCGAAATATATAACCTGCCATTAAAAAGAGTAGGGCGCCTGTGGCGCAGTGGGAGGCGGCGCGCACGTGAAATGCGCCCATGGCCCACCAAGCCTTCCATCCCTCCGGGGTCGGTAAATTGGTACCAGACTTTTCCAAGAGGAGAGCAGCACCGGCTCGATACATCGGCAGGACACCGCGAGTCATTGTAAAGGTCAGATATGCATTCAATCACCTCCAACGATACTTAATGAAGTCTAATGCATGGTGCATCCCTCAGGGATTGATCAACGCCGAGAGCTTTTTTTAGAAAGAGTAGGCAGTAAATAATAAGTTAAAATTGTGATTATAACTGCAGCCTCAGCTTAGCTGGGTTCGTTGCCGATTTGGGCTCCCCAGATCAAGCCCGCTGACGGGTGATTGCTGATGGCAAAAGATCGATAAAACTAGCTGATTGACAGGCGAAACGAAGGACCCGCATGGTGTGGTGGTGAACGCGTTACTCTCCGGAAAGGACAATAGCGCGTTCGTTCCCCACCGCAAGCACCAGCGGTCCGGAGTTTTGCAAATATCTCAGCATCATTAGAGTTCGGGCAGTTGCCATAAAATTACTCACTTCCAATATCATGTGGGCAATCAGTGAGGGAATTCCAATAATGCCCAACCTCAAGGGATAAATTAAAATCCCTAAAAAGTAAAGAAATCCAAATGTTTAATTACCACATGATGATGAAAACCATTCGAATTATGACGACATCCAGAACCATGAAAAAATCCACGAGAGGTCGAGCTAGGTCCCCAACTCGCGAGATCCTCATACCCATCGTGATACAAAAAATGATCAGCCCTAAATGAGTTTCGAGAAATGGAGGAAAAACCTTTTAAATGTGTATCATTCTCAGTATTTATTTTTCTATATTTATTTACACGGCTTTCGTTTCTTGCTATTGAAGTGACGAACCAGTTGACCACCCGAACAATTTAAGGAAGCTTCTACTTCATCATGTCCTAGTTTTGACTTAAAATTCTCTTCTGTTAGTTTGAAGCGTGTCTATATTCCATAGCCTTGGGCTGTTGTCAGGAGATGTCTACCGTTTTTATCGCATTCCAGAGCTATACGATTTGTTCAGGCTGGATATGAGTGCACATAAAGAAAACCAAATCTTTTCACTCATTTTCACTATTAAAAGTCGACCATCGAAATGACAGTCTTCTGTTAACGATTGAGATTCCACTTAAAGCATTTTCTAACTACTGTAATAGAAGAGTATCCGCTGAAGTGCTTCTCGTGTCTGATGACCTTACCGTCGACACATTGACGCATACAGCAGCACGTCTGGTTTTCAACCACCGTCTTGGACAATCTTCTGCTTCATGTGTGCAAAATGGCACTCCCTACATCCTTCTCTCGATGGTTCTTCATGTTGACAATGATGTAATTGTAGAATGGTAAACTTTTATCGTGACATCTCTGTTTGTCTGACAAAACACTTTCATGTTCTTAATAACTCAAAAGACCGACTTTCTGTAAACCTCGGCATGTATAATTAATATGTTTATCTACGATCTTATAAACTGATCTTGTTTAGCTGGCGAGGTTGGTGTAGGCCTTCGTTGTCGTTGTTGTTGTTGTTGTTGGTCGACGGCTGACGTTTCGGCGATTTCGCCTTCCTCAGAGCCGTGGTGTTACGAGTGGGACTACCTCGCACCAGCTAAACAAGATCACTTTATAAGATCGTAAATAAATACAGTTTCATGTATTGGCCAGAATATCTTGATTTTATAGGGCCTTCTATGTCCCCTACCGGATCAAAAGTATAAGACGCTTTTTCAATGATTCTATGAAAAAACATATCAACATTTTCAGCTTATGAAGTGTAAAATTTTATAACTGTAAGGAAATCGATTGTTACTGGCATAATGAACGTTAGTGTTCATGTACAACAAAATCGCTCTACTGCTTTTATACCGTTGTTGTAGCTTTCACATGTACAGTAAGCGTGTGATAAACCGATCCAGCATGGTGACGAGTACTAGCAGTAGGCTGTTCGGATGTTCAATTATGACCACAACGGCACATGATGCTGTAAAATCGACGTAACGTATTAGATCATCGAGAACAGAAACACAGGTGGGACAATTTGTTTGCTTCCTAGAGCCATCACTGCAAACAGAAGAAGAATTCGCTGCTGGAAAGGTCGAAATTTACATGGGAGACCACCCGCTCCTAGGATGATGTGACAATTTCGTCTGAGCACCAAAGATGGCTAATCGTGGTTTTATAAGTGGCTCAGTTCCAACAGATTTTGCAGAGTCTTTTTTTGGCTGACCAATCTCTCCACGTACTCCTGCTTTTCTCTTTTTAAGGCTTTTGAAATCCTCGAATTTCTACGGACTTTTGCAAGCAGTCTCTATTCCGTTGTTATTGGCTCGTCCTGCTAACAAAGTCTTTGAAACAAATTCTGCAGCCATTTTTTCGTTTTCTTACTAGTGTTTTTGAAGTCAAACATTCCTCAGCGTCTTATAAGCTGAGTTTCTTCATCTCATTTACATTGTTGTAAACATGTTAAGTGAGTTGGTTGCATTCTAAGACGATCTCGTTGGTTAAGACTTCCACTTCGTTCCTCAAAAAGCGATTTTCTATTATTACTCAATGATGTTGTTCATCGTTGTTGAAATAATTAGAGTCGCTTAATTCTCCTTTGTATGGTGTCGAAACATTGCATTCATTGGATATCGCATCTAATATCTTAGGTACTGTATTTATCGTACATTTTTGCACTGTATTGTTATTAATTTATCCGAACTCACCGAATACTTCGCTCCATCTGTGTACTTAAGTTTCTGGATGAACGATAGAAGAATAGTTTTTAGGCCATTTGTTCTTCATTATTAAAGAGTGTGGTAGCGACCTCATCCTCCTTCATCATTGCTGGTAAAGGAGAGCTACTATCACACCGTCCGTGGAATCATTCCCTACACTTCCACTTTTCAGTTCCTCCAAGCGCTTCTTTCTACCTGTAGAAAAATAGGTTCTTCTGTAAGAATTTTTTGTTTTGGCACTTAACACCAGCTTCGCAACCGAATTCACTCTCATATCTCTTTGTTATCATATCAAAGAGCGAGTGTGGCGCAGTGGTTGGAGGCGCCTTGCAACACACACCCGCGCCCATGGCCCACCAAGCCTTCCATCCTTTCGGAGTCTCCAAATTCGTACTAAACTTGTCTGGGAGGATAACAGCATTGGCTCAATGCATCGGCAGACCACCGCGAGTCATTGCAAAGGCCAGATATGGATTCCACAAATGTATTACGCAAGCCGCACGGCTTGATCAACGCCGAACACTTCGCTCTTTGGTACTTATTACTAACCGTGTTAAATGTGTTGCAGCAAGATCGAGCTTTAGTTTTTTTCCTTTTCGAACAACTGCTTAGTAGCAATGTAATGTGATCCGATCATCCTGCTTGAGCAACTGAGACGAATTTGGTAGACCTTTTCAGCCCGTCCGAGGAGCTGTCCGTAGTCTTTGGTCGGTTTTCTTTTAAAAATCTGTCAGTCACGTTAAGACAGGATTTCGTTCAGAATGTTCTCGTCGCACACAACAAAAGTTTTTCTTTGTGGTCGGTGACATGAACCCTATTCCAGCTTATGGCTCAATCAAATCATTGTGCGAAGAAGGCGGTGATCGGAACCAGTGAAGAATGACGGGACACCGATGTGTCAAGTAGGCACCATCTTACGCTTGCCAGAATTTGCTCCATCTCCTCATGAGCCATGCCGTTAGTCAGCTACCACGTTCAACAGCGGCTTTCTTTTTTCTAGAAAAACGAGTCTCCATGAAAGAGACGTGCTGCACGTGAACCACAAGCGATAAACATGAGTCGTTAGTGAGTGGATTCCTCAGGATGTTAAACGCAATGTAGAAGGTTTACAGGCAACGTGACAGCGAAAATTGGAGGATTTCCTGGTGCCAATTCGCATCACTCGACGACCAAAGAGACTACAGGTGTTATTAAAAGATAATAAATCTGCGGCAACGGGTTCATTTATTATCTAGAGTTATTCCAGCACTCCGTCCTATCTTTCAATTGCACAACGATGTAACAAAAATATTTGTCGCCCATCGACTAGGATCATCCGCTCTTATAAGGACTAAGAGGTTGAAACGTCAGCCGAATAAGCATCGTTATTAACTTCGTGTTAGCTTAATAATCCAAGAAGATAAAAATATTTGTGCTGAAGTGTATCATGGGACTTTGCTGTCAACAGTAAGAACTACACCTGATAAAAAGTTAATGACTAGGGCAAAATTAGTTTCTGACGCGATGGTTTTATTTATTTCGTTTCTGATGAATTCTCACAGCCTTGATAGCGCTCCACCTTCTACCATCGATAATTCCGAACATAGAGCAGCTGTGATGCATTCCATTCTGTTACTATACGTGCGTGACTAAAAATACTTGCATGCAAAAGAGATAATTTAAATAAAAAGCGTGCTCTGACATCTTTCCCGATATGCTAGAAGTATCCCGTTTCACACAAGGGAAGGAATCCGCAGCTCCGACCTGCGTCAACGATCAAAAATCAAAGATGCCGTTCTGTACACCAAACAGTGAAGAAAAGGTAGGCCGGACATGTAGTCCGTATAAATGACAACCGATGAACAAGAGCCGTTAGTGACTGGATTCCTCGAGATGTCAAACGTACTGCAGGGAGGCTACCGATTCGATGGTCAGAGTTCTTCACGAGAAGCCTAGAAGAAAGATATGATGCTAGACGAGTCGTTAAGGCAGGCAGAACCCACTGGGCTACTCTTGCACTCGACAGGGAAAAATGGAAGATTTGTTGGTACCCGCTCGAGTCACTCGACGATCAACCAGACTACAGGTGATACTGGTGATACTCTGATGTCAGCTTTACGTTCCACTCAGAAGCTACAAAATCAAAGTCACATGAGTTATAGGTAATGTTGAATTTGTACAAATGCACTGATCACTATTGAGTAATATTTCGTTTCTGGAACTTGTTCGCTCATCAAAAATGTATCTATATATACAGACACGCAGCAGAAATAGTTTTATTCACTTATCTCAAGAACGTAAGCCCTTCTAAACGAAGGAACTCACGTGAGTTATCGGATTTGCAAAGCAAATGAGTTAGTATTTGCACTTACCGAATCTGCACGCCCTTTGAAAATGCTAGACCTTCACAGGGAGAGTAAACGGAGCACATCTTGGTCGTAAATATTTTGCTAAACATTTTCTCTTACACGCTCATTTTATGTCAACATTACATTTATCTTCTTTTTATGGTTGACAAAAATCTGCGGGGTTCCAATAGTACTCGGTTGATGAAACAGAATTTCCACGATGTGAAATATATATATGTGATCTATATTAAGAAATCTCCATCATGATGATTAGGCCATCTTCGTGTTTGTCTATGTCCCATAAAATTGGTCGAGTTTAATCTTCAACAGGAACCCCTAATAAGGCATTTGTGGCCTAGTGGTCGGAGACGCCCAGCAACACTCACGTAGAATCGATTCCTGTGCCCATGACCAAGTAAGCTTTACAACCTTTCGGAGTGGGCGAATTTGTACCTGACGTATATGGGAGGATAGCAGTTCTGGTTGGTTACATCGATAGGCCACCGCGAGTCATTGTGAAGGCTAGATGTGCATTCAATCATCTCTAAACGATTCTTAATGAAGTGAAATGCATGGTGCATCCCTCAGAGATTGATGAACGCCGAGAGCTTTAGGGCTTATGATATGAGAGCAAGCTAGGCATCTTCATTTAGAGGACCAACTGCGATTTAATCAACAGCAAGACTACTGCTTTCCTTTTAGTGATTTGTGTCTAATTTTCGCTTCCATTTACAACAGTTGCAGCAGCTTTTATTGTGAAAAGCGCTTCTCGGGTGATGATGCTGGCCTACCAGTACTTTAAAAATCTTCTTCGGTCTATAATTCTCACCATTAGTTTTATTGCACGAGTATAAGAGCCATTATTTGCTCGAGGTCCATTCTCACCAGCTTTCATAAACATTATGCGGCCACATAAAATTTTTTTTTGCAATGGAGTTTAAGGATTTTGGTGAACAATGTGTGCTCTATTGGTTAAAATTTTTCACTTAGAGTTAATTCCAACAACGGAGATGATATAGATGTCTCATAAAGCTATGCCAAAGTCCACTGGTGCCGACACATTGGCAAGACTCGATGTCAGGGAAGGTTCGAACCTTTGTTTACCCTTCCCTGGGCTCACGTGTTACCCATCTCGCCACCAAAGCACGTCTTGTCTTTGTCTTTGCTGATGTATACCGTAACATGTCAGCCTGCGGAAAAGGTAGCCGCGGTTCGATCCGGCTTAAGGTCCCAGTTTTGCATAAAACTCAGCATCACTGTGATTGTGACTACATTTCACATCACACGCTGCTATAAATAAAGTAATAAAAAGTTAATAAAAGTAAAACTTAAGCACTCTATTATATCTTATCAATTTTATGTGCTATGATACATCTGCAAAATTAAATTACACAATTACACTACTGCTTTAATGTCAACAGTCAGTACTACGTCTGATAGATCTTTGGTGTAGAGTGGTACTTGCTATCATGAGAGCTTTCGTTATTTGGTTCAGAACAGTTATTTACAACTTTGACAATGGTCTACGCAACGTCTGTATCAACGACCCTAAGATAGATTGCTGTGGTGCAACCAATTGTTTTTAATACAAAAGACGACGAACTTATGAAAGAGTGGAGATCAGCATGATATACACTTATCGTTCTTCCAAAATGTTATTTGTTTTGTACAAACGAAAAAAAAAGACTAGAATGAGCCGAGTAGAAGTACTCTAGCCATAATTCGTTAACGAAGTAGAGAAGAAAGTTCATTCTTATAAATACATTACATCTGTTGAAGTGAAGCAATGAATCAGATGTGGAATCCGTGTTCTTCACGCCTAATTCATTGCTGCTAGATTTACAAATACAACTACTTTTGTCTAGGGCAGACTTTGGCCAGGCTGACCTCGAGATTCCAGGGAACCATAATGGCTTAGCCAGCAATTCTTCGAAAAGTGGAGGTTATACTGGGACTGGCACAACCAGTGAGGACGGCCATTCAAGACAAGACAAGATTCAAGACTACTCTTGTCGCAATCGTGTGAAACGTTGCTTCTGAGAATTCAACTCCGATAAAAATGTGGTGAAGGAGTTCTGGACAATCGAATTGCTTCTATTAATTCGTATTCAAAATCAGCACACTTTTTTGCACAGTGGAGTTCTGTACCTGCGGAGCTGAGTGCATCAAATTGCTTCCTCTTATCTGTTAATCTTTCCATAGAAATATTCTCTTGGGAATTTCGTCGGTACAAAAAATTTGCAAAAAATAAAGAATGTGCCGTGGGCTTGACACTAAGCATGTACTGGGAAAAGAATTGAAGCTGTAAAAATAAGGTCTTTGTGGCATGTAGTAACTTTTAAACGAATAAACAATTGAAGCAGGTTTTAGCAGCGGATTGACATGGTTCCGTTGTTCAGTGTTTTCGTGTCAGGAAAATCGCATAAAAGAGAAACAACTATTTTAAGGTTTAAAACCAGCAAATATTTCGCATCTTAAGATCGAAGTGCCGGCATGTCCTGCCTTTTACTTACTTATCAAGACGCATAAGTTAACATCCGCTGATGATCTGGCGTATACCAACCCCTCCACTTTCAAAGTTAGATCCATCATCAGTTGTGTAGACGGGCCTACGGATAGAACTGCTTGGTTTATAAATCTAATTCTCATCCAGTTGCTTAAACACATACCAGCCCATCTCACGAACACCCAAATGTTCCTGGACCGTTTACTACGTAACGCGCAACCCAACAACGCGTACGTGGTGGAGTCCTTCGACGTTACCGCCCTTTATACAAACGTGTCGAATGACTCCGCTATGCAAGCCATTCGCGAGCTCCTTATACAACATCGAGGAGCAATAAACATGTATGGCTTCTCGATTCAGCAGTTGATGACACTCTTAAAGGAGTGCCTAAACTGCTCAATCTTCAGATAGTCCGGAAATTACTACGCTCAAATAAGAGGGTTGGCAATGGGACAGCGACTGGCACCAACCCTTGCCATTTGTCTTTATGTCTAAAGTGGAAGCACCAGTAATCGATATTGGATCATTACTCTAATGTGGGTATATAGATGATTGTTTTGTCATCCGCTCTACACAAGAGAAGATGGACAAATGTCTTGAGTTATTGAACAAACAGAGTACATAAAATTCATTCGTGAAAAACCGAAAGAAAACTGGCTTCCATTCCTAAACGTTCAAGTCAACCTATTCGAAAACGGCTAGATCACAAAATGGTATCGAAAGCCAAGCAGTAAGAATATACTGGTTCATTACCTCTCCTCTCATTCCTCACACACTAAAAGGGCGCTTATAAGAAATATGTTTCGAACTGCTGCCCACGTGTGCACAGGTAGAGAGCAATGGGAAGAATCCTCGAAACTGGCGCGCCAAATAGCCATTTCAAATGGTTACGAAACTGCAGCTTCTCGCATAGACATAGAGGAAAAACTACGCCCCAGAGCGGTAGTTCAAGCGGAAACAAGGCTCCGTTCTTCTTGCCCTTTATTTCAAGCAGCCATAAAACATTACTTAATAAGAGCCGGTCTAGGGAATTCCGCAAGGGTGGCAGAAATACCACCAGACACTCTAAGACGCCAGCTAGTTCGCAACCGCTTACATGACCGCCTATGTATGACGAAAAACTGCATAATTTGCCCTAACGGTAGAGACGGTGATTGCATGAGCTCGGGTACAATCTATCTGATCTCTTGTAAAGCGTGCGGGGACAAATACGTTGGCGAAACGGGTAGACCGCTCTGCGTCTGCATAGAAGAACATCTAGTTGGCAAATCCAAATTAAAACCGAACACTCCACTAGGCACTCATAGGATGCAGGAACATAACGGAGAAGTTTTATTTTTCATTTTTTGGCTACTACAAATTTTACGGTAGGTTACTAAGCGAAATACAATCACGACGTTGCTGAGACATTTGCAAAACTCTGGACCGCAGGTGTCTATGGTGAGGAACGAAGGCGCTATTGTCCTTTCCGGGGAGTAACGCGCTCACCACCACACCATGCGGGTCCATCGCTTTGCCTGTCTCTCAGCTAGTTCTATCGATCTTTTGACATTAGTAGGTAACACATTGTGATTTCAACTACAACCTCAGCTTAACTGGGTTCAATGCCGTCGTGGGCTCCCCAGATCAATCCCGTTGACGGGTTAAGCTTTATCTGCCAGGGTTATAAAAGTGTTTGGCTGAGTAGATCGCATCTCAGTTTGACCTTTCCAGGCTCTGAAAAAGGCGAAACCGCCGAGACGTCAGCTATTGTTTCCTAATAAATTCATAATAACAATTCATTCATAATATTCATAATTCATAATATTCATTCATAAATTCATAATAAATAATAACAACCTCGTATCTACTTATTGAAGAAAAACATCGAATTATCAATCAATGCCGAGGTTAACAGAAAGTCGGTCTTGGGAATTATTTTAAGTCCCATATACAGGCTATTCTTTTTTCATGGAAGGCTGTTATGTGAAATACAGCTAAAAACATTGAGATATGAACACAGCGCGGATGCTCAAGTGAGCATCGAACCGGCGACTACCAATATTGGAGGTCGGCGTGCTATTTATCCACTACACCAAATTAGTCGGTTGCTTTGTCTTGATAAAACAAATGCTTTAATGGCAATTGAGGTAAAAGTAACAGCGTAGTAGAGCAGAAAGACGTTCGTCGAATGACTTCCCATGACATTATCACCTATCTAATGCCGTCTAAGTGCTCGGAGAACAGCTGTGTAACAGTACAGAAGTCGGTGGCGTTAGCGATCTCGTGAACACGAGTTTGACCGTGACATCGAGTCATTCGAACAGCTGACAACCAGGATCGACGTTTACAGTTTAAGAAGCAAACGTCAATCTCACCACTCACCATTTCCGTTTTTAACGCATCAGCATTAAGCTATGAGAAAGGCGAAGTCGAAGCGTCTAATGTGTACTTGGAGAAGTTCTATAGAGAAGACTATGCGCTCTTTAAATTAAAGATGTTAATGCCAACAAAGAACCCAAAGAATATGCAAAGAACGTCGCATTGAAAGCAATGCATTTGAAAGCAAAGAGCAGGGAGAGCAGCTGTATGAGTTTACCATGACGGCCAAGACCATTCATAGCAACCCACAATTGTAGAAATCCCACTCTTGACGGTAGACATAAGAAACTCCCAATTCAAAGAACCACAACGAAATAGACCACATCATAGTAAGCCAAAGATTTGCCTAAACGATTTCGCTGTCTCAAAATTCTACACGAGATCATCACTAAGCGCAAGACACTACTTGTCCTGGGAGTGAAAGAAAAGGGGCAGAGATAAACAACCGAAAACCGATATAAACAGCGATAGGCTCATGGAAAGACGCTGTTGTTGGTAACGTCGAAAAGGAACATGGCTAGTTTCTTTAACATTTTCATGTTAACGCTGTGAAATCTTTCGAAAGTGTTCGAAAACCACCGAGGGACGTCTGTTTAAAGAGGCACTAGAGTTGACACGCCAACTTGGAGTTGCACGAGCTACAGACAACTGCCAACTCAAGTCCGAACTTACAAAACAATGTAAAGATGAAGTAATAGAAGATCGATCCACACCCAGGATCGACTTTCTATTAACCTCGGCATTGAAGTATGATTGTTGACGGGATGTGCTGCAGTCATCAGCCATGTGCGACTCTGAGCAGCTGTTCTTCCTCAGTGGAAGACAGGTGAAAAAAGCGGTAGAAGCCGTAGATCTTCTAGTTATCGCTCAGATTTTCATCTTTCTGTTTGTGCTGTTGAAGTGTTTGACTTAGTAAGCTGCGTATTAGTGTACCTTTCAGGCTCTGAAGAAGGCGATTTTTCCGAAATGTCAGCAACGAGTAAACGTATGTTATTTAACAACCCCGTGATTGCTGAGAGAGAAAACGATGAATTCATAAGAGAGGATCATTAAACCTTGAAGAGGAAAAAGTAGCAGTTGTGGTTGTAGCTGCAGTGGCTGGGAAAATTATTCGCAAAGCTGCAACAGTTACAGCGTCCACAAAGACAATTGTGAAAACCATTCACGAATACTGTTCAGATCTATTCAATAGTCATGTTTTTCCGCTTTCATACGAAATAAGTGAAAATAGACATGTGGTCCCAGTTCAGATCTATTCAATAGTCATGTTTTTCCGCTTTCATACGAAACAAGTGAAAATAGACATGTGGTCCCACCAGTGTCCCTTTCGAAATCCGACATGCTATTTCGTCTTTGAAGAATCGAATACCACCAGGTCCGCATAGGATAAGATATGAACACCTGAAGAATCTCCCTTCACTCTTTTCCGGGGAGTAACGCGTACACCACCACACCATGCGGAAACTTGTTTCAGGCGAACAGAGACAAGCGAAACTAAGGAATGGGATAGTGTGGTGGTGAACGCGTTACTCTCTGGAAAGGACAATAACGTGTTCGTTCTCCACCGCAGTCACTTGCGGTCCGGAGTTTTGCAAATATCTCAGCATCGTTGTAGTTACATTTTGCATTATACCCTGCCATTAAAAATAGTAGGCAGTAAATAAAACGAATAAAATCTCCCTTCAGTCTTCATAGACACTGTTTTATCTCTTTACACGTTTTCTGTCACAATATAGGTTTCCTATTCAATGAAGGATCAGCAAGAGAGTGTTAGTGCTTGAGAAGGGTAACCTGTCGATCGACCAATCGGCCAATCTGGTTAATGTCTGCCGTCTGCAAACTTTTCACTCGAGTCGTCCTAAACAGGAATGAAAGATCACTGGACGAAGGGCAGACATGTGAGCAAGTAGGGTTTCGAAAAGAATTTAGCACCATGGACCACATTCACACGTTAACAAGACTCATTGAAGTACCGCGACTGTACAAAAGACCGCTCTGCCTGACTTTCATCGATTTAACGAAAGACAATTAGGTTAAAAACAATCAGGGAAGCCGCGGACAGCCACGACGTCTAACTCAGTATATAAAGATTGTTCGTAGGTTATATAAAATTTCACAGCTGAAATATCACCATTTCAAACGACACTAATATCAAACGGTTCTACAAGGAAATGTTTTTCCCTCAAAATTGTTTACAACCATCCTCGCGAGCGCGATGCGAATACTAGAATGGAGCTTTAATGCTTAAAATAGAGTGAAAATCGATAATCTACAATTACAACATTTTTGCATTGCTAAACTTCTCAACACTGACAAAGCATGTGGAAAGATGTCTTCGGCTAAATCTCGCACAAACGACGTTTATGAGAAAGGGCCTAGTTTTGTATGCCACATTCACGCTCAACGGGATGAATATCTCCGAAATTTCACTTACCTTGAACATCTAACTATGGAGCTGCCGGAAAACTATGGATTAATATTAAGGAGTTCGCCAAATTATGGGGCTACTGTTAAATATGGTACGTCCAGTCTCTGAGTAAGGTGAAGTCGTTAAAATGTCAGCCCTTGAACAACAATGAGAACATCTACACCAACCTCGCGTCAGGTGAACAAGGGCAGTTCGTAAGAACGTATGTATAGATATATCGATTATTATACTGAGGTTTGTAGAGAATGGAGCTTTTGAGTTATCTCAGCATCGCTGTGGTTGTATTTCACAATCATAACCTGCCATTTAAAAAATAGGTAGCAAATGAATAAGTGACTACATAAGCATTCTTATCATTAGGAACGGAATAGATTTCAGAAAAATACATCTGGCTGTATGTGACTGTGACTACATCTAAAATTGCTTTATTTTTTGCAATTAAATTTGAACCTCGAGTAACCTGTGCTTCTGTATATTGGGTGTCTGCCTTTGGAAAATCGCCTGTGGTGGAATCATTTAACCTCACTGAGGCTAAAAAGGTCAATTGAAGTTTACAAGTGATACTCTCTCAGACCCTTTGTTTGAGCAAACTCATGAAGAATAAAGGATAAAGCTCCCAGCGTTGATTAATCCCTGTGGGGTGCGCCATGCATTCGACTTCATTAAGCATCTTTTGAAGGTGAATGAATGCATATCTGACCTTTACAATGACTCGCGGTGGCCTGCCGATGTATCGAGCCAGTGCTGCTATCCGCCCAGGCAAGGCTGGTGCCAATGTGGCGACCCCGGAGGGATGGAAGGCTTGGTGGGCCATGGGCGCAGGGAATGATTCCACGTGCGTGTCGCAGTGGTGCCTCCAACCACTGCGCCACATGCGCCCTGAACAAACTCACATGAATAAATATTATGAAATGAGTACATACCCCACTGGTCTAAATTTTTTTCCCAGATTTCAATAAAGTTCTTTCTAATGTTCACTGCTTTGACGCGAGTGCAAATACTTCTGTGTGGGTTGACGGTTCAAATCGTATGATTGTTCAAGGCCAAAAACTCAAGAAAGCGTTCAGAAGTTCGCCGTGCAGTGTGAACAAACCGTTAGAGAAAACTTTCGCTTAACTATCAAAAAAACACCAAGCGTTTTTCTAAAAACAGTAATATCTCAATGGACACTGAATCATCTCTTATTCACGTGTTTGAAAAACTGGTTCACGCTGCTGCCGTAGAAGAGCAGTCCAACGGCCATTGGTCATTGGTAAAAAAATCCGATGTCTTCTCAAAGTATTAGCCAACTTTAGTAGTAGATAGTATTGTCCCACTATTCCAATTTTGAGCCACCACAAACAGAAGCCGTTTACGATCTCAGGGTTGACAAATTCATTCATGGTTCAAACTAGAAACGGGACTAAATTGCAAATGCGCGACGACAAACACCGTGACATGCTAGGGCAAATATCCAATTTCATCAGTATTTAAATAATACTACAAGTAAAAATAGTACGTAAAGATGCAGATGTGAGCTTGAGCAAGACTTCTCACTAGAAAGTACTAAAGTACTTTTAACCACAATGATGCTGAGATATTTGCGAAACTCCGAACCGCAGATTTCTGCGGTAAGGAACGAACGCACTATTACCCTTTCCGGAGAACGCGTTCACCACCACACCATGCGATTTGGGCTCCCTAGATCAATTCCGTTGACGGGTGATTGCTGATGCACTGGGCGACAGAACTAGCTGAGAGACAAGCGAAGCCAAGGACCCGCGTAGTGTGCTGGTGAACGCGTTAGCCCGTGGAAAGGGTAATAGCGCGTTCGTTCCCCACCGCAGACAGTTGCGGTCCAGATTTTTGCAAATATCTCAACATCACTGTGGTTGAGTCACACATAATACTCCTCCATGAAAAATTGTAGTAGGCAGTAAATAAAAAGTTAACATTGTGAAGTTCTCATACAATTACCACCATTCGGTAGAAGGCTCACCTTTAAAGGTGTCTACTAGCTCAATGGATTTCAAATTTAAAAAAACAGTAACGCATTTTTACAAGATTAATGACTGAATGGGGCGCGTGTGGCACGGTGGTCGTAAGTGCTCTGCAACACACACGTGGAATCGATCCCAGCACCCCATGGCTCACCAAGCCTTCCATCCCTGTGAAGTCAGTAAATTGGTACCATACTTGTCTGGGAGGATAGGAGCACCAACTCGATACATCGATAGGCCGCAGCGAGTTATTGTAAAGGCCAGGTATCCATTCAAGCACCTCCAAATGACGCTTAATGAAGTCCCATGCCTAGCCCATCCCTCAGGGATTGAAAAACGCCGAGAGCTTTAGCGTTTTTTTATCCTTAATGACTGAATAGAACTTCTGCGCTAATTTTTTTGTTGCTTTCATTCAGTGGACAAAGAAGAAATGAAAAATTCATGCTGTTAGTAAAGAAGTTAATTGTAGCGAAAATAACGGGTACCGCACCAATGTAGAGATGTTAACATCATAGTGTCGTGCACTAGAAATAACTTCGCTTTGAACGAGCGTTATGTTATTGCATCAGAAAACAATTTGCACTTAGTGGTCGAAGGCACTAAAAGGGCAACGCTATGTTTGAGAGTTTTCATAAGCAACGAAGAATGGCAGCTGTGTTTTGCAGTTCTAAGCGAGAGGGTATCTACATCTTAATCTCTCATTATGTAACACTTTTACCTGACCTCTGCACAGATGGTTAATGTTTTGCTTTTTTTAGAAATCTACCCAAGGCTGTTAGAATTGTTTATTGTGGCTAACGTTTGGCGTCATGGTCTTCTTCAAAGTGGTGATGATTCGAGTTGAGTGTAGACAATAATCGAATAACAATTGCCCTCAACTGTCTGGATTCACTTTATCCCTATCTCGACGCTTCTGTGCTTTTCCACTCGGTTTGAGCTCATGCGATTGCGGAAACCGAAATGGCAAGAAATAACCGCTATGGACGCTCCACTTGAATCACCGTGGCTCTTAGGATGGCATTATGCTGAAACACTGGCTTTAGTAAGGATTTGCAAGAAACTTGGTTAAAATTTTTGAACAAACCACGACATTACAATTCTTCACTCTAGGTTTTTCCTAAAAGGGCGCGTGTGGGGCGGTGGTCGGAGTCAACCTGTAACACACACCTGGGATCGATTCCAGCCTCCATGGCCCACCAAGCTTCCCATTCCACCGGTGCCCGAATCTGATAACGAATAAATCGGTGTAGAAAAACGGTTCAATGAGTTGAGTCGCCTAATACATTAAGAGTATTTTCACAGCCACTGATACACACAGTTATATAAGCGGATTATCTAAACAATGCGCCCATGGCCCACCAAGCCTTCCATCCCTCCGGGGTCGGCAAATTGGTACTAGACTTGTCTGGGAGGATAGCAGCACTGGCTCGATACATCGGTTGGCCACCGCGAGTCATTGTAAAGGCCAGATATGCATTCAATCACCTCCAACGATGCTTAATGAAGTCGAATGCATGGCGCATCCCTCAGGGATTGATCAACGCCGAGAGCTTTATCTTTTATCCTTTTTATCTAAACAATTGCCGTCTTCCATTTCAAATGTGCCTTCTCCTCTTTGAAACTGTAGTGTAGCTGCTTGACAATGAGGCAGATTCTCCCACTTCCTCTTTCAGAGCTGAAACTATAAACGGAAAGAAAGTCTTTCTGCATACTCACTTGGTTAATTCTGTTCCATTAATGGTGTATTCTTATAGATTCAGCAAATATCACATTGTTCGCCTTTCTTCTGTTGATTGTACATTTCAATGCGGCCCATTCTCAGTTTCAAAGTTGCGCCAATAAGGGACTAGGACGTAAGTGTGGTTATGGGCAAAATAAGTACTATTGATTTAACGAGATCCGAGAGAAAAATCAGATTACCAACGGAAAAAGATAGAAGTGCGCACGAAACTTAAATGTTTTCAAAATGAAGCATTCTGCAGATTTTATGAAATCTGCGACCTCTACCTAGAACTTTTCAAGGAATCCAATACATCGATATCTTATTCCATGAGAAAAATAAGACTACTAGCTAAACTTTTTGAAAGATCAAAACTATTCAAATTACTCGAAGAATTCCATATTAAGAATCTTTCGCACAATATCCTACAATTTCCACTGAAGGGTAGAAACATTGGCTTTGATGAGACTAATCCCTTGAATTTAGCTTGCGCTCTTGATATTTGTCCGTCACCAACCGCCACTTGTATTACAACTGCAAACGACAAATTGTATTGCGAAAACTCAATGGTTAGTGAAACTGTCATTGAAGTTTTTAATTTTCATCGTTTAAAACGTTTAAAAGCGAGTAGCACAGTAGCAGCGAAGTCGACCATAACGAGCGAAGTGATTTTTCGAGTTTGCCTTGTTCTCAGGACTCCTATTTCAACGTTGTCAGAAAGTTGGCATCAGACCTGTCCGGGATCTCCTCACCACTTCTAATCGATATGAGAATGTCCAAGCCCTGCTATGCCAGGATCTTAGAAAGTATCTGCTTGACCAGCATTTAACAACATTCATAAAGAAGACGAAAATAATCCTCAAACAGCAGACGAACCAACAGGGAAAAAGTTCGAAGACCGCAGTGGATGACGAATGCAAGGCAATGAATCGAATGCGAAAAGTGCGGACATCCACAAAATATCACCTGTCAACCCGTTGACTGTCGAGTGACTCGGGCGGGACCCAGTAAATTTTCCACTTTTCCCTGTCATGTGCAAGAGTCGCCGAGCGGATCGTGCTCGCTCGAGGGACTCGTTGTGCATCATAAGTTTTTTTTCTAGGTTTTTCATGAAGAACTCTGAACATCGGGTCGGTGGACTTCTTGCAATACGTTAGACACCCCGTGGAATTACTCACTATCGACTCTTGTTTATCGTTTGTGGTTCATACGCATTACATGGCCGAGCCACCTTATCTTCACTGTTTGGCTTAGAGAACGGCGTCTTTGGCTTTTGATCCTTGACGTAGGTCGGAGCTTCGAATAATTTCCTTCACTTGTGTGATATGGGAACTCAAAGCATTGTTCTTTCGTCTGTCCGCTGTTTTAACCTGTTTGCGTATCGACCAGGTTTCTGAAGCATACGTTAATGCAGGAAGAATCGTGGAGTGGAAAAGGTGGGTGCGAAGTCGAATGTTCTTTGTCCTCTTCACCACATCCTCGATGAATCCCTAAAGCTCGCTAAGGTGCTCGTTTTCTCCTTTTTAACTCTGGAGATCGCCATGTTATTTTTCGGCGAAGATAGTAATTGGGGTATTCGGAGATATCTATTACAATGAGCGTGGATGGGGGGCATACTTAAAGAATCCGTTCTTCCTGAACACATTTTTTGTGAGGTTTAGTCCAAGAACAATCTTTCTCCAAAGTCGACAAGCATTCAATCTGCTTGGTTAAAGTGTAATAAGGACGATCTCATCAGCAAAACGAAGATGGTGTAATTGCCAGCCATTGATTTTCACTCTCGTATTTTCCCATCCCAGTAACAGCATGACTTTCTCGAGGTAGGCGAAAAATAATTTTAGCGAGATGGTATCACCTTCACTGAAACCTCTTTTGACGTCTATGATAATATCGTTGTAGAACGATGTATTTGTGAATGCTTTTCCCAATCTCTGCAGCTTCGACCATTACTGTTGCTCTTCTCTCTTTAAGGTCTTCTTTTATCTCCTGTCTGCTTATGTTTTGCAAGTTCGGCCGTTAGTTCGCGGTTCCTTGCGGCTCGTGCGATTCCACGCTGGCGTATTAGCTCGAGAGTTTCCGGAGACAGACGTCTCTTGGTGATTTTCGAACTCTTAGCTTTCATAGCGCTGACGTGAAGATGTTCAATGAGCCGATGGCATTCATTGTCGATGTTATCGAAAAGGGCACCCTTCTAACATTCGAATAATGGACTGAATAATTCCTTGTGTATAGTGGCTTCAAGACTTCTCTTCTGAAATTAGAAATTTCTGAAATTTTTTTCCTCTCTGTCAGAAAAGAACTCTTGATCGAAGGAGGTTATGTTCTGACCCCGTCTACAAGCTTTATCGTCATAATAAACTCAGACGGCCGCTCACAATGCTCCTCCCATTCTAATCCGTGGGCCTCAGTGTGACTTTTTCGGGTGTTCTTCTGGCTCTAATCATAGCATTGAAATCTCCAATGATAATGTTAAGGAATGAATGGTTTTCCTTGTGGAAATTCCCCAAGTCCATATAGAACTCTTCGACTTCTTCTTCGCCAAAGGTTGAAGTCGATACGTAAACTGCAGGGATTGTCAAATCCGGTATTGATCCTCATCTCTTTAATCTGCACAGCTCTGAGGAAAGCGAAATCGCCGAAACGTCAGCCACCGAACAACGACAGCAACGAGAACAACAGCAACAATAACAGCAACAACAACTACTACGTCAACAACAAAAACAAGCAAACAAACAAAAAACAACAGCAACAACTTTTACCAAGGTTTCACCAGCTCAAAAAAGGTAGTTTGTAAAAACACATAAATAATTACATTGATTATTGATTACGAGGCTAATAGAAGTTCGGTCTTTTGAGTTATCGCTTTAATCGTAGACGTCCGATCTGAGATGTTTATTGTTCGAATGAGTTGATTTCTATGATCAAACTCGTATTTACGGGAACGCCGATGCTACCGATTCCTCCAAAGTCACATGTTCCGAGGAACTGTTCTTCTCCAGTGTCACAGTCGGCGTTGAATCTCTTCTTGGCGTCTTTTCGGCTCAGCAGGCTCGATAACATCGCAGCTTTTCCTTCGTTCCTTTACCAATTCTTCTATCGAGAGCTACGACGTAAGTGTACGTGCATTGTACAGATCGTCACCTCAGCTCTTTGCGATTTAGGCCAGCTTAGAATGGGCCCGAGATTTTAGCAGCCTCTCCGCAATCGTCCTATCCAACTCTGCCGCATCCAAGGCTCTGTCGAAGTCAGAAGAATGAGGCCCATTTCTTTTATTGCGTTTAGCTTTTCGATAGCTACGTACGCGTTGCTGGAGCTCTGACCGTGGGAGCGAGCTGGATAAACTCACGGGTAGCTTGCCAGCCTCTCCCTTAGTAGACTTGGAGCCTAGTTGTTGGAAGCGACTTCTATCCTTGTCCTACATTCCTCCCTTACAATTGAATGCATGGGTTTTCGCCAAATTGGCTCGCGCAATACAATTCGCATAAATGAGAAAACAACTATGAGCGCATGCATGAATATGCCCTCACAAATACAGAAAGGATGTGCTAAGTTGACGCAGTAGAAAGAGGAAGTCCACTCTCAAGACCATTTGCGTCTAAGAGAAGCAAATGTCACATAAAATATAATAAAAATAAGTAAACGTTTTTTGTGATATTGCAAAAATATATCTATCAAAATACTAAATAATTCTTTTTTACATTTCGGACGATTGCCTTAACTTGTTCCAACCGTTCTCTTATACTGCAACCGTAACCCAACGGTCATATTCTTTCGTGAACCAAATTTCTGTATAACGGCCCATTAATTTCTTTAATACGATTCTCGAATGCTGCGCAGGTGTGATGTTTTGACATCACGAAATAATGTTGCTAAACTAAAGCCTTCTTAAGTCTTCTCCACAAGCAACCTCATTCATTTGTGGAATGGAAGGAATAACCCGTACTGCTTTTTAGATTTTTCCATGACGACTGCGGCAAGAGATAGTAATGCAGGCAGATCTCTGTGAGAAGCCATTCTCCACACTCAACTTTTTCTCCACAGGTTCATTTCGTTGTAACAATCAGAGATCTTCTCGGACAGGATAGTTTCGTGGTACTTATGGATTATGCATCATACCGCTTGCTTCGACATAGCTTGCAATTTGAATAGTTATAAAGCCGTATAACCACAACATGCAAGCAATTCCTTCATTCAGACCAATTTTTGCACCAATTTAAGCAATAATGTTCCATTCGTCAAGGGCCTTCCTGATTACCGCATTTTGTCGCGCCTTTAAAGTGACCATACCTTGTTAAAATTTCTAACATCCTACAAAACTGCCCTACATTTTTCACTCAAGGATACTTCATTTTCCAAGAAAGTGAGGCGCCAGCGCTTTGAAAACACGAATTTCCTCATCTCGTCTACACTTGTCTCTTCTCAGAACACAGCTCTTTGTGCTATATGTCTCTTCGTCTCGATAACAAAAAATGACCTTTCATATTATGAAAGTAGAAAATTCATAACAATCTACTACTCTGTGTACCAGATGAGAATTTATGCTTGCATATCAGAATGACTTTGGTTAAGGATCAATTGGCTGTGAGGCATAATATTGCTAGACCACTAATCTTTTTAGAATTCGTTTCCATTTCTCTTCGAAAGAACAGGACTTTCCACATTTTTAACTCCTGCCTCCTTCTATGAGAAGTTGTTCGGCCCACATTTACCTATCCACTGATGTGATCGAAAGCTATAAAATTCAATTTCTCCACTTACTGAATAGCAACATATGCACTCTTTTGGCGAAAGAACAAATTCACCTACATAAGTCTGCTATATTTTCAATTTTTTATGTCTTCTAATTATCGAAAAACTAGCGAGAAAAAATAGCAATATCACACATTACACAAAACACATCAAGAAGAAGGGAACTTCTAATCTTATCAGTAATATAGCTAGATTCACTAGATAGATACTAGATACTCGTGTTTTGAATTCTTCGTTAACAGAAGAGTATCATTTTCCTATCAGGAAATTCCTATTTTCCTATTCCTATTTTCGCAGCAGCTACAGGCATTGATGTGCAGGAAAAACAATAGGTTCTTCAAAAAAACTCATCCTCATACCTCATAAGTGCCGCCAATGTGCCAGTGTCGCTCTATCCCACTTCCTATCTTTGGCTTATTCATATTTTTTCGTCGCTAATGCTTCAATTCTACTTAAAAGTGACTCAGAAGCACCCGCTGTGAATAGATTTTAGAAATAATAAAGATTTCGGTCAGAAGTTTGTTGCCGCTTGTTTCGCTTCTTATCAAAAAAGGGTTTGATAAAAGCTATGCTTTCAAAGGTCGAGCGTTTCGTAGTTCGTTTCTCTTTCCCGAAGTGAATTATTTCAACATCCGCTTGTTCATTGAACCAGAATGAATCGCCTATTGATGATAACAAGAAGCAATCTTGTGCTTCGGTATCCATTGATCATTAATCACGTGTTGCTGTTCTTAAAGAAAAACAACAAAATAATAACAATTGAATAACTACTAAACCAATAGCCAATAACTGAAGTATAGAGGACAAACATTCATCCTTCCAACTCTGTGTACTGTTTTCGTCCACCGCTCTTTGATTCTCTTTCCTATAAAATGAAGCTGTGAAATTGCAGAGCTACCACCGAATCACCAGGAGCGATTTTCCTTGTTAGTTTTCTAGTGTGGTCTTCAGGTGATTAAACTTCTACCTTCGATATTTCTTATCCAGATATGCGATAGGCTTTTAATGAAAAAAGAAAGAAATACTACACCCTTCTTTTTTTTTCTTTTTTCTGAAACTCTCAGTCATTGAAATACGCTTTAAGTCTCAGGATGAACGTCATAGTAATCACAATTTTCACTACCTGTGTGAGTGTACTCTATATTACCGATGCGGCAAGTGAACGAGACAATGACGAGAGCTTTGAAAAAACTAAACGAAAGATATAACCTGCTGAAAAATGTGAGCCTTGTTTATCAATTACATGATTCGACTGTTCCCTCAACCGGTTACTATTTTGTAACTGTACTTTTTTATTAGGTATCGAACGAAGAGGATACTGTAAAGTTTCTCAAGGAATTTCACAACATGGAGAAGGAAATAAAGGATGAACTCGCTCAAGCTCCACGAGAGCTGCCAAGCGAGATAATGGTGAGCAAGCCTTCTCTCATTTGAGGGCTGCTCAAGAAACAAGGCGGATTTGTTAGAGCTACGTAGGAAAGGAAAGAAATCACTTCCAACCAATGGGTGACACAATCGTAGAGGTCAACCACAAAAGCAATGTCGATATGGCGCTGTTCCAAGGAGACTTGATCCTTACCAAGTTGGTCACTTTATAGATTTCTTTTGAAATGATGTTCTGCTCCGGAATGTTCAATTGTTGTTTACAGCGAGCAAGCTAAGGAGCTCATGGAGGATATAAAAGCGCATAGAGGCAATCGCAATAAGCGACAAGCGTTTCGTGACGATAGGTATCCTAAAACATTATGGACGAACAACCAAGTGTACTACACATTCACTGCGAATGCAAGTTTGTTTTCTTTAACCAATTCAAATTCTATGTTATGATCGTAAGGCTAAGCAGGCCTAGTTTCAGGTGAGAAAGCGATAAGAGTATTCAAAAAAGCTGTTCGTATATGGACTGCAGAGACTTGTATTAATTTTTCCGAAAGCGGCACAGGCGTGACAAAGACTGTATATGAAGAAAAAACCATATTTTCTAATAGCTAAAAACCATTCCTTCAGCTACCGACAGAATCCAACTTATAGATGCGTCTGGATGCTGGTCACATTTTGGAAGGATTGGAGGTGTGCAGACTATCGCATTAAGTCCGGGATGCGAGTGGGTAAGCCGTGCGGAACTTCCTTGATGTTGTTTAACATTTTATCCACAGCCTATTACTTCTATTCACCACAAGGCGTTATGTGAAGTGCAACCAGATGCAGTGAATTTTGAAAAACATGGAACAAAGTCCACATTGAACCACAATTACCGTTTCTGGGGGCTGGCGTGTTACTCATTGCACCACTGGCCATTGCTTTGCTTTTCTCTCAGCCAATTTTTTATCTAACAGAGCCACCAGCAGTCACCCATCAATGGGAATTTTCTTATATTTATGTTGATTTATTAAAGAAACGCTCTAATATGAAATAAAAACGAGACGTTGCAGTCGATGGATAACAGCATGACATTTCTCTTATTCCATGCAGGTTGGAACCGCTTTGCACGAAATCGGCCACGCCTTGGGTTTCCACCACACGCATATAAGACACGATCGTGACAGTTTCATCACAATTTACCCAGATAATTTTGCAGTAAGTCTAAAAGCACCTGCATTTGTGAGTGCTAAAGAAATGGTTTCAGGACGGTTGGTTGCCTTAATTCACAAAAGAAACTGAAAAAACCAACTTCAACTACAACCTAACCTACGATTACGAAAGTGTTATGCACTACGAAGCAATGGGGTTGCCAAAATTCCATTTTAGTTCAGAATTACATTAAACTTATAGACGTTTCAATTACAGCGTGTCTAAGAATGGTAAGCCAATCGTGGTACCGCATGACAGCAACCATTTTCGAACCATGGGCTCAGCGATAATCTCCTTCTACGATTTACTCATGATGAACCTGCACGATGGATGCCTTGATCGGAAAATTGCTGCGTCTTGTTCATACTTCGATTCAATTTTCTGAAACTTGCTTAACATCCAATTAATCTAGGTAAATGTAATGGAAGTTCCTCATCAGCTAAGTGCGAAAACGGAGGATTCCCTCATCCAAGAGACTGCTCTAAATGTACTTGTCCAGGTGGATTTGGTGGAAAACTGTGCAATGAAAGGGTAAAAAAATCCCATCTGAAACATTTTTTTATTCCTTCATTTACATATGGTAATAATTGTTTACAGCCAAGTGGTTGCGGTAAGATATTGACGGCAACCACATCCTTCCAAATGCTCAACGATACTATAGGTGGAGAGAGTGCAACGGATCAAATCAATGATTTCTTAATGTGCAACTACTGGATTCAAGTACACTAGCAAACGTTAGGAAACAGCGATTTTAAGGCTCAGATAGCTCGTCTTTAAGTAACCATCTGGTTCAACGATTGAGGTAGTGCTTGATAAGTTTACGGGTGTCAATGATATGGATGGTTGTCCATTCGAGGGAGTTGAAATAAAAACAGAAAGTGATATTCGTCGCACTGGTTACAGGTGAGCGTTTAACACTAAAAAACGCTAACACATTTAGGTGTAATCGTTTCGGACTGTTCAGATTTTGCTCTGCAGAAAATAATGTAACCTTGATTTCGAAGCACAACTTAGTCCCTGTGATTACTTACGCCGCCGTAAAGTGGGATGTCAAAACCGTTATACGTTATCGAATCGGTAATGCTTGGTTAAGTGGTTGCTTTTCGATAAGTAGTTGAAAACGTGTTTTCAGCTTTTTTGACCCAAGAGACTTCTCAAACAACGTCCGAGTCAACATCTGCATCTACATCTGGGCCAGCATCTCGCCTCACAACTAGGACAACATCTCGTCGAATGCGAAAGACAAAATCTCCCCGGCCGGCTAGGCCAACACCTCCCCTCACAACTCAAGCAACATCTCGTCGAACACGAAAGCCAAAATCTCCTAAAACATCTAGCCCAGCTTCAGTTTCCACGCACAACCCCAGTTGTACAGACAACGATGTGCATGTGGCAAGTTACGTCCGTTTATTTCTTTCGTAAAACCTTAACAGTTGTTTAGATGCACTACACTTATGACATGGGACTTCAGCCATTCAGCTAAGTACGACGATGAATTAAGAAAACTGGTCTGCCCGACATCATGTGGCTTCTGTTGTTAGAACACCTACTTACTTACTTTTTTAGAATTAAAATTTTATCCATTTTCTTTAAAGTGCCTCTGTAAATAAGTAAAGTACACTAGTTCTGCTAGCATATTTTAGCTAAATTAGCCCACACAGGCCAACATATATATATATATATATATCCCCACGTCCCTCATATGAGGGATCTCGAGCCGGTTAGTCGAGAGGCTAGGTGGCGCGTCCCCAGATGGCGGATAGGGGGTTAATCGCGGACCAAAAGCGACCTTTGCTTCCCTGAGACGCAGGTGGATCCAGGGGATGGACTCCCTGTTTTTGCTGCTCCGATCATACACACACATACACATACACACACATACACATACACACACACCACACACATACGCACACACACACATACACACACATACATACACACACACAGTCATGCTGATATGGTGGTCTCCAAGTGAAAGTATGCTGACTGAAATATTTCTTGGTTTTATTTTATGCTCACTTTGTCATGATATGTTATTACCATAAAGGGACTTTTAAGGGACTAGAATAAATTTTGCGACTAGTCGTAGTAACGGGCATTTTCAGAGGCGCTGTCTTACAATCATTGACCATAATATGGAACGTGACCTAGACAGTCGAAGAAGGTGAAGAATGAACGCAGTAAGTGTTCAACGTTGATCAAAACATCAAGGATGCGTCATACATCTTATTTCACCAATTGGACTAATGAGGTACTGCGGCTGTGTTTTATTTTTTGGCATGGTGAAGAATGAACGCAGTAAGTGTTCAACGTTGATCAAAACATCAAGGATGCGTCATACATCTTATTTCACCAGTTGGACTAATGAGGTACTGCGGCTGTGTTTTATTTTTTGGCAAACATGTTAGCTAACAATTCACTAATTTTGAAAGGATGGTTGGCTTAACGAGAGCTCAACGTTCGGAATCAACGAACGATCAACCAGGCCTATATTCCAGCCTATCTCTAAATACTGCGATTCATCATTCACCTTTTTTTGCAGGTCTCTACATTTTATACGACAGCAGTCTTCATATCAAATTAGACAAGTTTTCCGGAGAGTCATAGCTGACCTATTGCATAGGTCAACATGTGTAATTTCGTCAGTCAACCAGTCGACAGTGAATGAGCAGCCGGCGTGGTAAAAGAAAGCATCCGAGTGAGGTTACCTCATTTAAGCGGTGGTCAAATGAAGAAGATTCGATTCGATACCATAACAAAGATTTCACATCAAGAAGGCTGACCACTATGGACATCGACTCGGATTATCGGTTCTGAACAGGACGAAGACGTCGAAACGTTAGCTGCTGAAAGGAAGTTGCACAATAATCTCCTGTAAGCTGAACAGTCCGAAGATATAACTCAAAAGACCGACTTTCTACAAACCTTGGCATAAATAATCGGTATATTTTTTTATTCATATGCTTTTGCCAACTACCATTCACTAGCTGATGCGAGGTTGCCATAAGTTGTCACTGCTGCTATTGTTGTTGTTGTTGTTGGTCAGTGATGCCATGCTGATCAAAAACTACTTACCGCGCTGTTACGAGTGGTATTATCCGCGTGTTGTTCGTCAGAGACAACGAGAAAGGCACAACCAGGTCAAAAAATCGTTTTCAAACAAAGGGCCACGTCACGTGTGATAGTGAGGCATTCGATACTCAGGTTCACCTTTCCATTTTGAAATTTATCCTAAACGCCTCAAGTGTCTTACGCGTAGATGTTTTTGATTTTTGCTCAAGGATCCGGACAGTGACTTCAAAATTATCGCCATTGTGCTTTAATGCTCCATGTGTACTTAGAACAGCACTTTGTCGAATTCTAACTTTTCTATCTATATGTTCTATTATGCAGACACAAAGTCTACCTTCCCAACGTATTCTTCATCGACTGTCTTACTTGACATCAGGTATGTTATACCTAAACTGATGCAATCCCGTCACTCCACAGTTAAAATAGATTATAGTTTTCTAAGCTGCACAAACGACAATAAAGCTACAGCGAAATATCTGAAGGGGTAGGGAATTGGTTGGAAAGTCAAAAAACGTCACATTGATTTTTAAGACCACTTTTTCTTACACAACTCTTAATGGCGTAGCTTATTCCGTTTTATATGAAGGTACCTTGAAGGGGATCTTACCTAGGTTCGGAACATTACGTTGACGAAGAAGCCCACGCTTTTGTCTGATCCGAGTGGTTTCTGCTTCGTACCTATTCGAAGTAAATATGCTTCTAGGCTCTGAGGAAGGCCAAAACCGCGAAAGGTCAGCCATCAACCAACAGCAGCAACAACAACGACGAAAGTTATACCAACCTCGCACTGGCTCAATAAGATCAGTTCATAAGAACACACAAATAAATGTATTTAAATTGTAGAGCATATATGAGATTGACGAATAAATTTAATTTGGTCAATGCTTTGGCGTCGACTTTTTTCCGGAAAAAGCAAGTCGTTGCCTCGGGACAATCACTGTTGTCAACATACGACATCCTGCATAAAAGTGCGTCGCCTGGCGAGTATGCATAATTCAAGAGATTCTACAACGAAGAAGATCCGACTCGATACGAAGACGAAAACGCTACACTGGGAAAGCGAACGACTGTGGAGCATTGACTCTGATCATCGGCTTTGATGAAGGAGAAAACGTTGACTCGATACGAAGACGAAAACGCTACACTGGGAAAGCGAACGACTGTGGAGCATTGACTCTGATCATCGGCTCTGATGAAGGAGAAGACGTTGGAACGTC